>CM049312.1:7122955-7562955 GCA_026874595.1 Sipunculus nudus
CCTAACACTCCAGCCAGGCAGGTCAGAGCTCCAAATATCAACGCGACCCTGAAGAGACACATTGTAACAATCTATTAACTTCTTGAACCTATGTACTTCTGGTTATATTAGAATTTATACTGTTATTATTATGGAATTATCAATGCCTTCCAATCTGCTGAAAAATTATATTAAAGAATATTCTGAAACAAGAAATAAGAACGCACTCTTTAGTTCACAGAAATTTCAAAACTAAAAAAACAAATATGTCGTCTGAAGCACCAAACTCCCAGTTAAGATGGAGTAACAGAAATTTTCACTTTTCTACTTATAAATTGCTAATTTTGCCAAACTTAGGAAGAACTTAACAATAAAAAAGTTAAAGAATAAAATTTTATAAAATCAATGAACTTTGACCACAACCAAATCAGATGAGTATATGCCTTATATCTAATCTTTTTCTCTGAAGTCAGTTTGAATGACAGGTTAAGAGCCAATGTGTTAGATATGACAGACGCACTCACTTTATCCTTGATGCCTGTGCCTCAGCTTGAACTATAAATAAAATGATTATTAAAAATTACTCACTGGTTTGGATGATTTCCTTGCACACGGACTGAAAGTTCCATAAACAGTGGTGCCCAGAACGCCAAGGCTCCTGTCCCGAACGCCACACATGTGACACCAAAAGATGACAGCATAAAACTCTTACTGTAACAAAACAAGTGACTCATGGTGAACTATCCTTTATCATCATCGTTATCATCATCCTCATCATCACTGTCAATGCTAAATCTAATTTTACTGACAATGTCTCAAGCTATCAGTTTTTCTGCAGTACTTTACCTTATCATTATTGTCATCATACTAATTTTTTTAGATCATTATCCACAGCTTCGTCATCTCATATGAAAATCAATCACATTGTATCATCATCATCATTAACATACATCTGATCTCAATTGTTAATCATCCACCTATGTTATCATTATTATCAGTTATCATTAACCTAATTGCTCCTTGTTATCACATCACTAACACTCAGTAAATCATGATCCCTGCCCTTTTTGTCATTTAGATCTCCAGGACTGTCACTTAAAGTATTCAGCAGGAGGACTGATTAATCATAAATGACACCGACAACAACAATCACCATGATACATTCCTAAATGTGCACAACAGTGAAACATTCAAGTTATTAATTATCTATTACTGTTAGCATTGAAAAACTGCATTCAACTTAATGTTGTTGAAAGACCTGGTCTCCCAGTTGGCTCTATGTCCTTCAATTATTAATTTATCACCATCTGTCGTTAAAATGCCCTTTTTTTATTCTGTACCTGTAAGAACGTAATGCATGCTGTTACTTACTTTTTGACCAGGTACTCGAGATCTTTGAGATATGACGTACTCCCCAGGTGAGTCCCTCCCTCTGCTGCTCCCCGTGGAGGCTCCTTGATGATGATTATAATCAGGATAATGCACAGGAGTCCCAGTACCGGAGTCACCTGGAAAAAGGAGATAAATTTTTAAAAAGAGAACCTTAGGTTACAGATACTGAGTAAACTGAATAACACACTGCTGGCCCATAAATTTGCAATCCTCAGTGCTGACTGTATAAGGCTATTATTATTTAGAATGGTTAAAACAGCCAATATTAAGTATTCAGGTTTAGTTTCCAGCACGATTTGAAACTTGTGCTGATATGACAGCAATTGCTCTTTTGTATAATCTATTAATTATATGCCCATATTAAGAACCAAGTGTTTTATCAACTTTGAAGCATAACTGCACACCCTGGTTGTATACAAATATCCATCCAGTACTGAAGTTAGTCAGTGATGGTACTCACTGAATGGCTAAATACGTATAAAGGACCACGACTATAGCTCAGATGACTTATGGTCAGCTGAGCTAAAAATACTTGGTGTAAAAAAGGTTCATTTATCCAGAAATTTATTCTGTTTAGCTCCTCCAGAGATTCAATAAATTGGTAATTGTCTGAGTGTTCAACTGTAACAGCCATTCATAATATGAAAACTCGAGCTCGTGTAACTAAGACTGTGTGACTTACCCGTAAACTCAAGCTCGTGTAACTGTGACTGTGTGACTTACCCGTAATGCCCACTGCCAATGACCAGTGAGAGCAGCAACGTTTGAACCAACAATATACCCCAGTCCACTAAAAAATAACAGACAAGCTTTTACTCAAGCTGTAACAGGTATTACTATAATAATACATTATACACCCTGCTCATTCTGTTAAAGTGTGAAATATTTACCATTATAACCAGAGTACTTTACCAACATACTAGATATATAAAAAAAGTTCAGTATTATAAACAGAATACTGTGGTTGGCTTCATATTCGCGAGGCTGAAATTTCGCGATTTCTCCATTTTTAATGCTTCGCGAGGGTCTCATCTTCGCGATCTCACCAGACCTACATCAAATGTTTGGTGAAGCCATTCCTGTGTGTATTATAATTTGAGATTAATTCATGAGCTTGTGATATTCTTCTCATATAAGGATGGGCCCGTACACACAGCACAGGTTCTTTAGTTCAAATTTAAGGGAATGTTTTCCCTATACCTGCATGGATGTAATTTATATTAAGATTCTCACTGTTCATACCTATTCACATTCAAGTATTATCTACACTTAATAAGAAGGACATACTCAATTGGCCAATTATTCCCGAGGGTGTCATTTTCGCGATTATTTCCAAATCGCGAATATCGCGAAATTAAAACCCTCGCGAACAAAAAGGCAACCACAGTATATAACAGAGATGAAAAGTAGTTAGTCCTGTTACTGACAGGATATTTACTTACGTGCACAGAAGGACAACAAACATTATGTTATATAATGGTTCAGATACATATATTTACAACTTGGTAATTAACAGGTGTGTTTACCTTCCTACAGGGATAGCGAAGTAGAAGATGGACAGCATTTTGGTCCTCATGTCTTTGGCGAACAGATCAGCCAATAATGTTGGAGCGATGGTGGAGTAGCTGGCCTCCCCGATCCCCACAAGCCCACGCAGTAATAGGAACAACCAGAATTTCTGCAGAATGATCACAGAGAACCTGTATACAACCCTAAATTTAACAGAAGCTCAGACAAAGGTGTAAAGACCTTTACTGTTAATACTTATTTACTGTCAAACAAGTGTTTGGGCGAAAATACTGGAAAATAAAATATTCAAAGTTCAACAGACTACTAGATTTGACTCTCTCTTCACTTTAGCAGCTATTTTTCTTCCAGTATATTTTATTTATAACAAGTGTTCAAAACATAGCATTTATTCCCTTTATGTAGAGCATCACAGCATGTTTCTATCTATCTATCTATCTATAAATATATATCACCTTGAACAAATCAGTGCTTGTGAAATTTATATTTCATTTGAAGTGAAGATGAAGGGATCAATATGATAAGAACTTTTGAAAATATTAATACGACTGCAGATTTTACATGCATGGGGTGAGGATTAACATACGAATGAGTTATAACCTGTGACAATAAGGCAATAGCTCAAAATTCTGATGTTCTATTAAGATTCCAGCTTTTTGTCATTGAGGCTCTAGCAGGGATAAAACTCAGAATCCTCAGCCCTGGAGTCCTAACCACAGTACTATGTCATACTCCCTGTCTGCTATAGGTGTTTATATTTGTATATGAACAGTGACCTTAGTCAGCCCCTTGTAATGCTTGTACTTACGTCACTAGGTATGAACGATCCTGCCAGTGTGATGGAGGACCACAGTGAGATGCCGAAGATCATGATCAGCTTCCTGTTGTAGCGGTCACCTAAGTAACCAAAGATTGGCGAGAGTATCATGTAACTGCCGATAAAGCTGGTCTGTAGCAGCCCGGCTTGGTAGTTCTCTTCAATCTTGTAGTATTTCTTAATACTTCCCAAAACACCTGCAAAAGTCAAATTAAAATACATAATAAGTATATACATACTGCAAAAATTCTGTATATATTATAACGTTACAAAATATTTATATTTATCTGTCATTATTTTTTATAGTGGAGTCATACCCATGCATTTTGATTCCCACAGTGGCACATTTTGTGACATCCAGGTTTGAGCATGTACACAGATTTGCAACCGCAAAAGCAGTTAAGGGAAACTGGGAGAAAAAAAACCTGTTAGGGTTTTATGAGAGCACTTTGCGTGCAAGTGAGGATCTATCCGTGAAAAAATTTGCTGGTAATGGGAAGTGTATGAGCTAAGTATAGGGCAGGATAATGCATAACTGTAGCCACGCCAAAATCCTCAAAATACGGAAGAATTTATCAAAATATTTTGATGGAGGTGACTGCTTCCATTTTATATGTTTATACATTACCAAGAGTATTATTTTATGTGCTCCCGTCTCCTTTCGTCAGAGTATGTTCCGGGAGGTAACTCTGAGCCGTTCAACTCTGGTTTAAAGACACAATGGTACACCACTGGTTCTTCTGGTAGAGACTGGTTGTGCTTGTCACACAAACTGTCATCTCTGGTCCCTAACTATCCTTGGTCAGTTAGATTAAGAACAAGGGACCTATGGGTCACAGCCCTCAGCTGTTATATATGATAAAAAATATGATTTAGAAATGAGGGACATGCTGGTTTTGTGTGGTAATTAATATAAGCTGTATTATGAGTTGTTGTTGTTAAGCTTGTGTATGATTTTGATAGTACCTTTGGAGACAGGGAAGAGGATTGATTTCATTTATTATATTAAAATGGAGTACTATTGTCACACAAATTTTGACTTGGCCATATAACTTATAAGCAGAACATATAATATAAGAGTTTAACTATTTATTAAAAAAATTACAAATATTGTCCCAAATTTAATTTTTATTAAAAATTATAAAGAGAATCGTATGATTTTTTAAAAAGAAATATAACTGAAATGATTATTAAAATAATGTTAAAGAATATATTCATGAATGCATTCATGAATACATTTTGAAAGTATTTGCACTGGTATTCGTATACTTTCATTTTTACCTGAATTCCCATTCTTTATGCAAGAAATTTTATAATGGAGTACATATTCATATTCGTATTTAAATACAATTGCAAAGTATTCGCACCATGTCTGGTATTTATTCAGTTTTCACCAAACAATGATGATGAGAATCCAGAATATACATAATTCACACCTTTAAAATAATGATCATAAGTACCTGGTTTTATGGCATTTATTTATATTAAAAATAAATGTAATATATTCATTTTGGACTAATTTCACATCAATGTACACACTAGACACAGTAGGAATCTAGATTATTATTATCAACTACATCTTTATGTATCATTTATTTCCTTCATATGATCCCTAATGATTAGTAATGAATAATATGATTTAATTTTTTATCATTTAAATTGAACTGAAAAACACCATAGGTGATTGCATGGTGTTATTCGAATACGTGACATTCTGTCCATCAATAGAAGATTCTTATATCATCAGTAACTGCAAGTTAATTTCCTGTTATTATAAACTAACAAATTCCTTTTCTATTTTTCTTTAATTTGTTATTAAAAACCAATAAAAAATTATTAATTTAGTGTTTATTGTTATGTTGTTGGTTAAAACTACTAGATGAGTTGGGTTGGACACCTGGATCAGCTGTGGCTGGCCATAAGCTGCCTGGCTGCCCCAGTGAATGCCTCACCTCAAGCATGCATAATTTGCTGAAAGTTCAACAAGGTCAACATACAGGTGACTCAAGAGGGGCTGGAGAGAGCCAAGGTCTGAGATGGTCACATAAAAACATAAATAAAAGCTACATTTTTTGGCCAATTTCTTTCAGCTTTCTAAACTAAAAAGCTGAAATACTTATGTGTGCATGATATGAAAATTATATCAACAGTGCTCACAGGAAACAAATGTGCTATGGTCAAAGTTGGGCAAAATTTAAGGTACTAATTTTATATTTATACTAATAACTTATAAAATGTGAAAAATTCAGAACTAATTTTGGGTATTCAATTGAATTTTGATTAAATAATGTTACATCCCTGAAAAAAATCTTTAGCTTCAGCAATCCCCTTGTTAAGGGAGTAAATATATTTCTTGATTTTTTTACAAAGTGCATTATGTTTGGGCCCATAACTTAAAACAATTACGTAATACTGACATCATTTCTGGAATGTGCATAGAGGATGTATAGAAAATATGAATATTATATATGATTAAAGTCAGATCAGTGGTTTTGATATTAGGCAGTCTTGAAGTGTAACAATGGGTTTTTAATGGAAAAATGAAGTTTTCATTAATATCTTGAAGGTATTAAGTCCTAGTGACCAAATTCTTGGCATGGTAAGGGATTTTGGAGACATCTAATTGAATGCCAAATTTAGGAAATGGGGGCTGAAGCTGGGGAGCTGAGCTCTTGCAAACTGCATAACACTAGCTTTATGTAAACAATATGTAACATTCTGCTTGAAGCCTTAATTAAAATCTACAGTTTTTGATCAACTGGTTTCAAATTTTTTTTGTTAACAGACAAAATGCTAACAAAAACATGCTGTGAAAATTAAATCCACAGTACTTACAGGAAAAAACGTGCCATGGTCAAAGTTGAGCAAAATTTAAGGTACCAATTTTTTATTTTTGTTAATATTTTATAAAATTTAAAAGATTTTGATCTAATTTTGAGTATACAATTTAATTTTGATTAATTAAAGTTATATTACTGGAAAAGAAGTCCATAGCTTTAACATGTTTTGTGTTAAGTGATCAAATATCTTTCCTGATTTTTTACAAAATGCATTATGTTTGGGTCCATAACTTTTTTAAATTATATAATACAGACATAATTTCTGGCATGTACACAGGAACTATATAGAGAAATATTTATGGTAAATATGAGGAAAAACAGATGAGTGATTTTGATATTAGGCAGTCCTGAAGTGTGAAAAAAGGTTTTTAATAAAAAGTTGGGGTTTTCCTTAATTTCTCAAAGGAACGAAGACGCAAAGACCAAGTTTTCAGCTTGGTAGGAGATCTAGGGGACATCTAACATTATGCCTAATTTTGGATTCCTAGGTCTTACGGTTTCAAAACCTGCCACATCTACAGACTGATGGACGGACTGACGGCCCGACAGATGGACAACGGACAATGGACCACGACTATAGCTCAGATGACCTATAGTCAGCTGAGCTAAAAACTGAGGCTAAAACAAATCTCCACATACACAATATGTTTTTTTTTTTAAACAGAATGGGTGAAAAACTTGCAAGTCCTGATACATGCCTGTAATACAGCAGTGAGGTCTAATGACCTTTTAACCACCGGGACTGACAGCTGATTATGTTTCACACAACCTGATAAACTTCATCCAACTCTCCATATATTTTACTAAACTCTCCTGCTTATATACTGACACTGTTATTAGAAAATGTCCTGCTACAAATGTAGCTGGCCAGGCCACTGAAATCACAATTGTCTGGCACCTTTTCAAGAACCTTGCAGTGCACTACACTACCTTAATTTTCTAAATATAAATTTATCTCCCTAATATCTGCCTGGCAGACTTGACTGAAACACAACTATGGCAGTAATATGTCAGGAGAACCCCATAAGGAAACTGTTAACACAGAATGGTGATTGTTCATAAAGTGTTTGATTGTTTAAGGATTTGCATCATTCACAGTAAAGCTGTATGTTAGTAATTTTTTAAGTATTTTGAACCTGACACAACACACTAAACAGTTAAATGTTCTGTTCAGTCTGCTGACGTCTCACTCCGAATGACCACTCTGATATTATGGTTTGACTGTATCCACAGCATGGGTTATTTATTATCCCTGGCTCCTCTTACTTTACCAGCCCTATGTACTGACACTTCCTACACGTTCTGTTTCCTGCTTAAAATAGTCTGGTAATTGTACCTCGTAGAACAGTTTAACTGTAAAATGAATATATAACATATTCACATTACATCAGCTGTCATGTTTGTAATTTTTTTAATTAAACAGTCATTCATTATTTTGCCTTTGACTCACATTAATATTATGAACTACAATTTATTAAAGGGGCCATGGTAATATACTGTGGTTGGCTTCATATTCGCGAGGCTGAAATTTCGCGATTTTTCCATTTTTAATGTTTTGCGAGGGTTTCATTTTTGCGATCTCACAAGAACCTACTAGTATATCAAATCTTTGGCAAAACCATATACCTTTGTGTTTTATAAAATGAGAATAGGTCATGAGTTTGTGACATTTTCTTATATAATGATGGGCCAGTACACACAGCATAGGTGGTTTAGTTCAAATTTAAGGTTTAAATTTCCCTATACCTGCAAGGATGTAATTTATTGAAAAATTCTCTCTGTTCTAACTTATTACCATACAAGTATTGATTACACTAAATAAGAAGAACATTCTCAATTGGCCGATTATTCCCGAGGGTTTCATTTTCGAGATTATTTCCCATTCGCGAATATCGTGAAATTAAAACCCTCGCGAACAAAAAGGCAACCACAGTATCTATAAGCAACACTGCATTTGTATCTCTAAACATACCACCTGACAGCTTTGAAGTGGCACCTACTTGCTATGGTAAACCTGTCCATGTAACAAGCCAGGTTCATGAACAACAGGACGGCCAACATCAGGTAGTGTCTAGGGGTGGTTTTGAACTTTACACCTTTCTCTCCCTTCTCACTGTCTCTGATCTGGTGTACGTCACCTGTACTGCTGAGGTAGCCGTTACTAATGTGAGTACAGCTGACTCTGTCATGTGATTTGAGGCTTTGCTTTGATTTACCCTGAGAGTTTACCCTGCCACATTTATTGCAGGTTTTAGAGAACTTTACAGCAATTCCATTTTCTGGTATGATAAGTTCACTGCCACAACTGTGCCTATTGTTTGATGTTTGTTTGTTTTCATTTTTGACCCTCATTCTGTCACATGACCCTGTGATATGAGCACTGATTGGTCGGTTTATTACATGCGATACTTGACTGTTTGATCCTGATGATTTCAAAGAAAGTTTACACAGATATTTTTGCATTTCACCTGATCTTGGGTCAACTCCATGTTTATTAAGCTCTGGTGCACTACAGTAGGTCTTTGGCTGATTGTTACCATTTATTTTGACAATCACTGTGTGTTGTTCCATCTGTTTCTTTCCTTTGCGTTGTCTAAGTTCAGAACTCATATCAAACAGAGATTTAGTCATGTTATTGACAGCGTGTAACAGACTGTATCTACTCCCGTACTGGACCTCATTAACATCTTCCTTACTGTCATGTGCAGTATTTTCACCACTTTTCCTGTGTATACATTTTCCAGTTTTATCAAACTGACACAGAGGGACAATGCTTTCATCTTCTGTTGCACAAACACATGAGCAAGAGTCATGACTGGATATCTCTAATTTACCATGTCTCTTGATATCTCCATTGGAGATACTAGTACCATTCAGATTAGACTTTATGTCTTGTTTACTTTGATTTTTGAGTCTGCTTGTATCTATTTTGTTGTCTTCCATAGCTTTATAATCACCATTTGACATGGTTGGTTGCTCAGTGATATTTGGTGGAGAATCCTTGGTTTCACCAGTTATTCCTTCATGTGACTGGGTTAACAGAGGTTCTCCTTTGGGTGATTTAGTCTGACATCCCTGGGGTTGATTATCCCCCACGCTGAGGTCTGTAACAGCAAGGCCACCACTGGCATCTCGTTCACTGGGGCTGGTCCGACATTCCTCATTCAGCTCAGGTTTTATCAACGACAAAACCAGACCCTGCTCCCCAGCTGGTTGGAGGGTCCCGTTTTCTTTCATGGTGACTAGTACCAGTGTGTCAGCAGGACGGTCTTTATTGAATTAATCAGCTGGAGCTATAAATGGGCCTTGTATTGTTGTTCCGTGTCCACCCGGCCTGACACTATACCTCCTGTGAATGATTACATCAATATACCACAAGGTCCCTCAGAGAGTTATATATTATATAATATACCTATTACAGAATGTTAAGTAAATATTCCTCTCTGTATAAGGTATTATTCCTGAAGATTATACACTACACAGTAAATCTGGTCTTCATAGCTTAACTTTATAATTAATTTCTTTATAAATTAAGCAGATAAGTCTATACAACATTTCTGGTTTAAATTCACTTTTAAATTCCATTTATTTATCATATACTTAAATTTGTGAGCAGATATTGCTGTATTAACTTGCAATGAGCTGATTTGCCACCAATAAAATCACTTTTCTTTCATGTGTAAAATTTATGATCTCAGCAATTCTGTATCAGCAGAGATGTAAAATAAGATAAGAGCAGCTCAGTTTTCCTGTGCAGAGTTCAGACAATTTATCATCTTTTGACAGGTGCTTTTTACTCAGAGGTTTTGGAAAATTTACCTTATATTCCATGAAGACACATTTCTTAACTTACTGATTATTTCAGCCAAATTATTTCAAAATCTTCTCAAATTTGATGGTCTATTGTCAGCTTTTTAAAATAATTCTGATAATTTTTTGTACTTTAAGTTAACCCTTCATTTTTTATAGTTGTAAACAAATAAAATAATAATAAAAGCAAATAATTAGATATATTTTTTTCTACTTCACCCTGATCAGGCAGATAGGCCCTGCATCAATCATCCACTGTCCATAAATGTGAATTCATTCCAAAAATAACTCTGGTCCTCTGTGAGCTGTCAATCATGCAATAACCTTGATCCCAACAGAAGAAGCTGACGGTTTGCTTGCTGCAGCCAATAAATCCTTATAAATAGCACAGCAGCAGTATTCCAATAACTGACAGCGGAGCACACCAAGATGAGGCCATGGAGCCTTTGTCACAAGGAACAGCCTTCAGTGACTCCGAGGATTCCCCCGCTCAGCACGACATCATCAGCTGTTTTTCAGCTGATGGGATGAACTGCACACACTAACAACTAGCTGCTGGTGATCAGACCTTGTGACTGGTGCAGACCAGCCCCTGCAGTGCTGCTAGCCTGTCCATGAACTAAGGCTCATCTTCTAATCACAGCGGAGGGCAGTTGTTGTATGGTGGCCCCTGCTTCCCTTGCCTCTCTCTGTACTTGAGGGTATACACCAGATTTGTCACACATCCCCTATGTTATGTCCATATGATCAGAGTGATCCAGGTCCCCACCATACACTAATACCTCAGTGCTGACCAATCAAAATGCTCTGTACTCTTGTAATATGCTAATTAGGTTTTGTCATAGGTATTCCCCCACTGTGTCTGAGCCAGACTGAGGCCACACCTTGATATTTTAGGTTTCTCAACCAAAGCCTGCCTGTGATGAATTAACGGTTTTAGCTAGTCCCCATGCTTTGTAAAGGATCAATATCCCTGTAAAGTGCTCTGTGATTAATTCACTGTGGGTGTGCAAAGGTCACCTTGACGCATTTTGATTTGTTTACATTTTAAATGCATGGGTATCTTTTAACTGAATAATTACAGTTAATCACTGTACAAAGGAGACAAACCTACAGTAAGGGAGACCAAAGGGAAAAACATACCTCAGAATTCAAAACACTGCACTGCCAAGCAGACTAGTTTGAACCAAACATGGACAGGTTACCAGTTATTCTTCTTATGGCAGAATTATTATGTACTCGTACAGCTATGCTTGCATTTTCTTATTAAGTTTTGACACACATAATGCATATTTCACAATTGGGAACAAAACTCTTAATGTTAATATATATATAGACCCATAATAATTACATCACTATTATTTTTCATTTATTATATAAACTAAGTGTTAATTTTTATTTTACTTTTATATCAGTTGTGTGTACATTTCAATTCAGTTTCTGTTGGATCCAACTGGCCTGGATAAATTTGAAATGTATGATGTAACCCATTTTTAGGTTACAATATTATCTGGACTGCTTCATCTATTTTAATTTTCATAACCCAACACCCTTTATCAGTTTTCACGGTTTTCAAATAGGTTGGGAGTACCAGTTTATAAACACTTGACTCCATTTTAAAAATCTCCTTCTGCGCCAACATCTATCATGCTGTAGTTCTTCCAAAGTAACATATATTAAGATGATAGTTTAAAAATTGCCAAGATGCTTGGAACCAGCATCTACATTCAAACTGGCAGGTTTGTTAAAGTGAACTAAATTCCTTTCTCACCAACCAATTAAATGTATGTTATATTTATCCTTGTGCAAGCTAAATTATGATTCCCGAATTTTGTCAAAACTTGGCCTGCAACCAAATGAAGTAATAGATGATAAAAAATTTGTGATGATGTCATCAATGCCAAAAGTAGACCTCCAGTTTCTAAAAACGTTAGGCCCTTGATTCACAAGCAAGCTCTTGAAGTGTATTTTCTGGGTAACTGGCATCATTATGTACATGGGGTCTGTCTAAATATAAAATAACATTTATTTTCATGAATCATATTTATTTTTATAAACCACTTGCATTTGAACACCTGGGGGAGTTGAAACTGTATGCTTGCTGACTTTGGGATTTGTCGAAAATGTCTGTAAATAACAGGACGAATCAGATAGGACAAAAGCTGAAGAATTCCAGGAGAAAATAATATTATAAACTAGATGTGTCGGAACGACACGAATGCCCCCGCCTGGGGCAAATGAGAAACATTTGTTAAATTTTGTAAATTTCTTTAAGTTTAGGTGTTGTATGGTAAAAAGTAGGTCAACAGGGGCAAAATGCAAACTCGATCTGTAATGGGTCATTATCAAGCAACACACCAAAAATCAGGCCAGAATCTGCAGGCATTGTGAAAAAAGTCCATACATGTGCATTTTTCGTAGAAATTTCTGTCTTTCATGAAATTTTCTATGTTCAGGATCTGTCATATGGTCAAAAATAGGTTAACTGGGACAAAATGCGAACTCGATCTGTGAGTGGTCATTATGCACGCACAGACCAAACATTAGGCCAGTATCTGTAAGCATTGCATTGCGAAACTAGAATATTAGCAAAAGCTGATAATCAGTTATAAATTTAAATTGGAGAGGTATGTACCATGTTTCATAACAATCCACCAAATGCTTCCTGAGAAATAAGCTCCTAAGTATTTTTCTATACTAAGCTCTGTGACCTTGAAAAGTAGGTCAAGATCACCCATCTTTGAACTTGACCAAGATTTTGTAAATATAATGCAATAGCACTGAAGAAATGAAGTTCCTGTGTTGAATACCCTTGGAGATATCCTGCACAAAAGGCCAAAATTGAAAAATCCGAAAAAATTTCATTAAAAAATCAGAAATTGCAGGTGGTGCCACCAAAATTGTGCAGCACGTACAAACCATCAGACCCAATGATCATAGTAAGTTTTGTGAAAATCCACACAATGGTTCCTGAGATATAAGCTTCTAAGTGTTTTTCTATAATCAGCTCTAAAATGTAGAAAAATGGGTCAAGGTCACCCATCTTCGAACTTGGCCGAGATTTTATCGATATACATCTTCACTGATGAAATAAAATTCCAACGGTGAATCCTTTTAGAGATATCCAGCTCACAAGGTAAAAGTTAACAGACGCGGAACAGACGGACTGATGGACACCGGACAGACAGATGGACGGACGGACAGACGGACAGCTTGGGTGACGACAATAGCCCATGAGCCTATGAGCTGAGGGCTTAAAATGGCTGTACATGTACATTTGTCATGAAAATCAATATTTTTCATGAAATTTTCTAAGTTAAGGAGCCGTAAAACGGTCAAAAGTAGGTCAACCGGGACAAAACACAAACTCAATCTGTAACTGGTCATTATCTGCCCACACACCAAAAATCAGGCCAATATCTGCAGGCATTGCGAAAAAAAGTCTGTACATGTGTATTTGTCATGAAAATTTCTATTTTTCATGAAATTTTCTAAGTTAAGGAGCCGTAAAACATTCAAAAGTAGGTCAACTGGGATGAAACGCGAACTCGACCTGTAACTAGTCATTATCCACCCACACACCAAAAATCAGGCCAATATCTGTAGGCATTGCGATAAAAAGTCCGTACATGTGTATTTGTCATGAAAATTTCTATTTTTGATGAAATTTTCTATGTTAAGGAGCCGTAAAACGGTCAAAAGTAGGTCAACCTGGACGAAACACGAACTCGATCTGTAACTGGTCATTATCTGCCAACACACCAAAAATCAGGCCAATATCTGCAGGCATTGCGAAAAAAAGTCCGTACATGTGTATTTGTCATGAAAATTTCTATTTTTCATGAAATTTTCTAAGTTAAGGAGCCGTAAAATGGTCAAAAGTAGGTCAACCCGGATGAAACAAGAACTCGATCTGTAACTGGTCATTATCTACCCACACACCAAAAATCAGGCCAATATCTGCAGGCATTGCGAAAAAAAGTCCGTACATGTGTATTTGTCATGAAAATTTCTATTTTTGATGAAATTTTCTAAGTTAAGGAGCCGTAAAATGGTCAAAAGTACGTCAACCCGGACGAAACGCGAACTCGATCTGTAACTGGTCATTATCTGCCCACACACCAAAAATCAGGCCAATATCTGCAGGCATTGTGAAAAAAAGTCCGTACAACTGTTTCATTTCGGAATGACGGAATGACAGAATGACGGAATGACGGACATGGGTAAAACTATATGCCCCGGCCACTTTGTGGCGGGGGCATAAAAATAGCAATAAAAAACATATTTATCCTTTTATTATAAGGAACAAAAATGTTAACATACAAGTGTAACCTGATCCAACATTCCTGATGGGTTGCATATTATTTTGCCCTATAAAATGGGGGTTGGAATATTTAGACATGATGATTATGACAACGCTCTTGGAAACCTCTCCATTATTCTATGGCAGTGATGTAGTTTTAGGAAACATGGTGTAAAATTCTGACAAGTGTGATTTAATGATGGCGCCTCAAGCTTGCACACCAGCAGCACCTTCATGCAACTTACATCACTTAATGAGTGATCCTGTAATACTGACACAATGATATTATTATTAATAGTCAAATCTATGTCTAAAGTCAGGACCATAAAGGAGGCTGTTATTATTATTGATGGCTCATGCATGACATTTTATATTAACATGATAACAATGATTAACTCACTATATTTCCTACATTTTCCTATAAAATGGTATATCAAGTCTTATTCTTTCTGGCACTCGGGCCCTCACCTCCTGTAGTTTCCTGTTTTTTTTTTCACTGCACAGTTGTGTTTCTGATATAACAATATTACTATTGAAAACATACATTCTTTTTGCATGCAAGTGTGCATGTAGGATGGCATGTAAGATGGCAGAATTATGTTTACTCTGAGTGAAGTGTGACTGAAAGTTTGATAAGATTGTAGGATGTATCTTTAGGGGAAGGCAAGATTTTATATGGAAAGGTGAACCTGTATCAACTACGTTTTGTTGGAAAGGTGAAAATGTCAAAGTATTATGATCCCTGCATTTTTTTGTGTAGCTTTGGATTGGATCCAAACAAATTTTATTTGGATCCTGTCGGAGGTATGTATTGTTTCAGACTACCTTAATTGTTCATGTCCCAAACCATTTCTACAGGCACAACAGAGGAACAAGTTTTTCAAATATACTTAAACTGCATGGGATCAATACATTCTGATAAAGACATTTAGACTATGAAGTTATTCTATGGCGATATTTTTTTAACAAAGAGAGTTCATATTGCAAAATTACCTTAAGATAAATCAGGTACTCTAGCAATTGTTCAGATGGAAAGCAGTACCTTAAATTGTACAGAGTATGAGTAAAACAATAAAAAAATTTCATTTCTAAAATCAGAATCTATTTGGTTTGTTGTGCTGATAAAAGGCAATTTGTGACAGATGTTGAATACATGTTGTAACAATATACAGAATAAAAACACCTGGTCAGTGAAAATATGGCACTCACATCCTGCACTTCATAAAGACATCCAGAAATTTGTTGGATGTGAAATTAAAATGTTGGAATTAAATGTACCTCTCTCTATCATCTTAGGTCCAAACTTTGATAATCTGTAGTCATATATTATACTTAACAGAATTATGAGCATTTAACAATTTAATTACAAATATAAGCATAAAAAATTATGGGAGCCCCACTGTGATAATTTTGTGATTTAAACTCCAGCACACCGTATATAAGCACATAAACGTTAGATTGGATTACCAGATTATTTATCTAACCATCAGGGGCCCCATATCAACGGCCAAAAAAAAGGCTATATGCATAAAACACTACAGCGCATTATCTGTGATGTCTGTCACATTGTATAAAACAGGACACAAAAACTCCTCCTATTGCACAGTTTACACCTAATATAAAATAGAGACCACAAAATAACAGACAAAATCTGGTCTACAGTGATTTCCCAGCTGTGTAACCATATGACCCTGAAATGGTTTCCACATCAAAGACTTATGTCAGGTCCTCAGCTGTCAAAAGTTGGGTTTACCACAGTTAATCATTTATTCAATGTCAGAATGTGTCTACTAAACAGCTACAGAATACTGCATTTCAGTGAGACTTTATTGGTGTCTGTATGGTAAATACCATAAACATTTATTTGAATTTGAACCTCCAGCTGAGAAAAGTTATGATGTCCCTTTAGTCTGGAATATCATTATAGCAATGAAATATCCCATAACATTATAAGTTATTAGATTTGTCCATAAATGTTGTGATTTATGACACCCCATGGGCTGCCCATTAATGATGTAGTGTGGGTGGCACTCTGATATGAACATCACACCTTAACTTTGTGTTCAGCTCTTTTTGGCAAAGTCCAAAGTAACCTAGCTAGTATGTAGAATGAGGCTGTATAATTTTGAATGTGGACAGCAAGGCCATAGAGCTTGCTCTCTATCTCGCTATCTCTCTCAATCTTTTTCATATGCAGTATCATATATGCAAGAAAAAATATGAACACAACCTGAACCTGAAACTTTGAAATACATACACCTGGCCTATATAAAGAACAAAGGCCAGCTGAGGGTGGAGGAGGGAGGAGAGCTGTGGGTGGGGGAGGCTTGTTATGTAACACCGGCCAGGGGTCATGTGACCTGTCATAGGGGTCAACAACTGGGACACCACTGACCCTGGCCTGGCAGATCCAGTTACCAAGACAAAGACAATGGCAATGGAACATTCTGTATGGTCCACACCTTTTGCTATGACCATGTGAGTCAGTAAATTGAAATATGCATTTAAGTTTTGGCAGTGATTTCTGTAGAATAAGAATATATGATGATGAGCAGATTGATGAGGATGAATCAGTTATCTGAGATCACTACCTCGAGGGATATAATGTAATGACACTGTATCAAGACATGCACATTCATTAAAGACATGCATAACCTCATTGTTGTTGTTATTATTATTAATATTATTATTATTACTTTCATCATTATTATTACTGTATTATTATCATCATTAGTTATATCATTAGTTATATTATTATTATTATTATTATTATTATTATTATAATTATTACTACTACTACCTTTGTTATTAATATCATTATCTGATTACAGGAATATCTGTTGGGGACGATCAAGGTATTGCTATTTTACTGTATACAAATATAAAATAAAGACAGATGCTTTAATGGGTATGATATTATGTTTAATTAACATTAACTCATTATTCATTACAACTAACTTAATTGTACATTCTGATCTAGCTGTTTCGGACTTTGTACTTTTCTTATCTTTCAATTACTGTCAGTGCATTTTTTTTTATTTTAGCATCAGTTATTTTTCAAGCTTTTTTTCATTTCAACATGGTCGCTAGTCTTTAGAAGTACACCATTATTAAAGCCAGACAAATTGTGATGAGCTATATAGAATGTTGACCTTCTGAAGTATTTTTTAACGGAAAAACTACCTCATCTGTACCAACAACATATCATCATATATAAAGATATAAACCATTACTGATATGTGCTGCCCTGACCTATAACATAACACCATTGTGTGGTTACAACAGAGATGAGATGGTGGCTTTTACAACTATAATTGTCCATTTGTGCATGGGCTGTACTCAGCTTAACAAAAGGTGCCTGGTTGTTAGAGCCTACAGACCTGTGATATATTACAGAGTGTGTGAGATGATGACATTATTGGCAGCTGTCTGTCCACCCTCCAGGTACTGTACTTGGTGACATCATTGTCCACATTATGTTTTATTTAGCAGAGTGCTATAGTACTGATGACCTGGCCTTTGATGATGTCTTTGATCTGTTCTCTATTATAAAGCAGTGTGTACCATCTTTGTAAATTGTCTCGGATGTCTTTCAGGGGGGGGGGGGGGTGAAGGGTCTTGATATTTGACCAAAAGGTACCAAAGTACCAAAAAGTATACCGAAAAGTACTGAAATGTGTACTGAAAAACTCTAAAATGTATTTGGGCATTGCCTCTTTAAATGTCAGTTAACTGATAAAACTTTATAACTTTATTAAAAGAAATTACTTATATGGACTAGTATTTATCTAATTACTGACCAGAATGAAAAGAAAATAATACAAAGACCAATTTGACTTTTTTTTACTTCTAAAAGCAATTAGTATATGAATGAATACAGTAGAATGGACTGTATGCAGTAGTTATATATGAATATATTTATCTTTTCTTAATTTTTTTCTCTTAATTAACAAGTCACTATATTTACAAATCAATATATATCTACATGACAAATTAAAACAGAATATATTTTTGTATACATAACTAAAATTAAATATAAATGGAGGATAAAAGATCATAAGTATATGGCAAAAAAAGAGCATGCATCTTTACTATATACTACTAAGATATCACATTATTATTAATGCATCTTTTTTATTCATACTTTCTGAAATTAAAGACATTCCTGAATGCACTAAAAAAAAGTAAACAATATATACTAGTAAGAGGAAGTAAAGGTCATCAGCATTTTTTTTACAGACTATACACAGATAAGGTGGTCCATGAAATTTGTAGAACAGGAGTTCATTGATGGTTGATGAGAAAATGTAGCTTGTGTGTCAGGGAGTGCCTGAGTAACTCTTAATGAAAGTGGGTTCATGGTCACTATTAAATTATGTATTTTCTTTGGAAAATTTATTTTTTTTATTCATTAGCAAAAACAGGTACATGTACATGTAATATAAAATACACAGCACACATAAATACAGTGAAGATAGCATATTAAACCATAAAAAAAATATATATTCTGATGTCCTTTGTGGATATTTGGTACAGAATGAGAATACAGTATGTGGTAATTTTTGTGGACACTTCATTAGCCCTAACTCATGACCTTTTCTCTAAATTAAGTCTGATGTTTGTGTGTGTTCCACTAGATTATAATACATGTACAAGCTGTTCCATGCTTGATTTCTGAATTTACTCAGTGGTAACACACACTGGACAGGCCACATGGAGTATGAACAGACAGGCCATGGGGAGCATGAATGTGTGACACTGAGGGTAGAGGGGTGAACTGTACAAATAAAGCGTCTCTTTGCTTTGACTGGAATGCACTGGCTGGTCTGAAAGCTTTAGAAATGATCATGACAATTTGTTTGAACCTATAAACAGACTTGCTTCAGCACCAGACTAACACTAAAAGGGGAGGGTATGAGTGGCTCAAATTTCCCCCCTTTGTGGACATGAGTACCTGTTGCACAGCGGGGTTACCGCTGAAGCAGTGTCAGTATGGACCCCGCCACTTAACATGTGTACACAAGTTCTAAATGTCACAAAAAGGATTAAAAACTGGGCAGATTTTAAATTCACCCAGACAAGATGGTGATTGTGCTGTACAAAAGAAAAGTCATAGGATGATGTCAAAGTTGCAGTGGAAAAAGGTTTCACATGTCTGTGCAAGAAAACAATAGAAGAAAATTAGTGGCAATAAAGGGAAGATGAAACAGGTAAAAAATTAAACAAAATGGAAATTACACACTAAACATATTCAATGTCATTCGAAACACAAAATATGAATTTTATAAAACCTCACTTTCTGTATTTTTCTTCTTGTGATTTAAATTTTTTTAACTCTTCACAACAGTGCTTACATGTATGCATTAGTACCAATATTCTGAATTATATGAAGTGTCAACAAAATATGTGTGTAAGAATTTAAAATCATCCAATTAAATCTTTTTCAAAAAATTAAAATAAGTTTTAGTAAGATCAGATTTTTAAAGATTTCTCCCCTAGAAATAATTTCCTGTTTTGACACAGAATGAAGGGCTGCTGGTCATAGTGCTGCCCTCTAGTGTTGTTCAAGTAAATTAAGATAGCTCTGGCTTGACATGTACTGACACCTGCTGTATGATACACAAACTATTATATATTACATATAGGATTCTGGAGTTGCCAGAGAGACCCCCTGACCTCACATTTAACCATTTTAAATTAAAATGGGGAGAAATTAATTGTGCCATGTAATTATATTACTAAAGAATGTTGTATTTCGAACAGAAGCTGCAAAGATATCAACTGCAGATGACAATATATATATATATATATATATATGTATGTCAGATTTTAAACTCGCCTGGATGACACCAGACAGATTTTAAACTCGCCTAGGCGAGATTAAAATCCTGGCCTGCTCCATGATGGATTTTAATCTCGCCTAGGCGAGATTGTGATTGTGATCTCGTCTAGGCAAGTTTAAAATCCGTCTAGCCAAGATCACAATTGCAATCTCGCCTAGGCGAGATCACAATCGCAATCTCGTCTAGGCGAATTTAAAATCCGCCTGGATTTTAATCTCGTCTCTGACATATGTCGCCTAGACGAGATTGCGATTGTGATCTCGCCTAGGCGAGATTGCGATTGTGATCTCGGCTAGACGGATTTTAAACTCGCCTAGACGAGATCACAATCGCAATCTCGCCTAGGCGAGATTAAAATCCATCATGGAGCAGGCCAGGATTTTAATCTCGCCTAGGCGAGTTTAAAATCTGCCTGATATCACTTGGGCGAGTTTAAAATCTGCCTAGGCGAGATTAAAATAGTGATCTGATCTAATTTCCCAATAAATTATGCATTGTAATTGACTTAGGAAAGATGTTTTTTTTAGTCAGATTTTCAATATTTTAACACTGAATGGTTATGTTTAGTTCACAAGTCATATATTTATTAATATTTACAGAATATTATATTATTAATGTAATAATTAACATTAATTTTGGAAATGGAATATTCTATATTATATATTTTTTATTAATATGGTTATGTATAGTTCACAAGTAATACATTTTTAATAATATTTACAGAATATTATAATATTTATGTAATAATTAACATTAATTTTTTTATTTTATATTTTTATTTATTAACTAGGTAATAAGAAACTTACATTGGTATTGTATATGGCAAATTCAAATGATATATGATGTGGGCTGCTGCTGATTATTTACATAATAATTTTGTTGTCAATATTAATTTGAAGGGAAACTGGTATTAGTAATATTAGTAATGTAGTATTTTAAAAAGACAAAAGGAACATAGCTCATTTATTTTTTTATCAATATAATTCAATGCATGTTCACATGCATAAATGATCTATTACTCTATGAATCTAGAAATCATATTTTTTCTGATATGATATAATACTGTCCAAAAAAAGGCAGTTATCTTGTAACACAGTCTACATAAATACTGAAGCTTCACAAAATCCCTCACAAAACATTAAAAAAAAGATCAGAAGAATATTATATACATTATAAGAAAAGACTAAATAAGACAAAGAAATATTCACATGCATACATCTGTGTATCAACTTTTACCTTTTCTCATATGATGTTCATTACCAAAAAAAGGATGGTGTATCAAAGTCCATCATAAATACTGATACCCTGCATATTTTGTACCATAAGTGTACATGTTTTGACTGTTGAGTGTTGAATACCTGGGTGAAAAGAAACATTTGAACTAGATCAACCAACTGATTTGTTCTGTTTGTCCTGTAAGAACTATCAAATAGGATGACTGTTTATGTTAATGTGTCATATACTCATTAAATAGTGAAGTAATAGCTATCTAGACTAATCTATCTATCTGTCTATCTATCTATCTATGATTGATTCAATATGCAAGTGGATGACTTTTTCCCCCAGATTTGCACTTCATAATATCTCATAAGTGTGCTTCAATATACCTCTTGTTACTCGCTAATTGCCATATATTTAAATACAATTACAAATTATTTTTTTGTAAAAATTATTAGTGATATTTACAAACACAAGGTTGTTAAGAAAACGGGAGAAAAAAAAATAAAGATTGATAAATGTTTTGCAAATAATTGGTAAGATAAGGATGCTGTAGACCACATGAAACACATCAAAGGTGCAAATAATAATCAAATATCTATTTCATAATTCTGTTTCCAAAATTAATGTTAATTATCACATGAATTACTATTACATTACTGTAAAAAAGTTAATTATTACATTAATTCTATAATATTCTGTAAATATTAATAAATAATTTACCTTTTAACTATATATAACCATTCAGTGTTAAAATATTGAAAATCCGACTGAAAACATCTTTCATATGTCAATTACAATGCTTAATATATTAGGAAATTAGATCAGATCACTATTTTAATCTTGCCTAGGCAGATTTTAAACTCGCCCAAGTGATATCAGGCAGATTTTAAACTCGCCTGGATGACACCAGACAGATTTTAAACTCGCCTAGGCAAGATTAAAATCCTGGCCTGCTCCATGATGGATTTTAATCTCGCCTAGGCGAGATTGTGATTGTGATCTCGTCTAGGCGAGTTTAAAATCCGTCTAGCCAAGATCACAATTGCAATCTCGCCTAGGCGAGATCACAATCGCAATCTCGTCTAGGCGAATTTAAAATCCGCCTGGATTTCAATCTCGTCTCTGACATATATATATATATTAGACTTAATATTACCTTCATTTTATTTTATGTTTATAAATGCTTTACTTGCTTAGAATTTTGATCAAGCATGGAAGTATTTGTATTGAATGTGTAACATATTTGATGCTGCAAATAATATTAAGACAGAATAATCAGTTGATCAAAATGACAGAATCAGATCCGATTAGATGGTATTTTTTTCATAAGATGTTTATATTTAAAAATCTATATGATATTTTAAAATTTTTACTATGGTAACCTATAATATATATGATTATACAATCAACCTGTAAGATGTGATATATTTGATACATCAATAACTCTTAAAAAGATAATTACATATCATGGTGTTCATGTAAAAATTACTACTTCAGAATCGAGGTAAAAACTGGAGCCCTGTAATTTATTCAATTATATACCAGAGTCAAGATGCCATTTGACACCAGTATGACAGTTTAAAAGTTATAAAGTTATAAAAAAAAGTTATAACAGTTATAAACACCTAGTGCCATTACACAGCACTAGCATAATGTAATTATTTTTAAAAAAGATAAAATGATGCATACTTAGACCTTTCTGATTCCATTAAAGCTATTATGACTTTTTTAAATGTTAACAAAAATAAATATATTAAGTTTCCTGCTGGAATCAGTGTTGCTGGGAAGCTCAATTTATCTCTTAGTGAGGACAACTAGCGGCCTTAAAGAGCAGGTCACAACATCACAGCTCAATGTCCCACTGTCATGCTATCACCATGGCAACTGTCACTCTCCTTGCAGCAGAGTAATAATCTGAACAAAAACAGAGACAGGGACATCAACCTCCAGTCATGTCTGAATTGTTTGACTTGAACCTCAGGATCAGTGAGGTCAAATACCAACATAGTTTCTTGCAGTCATTGATTCTGTGGATCAAGTCCCGGGGTAACTAATGATAAAATACAGTGACGAGAAAAAAGGATGCTAATTGGCAGCGTCTGTGATATGGACGCCTCTATTACATGTCAGCTAAGATGTCTGTTTGGTGAGCTTAACGTGAGATGGAGCTTGCGTGAGACGTGGCTGTTACTAGCACCATTACTCCTTTCACTACAGCAGAGACCACAAGCTAGTTCAACCACAGATCACTAATCCAGCCCTGATTGCTATTTTGGGATATACCAGTAAACTGAAAGCTACACTTTAAGTTTCTGTCAGTGACCCAAGGCAGCTATCCCAACACTTAGTCCCACATACCCCAAGCAATATTTAATTTCCTTGTTAAAAAAAAAAAAAATTAAACTACAGATCCCGTAACACATGCATACCTAATTAACAACAAACTGTGATGGCACATATTAAGATATAACAACTTTTTTAAATAACTATTATAGCAACCAATACTGAATAATTTTTATTCAGTGCCTACACAGAAAATGAAAGTTTCACTTTTTATTCTCTTCTTAAGTGAATATGTATATCTAGCTGGGTTGGCAGCAAACAGAGATGAGATAACTGAAACAGACACAGCTAAGACCTGATTAATCATGTATTTTTAAGCCATGGAACCTTGCTGGATATTTTAGGGAACTTTAAATAATAAAATGGCTGTAGCTGATCATTGTAATAAAGAACAATGACTCAGAAAGCAGATAAACACATCCTTTTTGGATTTTATATGCTAATGAAGATATTTGTAAATTATGTCAAAATTAAACAACTAGCACGTGAACCCTGGATCAAAATTGAAATACAGAAAAGAAAAGTACAAGCATGAATGATCCAAATAATAAGGTTCCGGAAACTTGACTCAACAAATATATTCCTACAACTTTAAAAACTATTAAAATTACTCAAATACCAGTCCTAATATTTTTCCAGTTTACTCCATATATTAAATTTCATGATCTATGTGATTAAGTAGTCCATTAAACTGTGTAATACTCTGGACATAAAACCTCTTTATTATTCTGTAATATTATATAACTATTTCATAATATACCTTCAGTGTTCCATTACACTACATGTTTATTCCATAACACCTAATAACTAGCTGGCTTCCACTCTACGTTCAGTTGCAAGTAATAATGGTTAATATGAAACAAAATCCCTACCCCTACTATAACAAGCACAATGTTGAACAACAGAGAACTCTGGTGTAAGTATAACCCTTAACCCATATGGTAATACCAATGGAGACAAAATTCTCTACACATGAACATTTTTGGAGTTGGTAAAATGTGCATATGTTAAGCAAGGTATTACTGTTAAAACTGTGACATATTCAAGAAAAGAACCCTACATTCTCATTTATTAGCTATAGTTACAGAGTATATTTTTAGTGCCTGTATGAAATGCAGACCCTGTGTGGCATTTACCAATATGTAAATATATATATAAATCAGGAGCTTCCCCTATAGCTCAGATTCATCAACATCCAGCAATCAGTTACCGACCAGTGAACGATGGCATCTTCCATACTGGTATTAATTCAATCTGATTGATCGCCCACACGTTTGTCTTTTTACATCCAGCCAATACACAATACAGGTCATGTTTATTATGGAACTTTAATTCATCAGGATGACTGCGCAGCTTGTTTATAATATAAACTGCCTGGTAATTCATCCACAGTCGATCACGCTCTACCTCTGTAAATCTGCTCCATTGAGGTGCAATTCCATTAACATTTTTTTTTGGTTAATCACTAGCAAACTCTCATGAAAAAAAAAATATACTGATGAATTATAATTTTATATATAAATCCTCTTGATATATGGCTTCTCTTGCACTATGGCAGGAATAACATCAGTTTTGCCCTCTAATGGCAGAGAGCCCAAAATAAATAGCCTAACAGCAGCAGTGTAGCTGTACTGAGAACGCCATTGAAGTTATCCAAAAATCCAAAATAACTTCATCTTCCAATCTTGCCAATTATGTATCCTGTTATTACAGATAACTCAGGCCAAGAATCAAATATACTGTTTACATTCTAATGATAGCCAGTAAGTGTAGAGCAGAATCTGGAGTTTGGTAAATATGGCTGTTAGTGTCCTGCATGTTCATTGATTTGTTACCCTTCAACAATAGTCTTCTAAGCATGCCAGTGACTGCATGTTCCGATATAACAACTGCTAGGAAACATGGGTGGTCATAATGCAGATGGGAATTACATGAAATTCTTATAAAAGGTACTTAATCAATTACAAGTTTTCCCAGCAAACCCATTCTGGGACATTGACTTGCTCTACCCTTATTCCCCTGTTTTTTAAGTTGTTATGGTTCTCAGTGTAAGGATACACAGTCCATGTGTGTTATTTTCCTATTACAAGACCATTTAATCTTGAGCATGCCCAACAACTCCCATACAAAGCTAAGAAAAATGAAAAAAGAAGCACAGAAGATATTTATTTATTGAAACTGAGGGGTATGGTCACCATGTGACATGCCCCATGTTTGTTTATCACCACTGATCGCGCCTTATGCAAGTTTATTTCCACTCATGTACAGGAAAACTGAACAGTTTTGAAATGAAAATACTGACAGATACCATAATGTTTTGAGGAGATAACACTTTATTGCATGTAAACTTGATATACCTGGTACATAAATATATGCCTTTAAGGTTCATCAATATTAAAAGACATGCTCAGTTGTATAGACTGGATAAAGTATAACAGTAAAACATATGTGGGTGTTACTTATTACCTGTAAAATGTGGACACCTGATAATTATCAATTAGGAAATATATCTTTGTAATGTATAAAGATTTACAAATTTCGGTTCTTGATACAGCAAAAAGTTCTCTGCCACTACTAAGACAAGACTGCATATTGGATGTTGTAGATCTGTGTCATTATATCTCAAGAGTATCATAACTGAAAGATCATGAATCATAGAAATTAAATATCTAAACTGATACTCATACCTGATTTGAAAATCAAATCTTTCACTTTCAAATTGGCTGCTACTCTCCCTGTCCAAGCAGACCATATAAAGGTGTTCTTACATATCTACATTCTTGCCCCCCCCCCACCCCACACACACTCATTACTTCCACCTACATTCACTTGGGGAAGAATTATTTGGTAAATGGAAAACCACATTTAGAACAGGAAAAGAAGGGATTATCATATTAACATCATACATGTGTAACTACGAAGAAAAGAAATAGAATATTCAACATTTAAAAACAGAGTTTTGTTTAAAGAATCTGTGACCTTTGACCCTTTGACCCCAAAATAAAAGATTTCTTGTTTTAGTTATGAGTCACATAAATCTGAACCCTGAAACAAACTGATCACTCTGAGCAGGAGTTTATCTTCTGTGAACCCAATTTTTAATACCTCTGACCTGTGACCTTGCCCCGACTGAACTTTGACCCACAGTCCATAAAATTAATAATAGAGTTCTTTCTTTCATGAAGAGTCACATATATTTAATATATGATAATCTCTCTCTCTCTCTTTGATCAATCTAACATGATGTTATCATCAAAAGATGAAATTAGTGGGAGGATGCACAGATGTACTGACACAGTCATTACAAGAAGTCACACACTTAGAGCTCTCATTATATTAATGATGATATCATAATTACAGATTACACCCTCAGAGTGAATTCTCTGTATCACATCCACAATATCAGCAAACATGATATATTCTGCTTTTAGAATGGCAACCTTTTAAATATGGTAATTGTTCCTGGGATATATATGTTCAAACAACTGTTCCAAATCAAATGTTCCTGGGTCTCTAGTCTCTACAATGATGTCACAGAATAAATGTTGATCAGGAGTGTGTTGTTTATTTACCTGAAACTATTAATACCTTATTCTGGTCATGAACTTTGTTCTCTCAAATGTTAACCTGCAATTTAATATGTTTGTAATCATGCAGAACATACACAGGTATATTTAAACATAACACTATCAACAAAGAAAGATATTTCTTTCAAGCTTTTCCTGATGCCAACTTACCAATTATGTCATTAAAAACAAATGAAACAAGGGCACCGCAAAGCGTAGCATCCCCTCACATGGGAGCATAATGATATGGGGTGTATTACGCAAGTGTTAAAATGAGGAGGGGAGGTGTTTGAGATTGAGCTTTGACGTCAAACTCAATAAGTTGTACATGTATTGGTGGGTGAGGCATATGTGCTAACTGAAAGGTTTGGTCAAACGGTTTGGCTTGAAATCCACAAGCTTTTTCAAGAAGTGGGTGCTGTGGCCATGACCTTTGACCCCCTGACCTCAAAATTGATATGTTTCTTCATCCATGGGTGGGTAAGCCATATGTGCAAGATGAAAGGTTAAGGTCAAACGGTTTGGCTTGAAATTGACCCACAAAGCAATTTTGGACGGACAGACAGACGGACAGACGCACAAACGGAGGGGGTACTATCGCTTTCGCAACTTCGTTGCAAGGGGATAATAAAAAGTGGTACTTTTATTGCAGGGAGTCAGAGCCCCTACATTATATATGACCCTGCAATTAATTTTGCACTGAGTGATATCACAAACTAGATCTCCATGGTAAGACATGAGCAAGATTCTAAAATCTGAAATGGTTGGCTTTTTAAATGAGACAACTGAAACCTCTTTAATTAAAATGAATAAATACGAGGTAACAATTGTTTTGTACCATAATGTATCATAATTCAAAGAAACTTGCAAAATATGATGTTTATCAATGACTAAAGACCCTCTGTATGTTTCCCTTATATCATCCACAACAAGGCAGCTGATTCAAGATCAAATTCTAATGCAAACTGTGCCAAATGCAGAATTTTCTTATGTCCTTAATATTCTGTATTATGGTTTAACACGGCAAAATAAATATGATGAATAATAAATATCAGGATGATTGGCAATTAAAAACACAATGTCCAGTGCCCACACTACTGTGATGAATGAATGGGCTGGTCAGGCTGGACGCTAGGGGGCACTAGTTGTTTGCCTGCAGCTTTCAAGCAGGCAGTCATTTACTGCCTCCACACAAGAGTATCGGTATTAGCGATATCCCGTATTCACAAGCAGTGAGTGTGTTAACAGCTAGAATACCAGGGATTACCAGCTTCAGATCCGATTAGACAAGACTTTTTATGCTCAAGGAATATCATAGTAAAAATGAAACCTCACAAAATACCTAAAGAAAACCTTTTTTCTCCCTTGGACTCAATATTACTACTCTATGATATGTGTGTCTGATCATATTAACACCAGCAGAGTAGCAGCTACAACTGGACCACCATTGTTATCTACTTCCCCCATATAGTCTGTGTGTCTGTATGTACAGTCTGTGCAGGCTGAGTACACAGTCAAGACAGTGCACGCACTGACCTTTGAATCCTTAATGGAGAACACCAGCTCATGTTAATACAGGTGTCACATAACTTTTGTTCCACATTTTCACCCTCATTCTCTGAGTGTTTAATTTCATCAGCTGTGCAGACGGCTGTAATTGGTTCTCCTTCTCTGAAGTACCTGTCACTTGGCAACAGACATTATTTTCTCTTTCAGTTACAGGAGTGTCTATTTTGCTGCCCCAACTTAAATATCTATTTTTCTGCTTCTCACTAAATACCATCTGTGCCGATCCAAATCTTATTTTATCAATATCTATATAAATCATCCTTGAATAATATCTATTTTATTAATTGAAATATGTAATAATTTATATATTCACATATAACAAAATACATTAATACCCGACATCATGCTCAGATCAGACATGATATGTTGATGCAACAAGCAGTTTAAAGGGAATTGTCCTGTTTTTCTGCACATGAAATTCAAACAGTCTTTTTCATCAACTGCAATAAAAACTAGGATTCAGTCCAATTTAAATAGTTGCATCTTTTAATGTTTAACTTTATAAATCCTTGGATACCACCATGATGGGTGTGATTGTAAATTTAAAGACAAAAAAGCCCGACCAAGAAAATTGTCGGGAAAAGTGGGGAAGTTTGTCCAACTTTGCTGTTTATTTCTGGTTGACCTTTTGTCCAGTGGGCTTTTATCCGGATGGCCTTTGTCCGGTGGTCTTTTAAGTGGATTTTCTCAAGTCAACCTTTGTTCAATGGGCTTTTGTCTGGGTGGCCTTTGTCTAGTGTGCTTATGCCCGGGTTTGTTTTTGTCCAGTGGGCTTTTTGTCTGGGTAGCCTTTTGTCCAATGGGATTTTCTCTAGGTGACCTTTATCCAATGGGCTTGTGTCCATGGCATATGTCCAGTGGACTTTTGTCTGAGTGGCCTTTTATCTTGGTCGGCTTTTATCTGGCATGACTTTTGTCCAGTGGGCTTTTATCTGAGATGGCTTTTGTCATCAATCCACTGACAAAATTTTTACCCAGATATGGATATAAAAATAAACTTACAACCACTAAAAGACTCCCTCCCTGAAGGGCAGGGGCTTAATACAGAGTTATTACCTCAGTTTATACTAAGGGAGTGGTACAGGGGTTAACCTTAACATGATCACATGACTATGAGGTCAGCATGGTCAGTAGGGTTGCATGACGTAAGGTCAACTAAATTATGCAGGTACTACCAGGATTTCCTTTTTCACACATACAAGAATACATACTTTAGCATCAATATTTTATAAGTATCGTAAACATTTTCACATGGCACATATTAAATCTCTTTTTATAATAAATTGGTCGACATAGGTGATGGCCAACTGAGACTTAATCCTGCAAAATTATTGTACAGAGCAGAGAAAACAAGTTTTTACACAGGGGAGAGCAAGTGAACCAGGTGAGACTCGGAGATATCAGATACTGAGGTTTACAAACCAACACAGGTACACCAAAAAAAAGCAAATATAGATGTATATAAATATATATAAATGTCATGGCCAGCAATAATAACAGTGCGGTGACTTAAATACATGCTGTTCAATGCCTGGATAAAGTCTTGATGAAAATATTGATTTTTCCTTCAATTCCTGCCTTGGTATGGTTTTAATTGCATCAAATACTGCATACTGGAAACTATACATGATATCAAGTACTACATACTGGAAACTGCTATCCCTTATAGCCTAAGGTATACTGAGCCTGTTCATTATAAAACAACATAATTTACACTGAATAATTATCCATGTAACATTATTATAACATTACTAATACAAAAGAAATTCCCTTTAACATGACAAATTCAACAGTGATAACCAGCAAACTACTGTTGATTTATGATTAAAATATATTTATATGGTTAATTATGGGTATAGATAACCGACGAAAACAACATGTTCAGTGGGGATTATCACATATTAGATTGTTAATATTAAACTCAGTTACATTTATATAGCAAAGTTGGTAATGTATAGCCAGTTTTTCTGTGAAAACTTAAAGGGGAGGGGGGTAGTAACTGGCAATGGTTAAACAAGTAATTATTGATCCAATTATGGCCAATGATCACAAAAAAATTTATATTGATTGACTGCCAAAGTTTATTGACACATTATCAATTAATTTCAATAGTTTTACGACATAACAATACGTCTCAATGGTACAGTCCTATATTAATGGCTCAACACAGATTGCCTGTAACTAGTGTAAGTTATTATTCACACTGCTCAACAGGGCAGGACAGAAGTAGCTGAGAATGAAGTATCAAGTACTGTGTTAGAATATTTAAGTATCCTTATCAGGACTACCTTGATTTACAATCTATTTTCACTTACATTTAAGTTAAAAAAGCAAAGACACACACTTATAATGGGTCCTCTGACTTCTCTGTTAGATTAATACAGTGTAAGCTCATGTATATTGTATCATATCATTTCACTGGTAGCTCTTTAACTTGTTCAACAGGAAATACAAACACATACTTTGGACCATGATCCCTGTTCCTGGAATATTAACTGGTTCATCAACGCCGCTCTTTACATCTGGAATTAGTTGAGTAAAAAGTCACAGCATGCCGTACTTCAAAGACTGAGCATCTACAAATAAATACCACCACAGACCAGACCAAGCCACATCTCAAGCCTTCCTGTCCCCACTCAACCTAAAGTACAAATATACCATACACATGCTAGTCTAGATTAAAGACATTTAAACTTCCAAAAAAGCTGTCATTTTGAAACCATTTAATTTCCTAACATAACTAGATATATTTGAATTTGCAAGTAAATTCAAGCCTCCCCTGCCACCAGCTAAAAAGCAGAGGCTTCTGGTTTTAGGAATACTGGAAAATGACATGACAGACCATGCCAAACATTAATATACAATGGGTGCATCAGTAAGCATTAGAATCATCACCTCAGTGAAAAAGTGACCCATGGGTCATGACGCTCAGCTGACTGGGAAGAGATTCACAAAAGGAAATTTTATCATCAGAATGGTAGTATATACCCATTCAACTGAAGCATCAATCAGATTAACCAACAGGCCAAGACTGTGTCTGTATAAATTTATATATCTCAAAAATAGAGAAAAAATGTGTAAACTTTTAAAACTAGAATAGGGGTAGTCAACAATCGACTACGTGTATCCGCCAAAATCAGAGTGAAATGGGTGAAGTGAGGCATGGATTGAGTGGCAAGGGGAAATAAGAGTGAGGTGTGTGGCATATTAGCATGGATGTCTGCAGCCTAAATGTGTATATAGGTTGTGCCACCTACCACAAATCCAGAAAGCTGTCCAAGTTGTATACATATGCAAAATATAGGCAGAAAGGTCAAACCACTACATGTATATGAGTGATTTTAGCCCATGGCAGTCAAACAGACAGACGCTGTGCAAAAATGGTTGCAGATGGCCCCTCCAGTTTTGTGTATGATAAAGACCTATGTGAGATCCATACACATGCTAAATTTTGGCCTAATCGGTCAAACGGTTCCCGAGATATGAGCTTGGATGTCTGCAGCATAAACTAGAATGTAGGTGGCGCCACCTGTCATAAAATCAAGAAAGCTGTCCAGGATGTATAAAACTGCAAAATTTTAGGCAGATATGTCAAACCACTGCCGAGATATGAGTGATAATATCCCTCGGCAGACAAACAGAGGGACGCTGTGCAAAAATGGTTGCAGGTGGCGTCACCAGTTTTGCGTATGAGCTATGTGAGATCTATACACATGCAATATTTTGTCCTGATCGGTCAAACGGTTCCCTAGATATGAGCTTGGATGTCTGAAGCGTGAACTTGAATGTAGGTGGTGCTTCCTTTCAAAAATCAAGAAAGCTATCCAGGATGTATACACATGCCAAATTTCAGGTGAATTAATCAATTCACTGCAGAGATATGAGTGATTTTAACCCAAAGCAGATGAACAGATGGACACTGTGCAAACATGGTTGCAGTTGGCACCACCATTTTTTGTGTATGTTATAAAGCTATCCAAGGGCTACATTTGTATAAAAAAAAGTTTTCCTGATCGGTCAAACGGTTCCCGAGATATGAGGGTTTATGTGTGGAAACAGACGCACAAATGGACGCTGGGCAGAGAAGAAAGGTCAGAGGTCAATGCAAATTGGTTAGGCACCAGTTCACATGTGACCCGATTTTAAGTTTCGGAAAAATTGGTCCAGTAGTCTCAGAGGAGTTCTCCAGAAATGAACGCTGCGACGGCGGCGGAACCCCGTCAAAACCATGGTATCCGCAAAACTTCGTTTTGGTGGATAAAAAAATACCAGTCTGCAGGAACTAATAAAAACACTTAATGGTCAATAGCCATGCAAAGAATCATGCTGATCTCTACATTAGTTGTTCAGATACTTCAGCTTTTGTATCAAATTTTCCATTATTCTGAGGGATACTTTGGAGTCCTATAGCTTGAAGGATATGGGTAACAGAGACCCAATTTCAGGTTTCCACAAGCACTTTTCATGGGCCTCCTTGCATGACAAGAATGAAGATTTAGGTCCAGTTGTTACAATTTGTGCCACGTTAACAGATGACAGCATCCTTAAAGGTCTAAAAATAGAGAAAAAAATTTGATAAATTGAATAAAATATAGGTGGCACCACCAGTCTGCAGAAACAGATGAAACACTCCATAATCAATATTCATGCAAAGAACAATGGTGATCTCTGCATTAGTTGTTCAGATACTTCAGCTTTTGTATCAAATTTTTCATTATTCTGGGGGGTATTTTGGAGCCATACAGCTTAAAGGATATGGGTAACAGAGACCTAATTTCAGGTTTCCACGGAGACTTTTCATGGGTCTCCCTGTGTGTCAAGAATGGAGATTCTAGGTCCAGTTGTTATGATTTGTGCCCTGTTAACAGATGTTCATATTTTTAAAGGTAAAAAATAGAGAAAAAAATTCGTAAAAAATCAAAAAATACAGGTGGTACCACCAGTCTCTAGAAACTGATGAAACACTCCATAATCAATATCCATGCAAACAAATATTGTGATCTCTGCATTATAGGTTTAGATACTTCAGCTCTTGTATCAAATTTTCCATTATTCTGAGCTGTATTTTGGAGTGCCATAGCTCAGGTCTCTGTGGAGACTATTCATGGGTCTCTCTGTGTGTAATGAATGAAGATTCTAAGTCCAGTCTTAATGATTTGTACCCTGTTGACAGACAACTACATCCTTAAAGGTCTCAAAAAGAGAAAAAAAATTGTGAAAATTTGAAAAAAATACAGGTGGTGCCATCAGTCTGCCGGAACTAATGGAACACCTCTTGATCAATGTGTATGCCAAAAATCATGACCATCAGTGTTGTAGTTATTGAGATGTTGCAGTTTGTTTTTATCAAATTTTCCATTATTCTGGGGGGGGGGGGGGGAATTGGGAGCCCCACAGCTTAAAGGATATGGGTAACAGAGACCTTATTTCAGGTTTCAAATGGAGACTTTTCTAAGGTCTCTCACTGTGTCAAGAATGAAGATTCTAGGTCCAGTCTTTATGATTTGTGCCTTGTTAACAGATGTTCACATTTTTAAAGGTCTCAAAAAAAGAGAAAACAATTCGTAAAAAATCGAAAAATATAGGTGGTGCCACAAGTCTACAGGAACTGATGGAACATCTCATGATCAATATGTATGCAAAAAATCATGACCATCAGTGATGTAGTTAATGAGATATTGAAGTTTTTGTATGAAATTTTTGACTATTCTGGAGGGTACTTTGGGGCCCCATAGCTCGAAGGATATGGGTAACAGAGACCTAATTTCTGGTTTCCAAGGAGATTTTTCATCAACCTCTCAGAATCCCAAGTTACAAGATTCTAGGTCCAGCAGTTACAATTTGTGCCTGGTTAACGGACAGACAGACAGACGGACGCCGGACAAAGAGTGATCGCTATAGCTCAGATGACTTTCAGTCAGCTGAGCTAAAAAGTGTTACATGTTCAAACATGTAATGGATAGACTTCAGAATTGAATAAAATTGACAAATTTACACATGGCTGATTTACATGATTATACAAATGACCTACTTAATATGCACTGATTGACAGAAGCTAATAGGCATAATTGAGCTGTTAAAACAACTCTCAAAATCTAATCAGGTGTTCCCTCATACTTGGAAAGTACACATATGAAGTTACAGCCTGACTGGCCCAGCAGAATTTGATTTGTCAAGGTGGCAAGGAAGTACATGTGGGAAGGTAATTATTATGCAAAACAGGCATAAACATGCAAATTAGGCATAAATATGCAAAAGAGTTCATTATTATTCATCAGAATCATTGCCTCTGTGAAAAAGTATCACATGTTCAAATATGTATTGGATGGACTTGAGAATTTGATAAAATTGACAAATTTACGCATGGCTGATTTTATAATTATGCAAATGAACTTCTAAATATGGACAGATTGAACCTAATCAATATGTCAGAGGAGTACTCTAAAGGTTTCCTCAAAGTTTTTTACAAATCACATTTACGCTTAAGTTTTGAGTGCGAGTGCAAAGAAAATGCTCGTTAAGCTAATGAGCATAATTAAGCTGAGACAACTCTCAAAATCTAATCAGGTTTTGCCTCATACTTGGTGGGTACACATATGAAGGTACAGCCTGATTGGCCCAGCAGGGGAGGCTTAATTATAAAGGTCTAGTGTGATTAGTTTGGATAAGACAAATATCTTACGAATCCGGATACATCTTTTCTTAATTTAGCAATGCCTGGTCTTTTTTCGATGACAATGATACATGACAAGTTGACAATGAAGATGAAATAAAATTATTTTTCAAGGCTATAGTTTATATAAAGTAGTTAAGCCTAATTGCTTGACTGTAAAACCACATGTCTAGAGCTGTTCATACTGGAGCAGGGACATGCTTTGGAACTATTCTGTGGTAACAATAATAACTAAAATGCCTTTGTTTTTGCAGCGCAAAAAACAGATATATATATATGTATATATATTGACGTATAAGTGCCAAACCAGTGTCCCATACCCCCATACTTAATCCTCTAAAAACAGATAACATCTATGGTTTTAGAATATGAGGGGGTTTCTCTGGGAATACCAATAAGATGAATGACCATGTGACTAATATACTGGTATCCTAGATCACAAGGAGGTCTTGAGCTTATTGTAAACCTAAAATTAATGTCATGATAAAAACCACATTGTTATGGTAATTGATACAATAAATGTTGTTGAAGATATTACCTACCATGTGGTTCTGGATACAATGTATCCCCATTTAATTTGATAATACATATTTTATGAAAAACTGTTTACATAAGGGTTTATATTGTTTAATAGATGTTATTTGATAATAATATAAATTACACATATTTTATCATTCACAGCTTATTGAAACCCTTACATATACACTGTCAAGTATCTTTCTGTCTGGTTGTAATAATTTACCTGCTTCTGCAATACTATTATTTGACAGTAATTTTATAAACACCTGTTGAGTTCTATATTGAACACTTTTTATTATATGATTTATACATGTATACATTCACAACTTCTCCAATGTCATCTCATATAAAAACAATGAAAACTCGCAATCTAAACCATCAGCATGACAGCTACCAACTGCCGTGGAAATATCAGCAGACAAGATTACCAAACCTGGAGGCAGAATACTCCAGACAAGAACCCCATTACAAAATGGAAGCTCATACTGACTCGGCCATTACAAAATAGACTGTATCATATCATGCTGATAATAAACGGAGTAAGCTGTCCAGTGAAATGTTACTATTGATTATGTGCCAGGGCCTGATGACTGATGACAAACTGATTTTGATTAATAACAATGCTGTCTGTCTGTAAAATTTATTTATATAACAGTGTCTGACAGCGTTGGGACATAGCCTTGAGATTAAGAGATTTGACTGTGGGGCAAATGGACCAATCATGCAGTCCCCAGTTTGAACCCTGCCAGTGCCTCTATGGCAAAACGATGAAATCTCAATTGTATCTCAATAGAGATTATGCCTTAACAGCTGTTTATGACTTTTAGATTATCCCTAGCAATTGAAATCTTTTAAATTGACCCTGTTAGATTAAGAACCAAATGTGATAGAGCAGGTCCAGGTATTCTTAAAGGTACCCCAAGTACAGGTACATTTAGTTTAGGTAAAATTCAAAGACATCTGAACTGATAATAATTGCGTACAATTTCATCTTTTAGACTTTATGATAGTTAACATGTCAGTTTCAGTATGACACATATATCTGGAATTCATTATACCAGGTACAGGTAATTTAGGTCTAGGTGTAGTAGCATGTACAGGTACTCTCAACTCTGTACCCAGGTAAAAGCACAAGTAAAAGTGTATGGCCAAACCATGGAAAACAGACTTTGAAACTTGTATTATATATATTTTAAATTGCTCCTGTCAGACTGTCACTCAGAGTCACTGAATACAATACTGATCCTGTCTGGTTCACTGATATTTGTATTGATGATTGTTGAGCTGTTAATGCTACTGGTACTCCTGCACAGATAGATATATCAATACTATATCTATTATGTAATCTGATATATAAGTATTATACCCTGCCCTAAATCTGACCAAAGATTTACTGTGGACAGGTACTTCTACAGGTATTTCTGTCAATTCTGTGTTTTCACTCTGGGTTATACCACTAGCACTGTCAACAACAAAGCAATACAAAAATCCACCAAGGGTACCACGGCTTAACATGCTGATTACATTAATGAAAATGTGTAACTGAAGAATAGGCTATTTATTAATTATTTTCTAAGGTGGAAAATAACTTTTAAATTTAACCAATCATATCAAGGACAGTACTTTGGTCTATACAAAAGTCCTTTGAAAACACTAATTACCGTAACAACAACAAAAAAATTCTCTGTCATTTTAAGTGACACAACCAGAAATTACAAATCAGGACTGCCAGTAAATGTAAGATACACTCATGTAAGACAATATTACAAAGGTGGAATATTTAGGAAAATACATGTATACAACTTCAGGTACAATTCAAGGGGAGAAAACATTGTCCTTAAGAAAGACATATATTTGTGAATTCTGGTTAATGCCTTGGTATTGTGAGCAAATGTCTGGTTATATCTTAACACTATGGGTATGTATATATATAGCCAGCATTTTATTACTGCAGTAACCAGCCACTTGACTTACAAACTTATGGTAACTGGGAGAGTCCAGCTGATAAACGATGTGGATGAACAGGACAGCTCTTGATCCACTTAACTACAGTGTAAATTAGGACGACAATTCTACCATGTATTCCTGGCGAGGACCTCATGCCACCAGCCTGGTGCATCTTTAAAGGGACATAAGCAGGCACAATATTTTGCCTATTCTTTCACATTATCAGTTCAGTTTTGCTTTATACAAATGTTTCCCAGCAGAACCATCCCAGCACACAGTCTCATTACCTCATATATTGCTGTTTAACACCTTATGGCTCGGTGTGTCAGTGAACACAGTCCATGTGTGTCTGTTTACCATAACAAGACCGCATGACCAGAGGTCCGACTGTGAGCTGCAATATGCAGTGTTTCAGCCAGCGGGAACATGTATAACATTTTTTGGGCCAAGTAAGGCAGGGCATCTCCTGTTTGACATGTGTTGTGTCTCCGCAATGCACAAGGCCCTATGTGCTGTGTTTATGTTGACACCTGTGATCGCGCCTGGTCCACTGTTTTTAACCCTTGTTTACAGGTGAAAGCATTCTGTTTCTATAAGGCAGTATGTTGGCACATACAGATTTATTTTACAGGTAAGAAACTATTTTTGTCTTAATTCAAAATGCTTTATAGGTGATTGGGCCCCTTTAAAATGACAAACAGCCAGTGTTTTATTTTATCGCACTATAACTTACTGACTGTGCACAGAATGACAAATGTGCAGAATTATACTTTTTTTTCTCACCTATAGGTTCATGACCTGTATGTGGCACTGTTTACTGAGTGGAGAGAGCTAAATAGAAAGAACCTCTCTTGCCCTGTTTAGATTATTTGCCTTTATTTTGCCAATTTATGTTCTTCAGAGATTTGGCCTTACAGCCTAATTATTTTGACTTTTGTTGTGTTGAAATTTTAATTTTATTTTAACTTACTTATTCTGCTAATATTTTTACTTTGTTTTGCCTTATATATTATGTTTAGATTTTTGCCATAATCTTACCTTACAGGTGTTTATTTTGCTTATAAATGTACTGTGACAAAAAGTCTAGAAAATATATCTTATGAATCACACTTCCCTGCAGGTGACTATGATAAATGTTACCTTACATAATGCTTAAAGTGAGTCTCTCTTAATTATCAAGCAAATTATGATAATTGATAATAACATAAACATTTTTTAGGCCACCTGGTACTCCTCATTTTAATTCAAACCTCAAAATTTACATTGTCTTACAAGTAAATTTCATACCCAGTTCTACTTTAGCTATAAACACTGCATTAAACTGATAACAACATGTATACACAATAGTGGTGAATATACGTTGCCCTAAATTAACATGCAAAATGATAATTTGTTACCTAAAATAAATAGAAAAGGCTGAATATTATATCAAACACTTACAATATAAACCACACTTTCACAGGTTTGTAATATAGCTTAATGATACTGGTTTGATCAAGGAACAATTGACAAATCCAGGGTGTATATGCAGGCATATGATAGCCTTGCAGGACTTGTTTGTTCGACCTACTGTAAACACAAATGTGCCTACTGGTATGTTCACCTTTTGAATGAACAAATGTTACCAGAATTATTTATTACTTTTTCTTATTACTCTGTGAAATATTTACATAAAAATCTGCATAATTAAAGCTGTCAACTTTGTAAAAGATCAATTTATCAAAATTGATTTAAACCAATTAAATCTATCTAAATCAAAAACTTGAAAATTCAAAATCATACCATTTTGTCTCAGAGGTTCTTTTGAGAATTTGCTTTTTTTTTACCTTCACATATTGCTTTATAAGGTTCTGTAGAGAATTTGCCATACAGGTTCTCAGAGCAGAAAATTAACTTTTTTTTATATACCTAAAATGGGGTCCGGCAACCACAAAAATTTGCTGGACCCCACAGAATTCCACTTTACCTCCGTGGCTGTTTGTTCCAAGTTGTTAATCTACTTCTCTCAGGCGGAAAACAAAACGATTGGCCCAGATGAGTGGGAGTGTGCTACCAGTCTATGACACTGTATGCAAATGACTAATCGTCATCATAAGTTACCAGTATTATTTCTGTATATAGAAATATTCTAGTTACGAAGCAAGCTGTCTAACTGGAGGAGTACACTCGTTTAGGTGTCACACAGGTAACGTTACAACTGTCAACAGACCTCCAGCGGGGAATGGTAGCTTGTCTTTCATCAGAGTAACATGAATGGTAAAAAAAAAAAAAAAATGCCGGAAAAGGGGTCCAGTGCATGGATAACATTTACCTGACCCCTGATAAAAGTACCTGCCATTTCTGGGGGTCAGGCGTTAATTTTACCCCTCTGTTTTGTTTAAATCGTGTCTTTATTCAGTCAAACAGGTATTCTTGGGATTTTGCTTTTATTTTGCCTTCTAGATTTGCAGGCTCTGTTCATATTTTGTGTCTTTATAGGGCCTTGTAACTTTCATAGTTATTTGTCATTTTTTATGCACCCTGCAGGGATAATAAATGGAAACCATCTTCTCTGAAACTTGATGTTTAACCACAAATTTACACCAAGCCTACAAATATATATATATATATATCTTCATTATCACTGGGCCAATGGTTGTTTAACATGGCCTGCTGCCCCCTTGTTATCCTGTGATCATCAACACTACTACACATAGATTAGAAATGATAATAAAATCAGTTACCACCTATGGTAGTTAACCATAGTACTGGATAATGAATGCTTTATCTAGTTTTTAGTAACCAATTGTTTATGAATTATACATACTGTACTAGTAAAATTCTGTCCTAAAGACCAATATCCCTGCTCAGTTGGAAGGTGCTTTTAATCAATTCTAATCTTATGGGATACACCAGCCATTTTGACTTGAGATGGAGCAGAGTAACTCTTTCCAAGAACAGTCAGATACAAGGTACTGATCATTAAATCCTCTCCTAAGTTGCCGATAAGGATATACTGCTTGATCTTTAAAATACATTGGTAATGTTAATTGGAATATGTTTCAGGTAAAAGTTTCTCAGATAGTGTGTTGTACACACCTGTTAAATTTTAAATTGGAAATTTGGTTAAAGACAATCAGAAGACCATCCACATATGACCTAAAATACTGAAATATGACTGCATTATAAGTAAACACAGGTCAACAGGTTTTTAGAAGTTGTGTCACATGGGAACATCTACAACAAATAAAAATAAAAAGAACTCAGCATGCAAGGAGAGCTATGAGAAATTTGATACACAATACACATGACATAGCAGTCATGTTGATTAGAAGTAGAAATTGGTCACTATATTCACCAATACATGTGTGTTTTGGGATGAAGTCTCAGACCACCTACTGCTTATGGGCAGTAACACTAACAGAACACTGGCACATTGTATCAATTCACTGATCATCTGATTGAAAGCAGTCTCAGCACTGTTAATGGTAACTGGCAAGTGAAGATGAAGGGATCATCATGGTGAACATTATAATATGAGACATTTATTGTATTGTACTCTCTATCTGTCTTACTCGAGTCACCATGGTGTTATTACAAGTAATATGAATGCAAATTATGCAGTCCCAAATGGTCATCAAATTGGACTGTCAGTCCAACCTTTTGGGTCAATGAATGCATAATTTCCTAAACATGGTTAGGGATAAAAAAAACGCAGAGTGAATATCATCAGTTTCTGATTAATTGGGTTTATATACAGAACAGTCTATACAGTAGCCCCCACAGCTAGGCATTTGAAGGCAGGAAACAGTGTCTATGTGTTTATCACAGAGACACACTAGAGTCCACAAATAATTTAAACTAATAACCATGGCCAAGTGACTGAGACCATTATAACAGGTACAGAGGGAACTGACTAGCATTCATGTACTTCACCACAAGATTAAGAACCAAACTTTCATAAGGAACCTTTTCTGGTGTTAGTGGGTCATCTAAAACACCCAAAATGCCAGTGTTTTTGGTACCTGTGATGAAACACTCATTTAAATTCAAATTTGAAACCAACAACTTTTTTGATTAATTGATTATCATGTGCTGAATATGTAAATGTAGTATTGTGCCAAAATTTGTAATATAAAAGTAAATGAGTGTTTTGTACAGCCGAAATAAAGTTTTAATTGCTCAGGTTGAATGCAACTTTCGCCACCATGGGGCAGCATTACAGCCGGCATAAATGGGTGCTGCATCTGCCAGTGGAGTAACTGAAACATGGAACACTCTAGTTTAATTTTATTTCATATAATTATGATAAAATATTGCCTGATTTTATCAGACTCAATATTAGGCCCTGCCATATATTCAGTCAGACAGTGAGAATTTTTACAATATAAGCGGTAGACTACACACCACTCAATGTCCTCCTGACCAGTGTAAACAGGTGTGACAATTATGCCGTGCAATTGGGTCACTCTTCAAAGTTGGCCTGTGATACAAAATAAAACAAAATTCTGGCTCTCAGTTCCTCAAGTCAGCAAATCTTATAGTGAAATATTCAAGGGTCTATAGGACTATGTCCTTCACTATCCCTACTTAACTCATTGATATGCATCTGGTGAAAAGGTCACTTAATGTTTAAAAATTATAATCCAAGTTTAATTAATTTTAGTTGATATCAGAACCATGAAACACATTTTTTGGTGTCAAAATGGTGTATTCATGTGTCTTGTTGTTAGGCAGTTAACAGGCAGTCCAAGAACATGCAACGGATCCGTTGGATGTACTGTGGCTTATATTGGCTCAATATATGGCTTGGCCTACTAATATTCAGGAAGTAGATACAATATTGCAAAGATATTCAACAGATGATTATCTGTCGACTTGTTTTTATTTTTTTCTTCAGTTAATATATAACTAAGTTAGTTGTATAACAAAAAATAAATAAAAACCATAAAATATCACCGAGTAGCTTTTCATTTCAGGAACACAGTAGTTTTAAAATGAAGTTATCATCACTCTTCAGTGCAAAGTTATTGCATTTTTTTCATTCCTGGTATTGAAGGAATTCTGACCGACTGTTCCATGAAAACCTGTGACCACCCACCAGCTCTGCACAAGCCCTTGCAGCCTGCCAGCTAATTAGGGGCTGTGGCAAGGGGTTTGTCCTGAACCCCTAACTGCTTATTGACAGTGTGGTTTATTAATTAGACTAAAAGAAGCAGTTAATGCTTACAGTTGTGAATTTGTGATGTTTTTGCATTCATTTTTCATAGCAAACAGTATGATTTTTTTTTAATACTCACAAACACTTATGTACTTTCATTAAATAGTTCATCCCATATATCATGCATGTTCTTGTACTGTAACACTGACACATGAACCAGCACTCAAAGATGTTCATTTAGCGCTGATAAGTGTAATATTATTGATAGTAAGACAATAAAAAGAGTTTTTATTGTGTTTCCGTAAAAATTTATTCATGGATGGCTTGAAGATATGTCATATTGAAACATTCTGGCAAGCAGGGATTCGGGATATCACTGTCAAAATTGCATATAGTGGTGCAAATGGGCTACCCATGGATTACTTATGGTTGCCCTCCAAAGCACTCAGGCCACATCAACAGACGCTCAGAGTTCTGAAACTCTCAGCCTGCCCCAGTATTACTCAACCTTTTTTTTAGATCAGATATCTAAATTGCAGATGGTATTTCAACATGGGGTCATTTCACATTTGCATCATTTCACAAATTTTTTAAATAATCTGGACATATGTTCATCATGTTCGTCATCATAATCTTTCGTTTTAACTTTGACATCAACGAAAGATTATAATGACGAACCATGATGAACATATGTCTAGATTACTGACATGACCATTTCCCTCCTGGCATCAGAATAATGAAATTGAGCAAAAAGGGATACCATGTTGGACAAGCCCACCAAGGTTGGGTATAGGTATGGCGTGACTGCTGGACCAATGCTGGTCAAGCAGCAAGCCCAACGTGCCTAAGGGCATGTGACATACCAACGTAAGTGGACGTTACATTATAGGTATAAAAAAAACACTTGGATTCCGGGTGTTTTGGGGACCAGTGTTAGTGGGTGGTACTGACTACTGTTAAAGCGGTCCCCCTAAACAGCCAAATCACCGGTGTTTTGGGTATCTGTGACGAAACACCACGAAACACCGGGTCAGACTAATCACCCAATCGGACCCCATCGGACCCAATTGTACCCCATCGGACCAAATCGGACCCCATCGAACCCAATCAGACCATGTTAAATACAAATAACCCTCAATGAATCATATTTTCTCTTCAGATAATTACCAAAAAAAATGTCTAATTTAATGTTTCAATTATGTTTTTTACAACAAAAATACGATCTGTTACTTTTATTTTATATTGTGATAAGGTAGCCCCTAATATTTCTGTTGCAAATGTTAAATTGGATAATAATATAAATTCTAATCCCATTTCAAACATGCACAAATACCCATCAAAAGGAATAAAAAAATGAACTAAGCAGATCCAATCAAACCTTTGAATATAAAGATATTCCTTTATAAAATATTGTTCACAAAAGAAACTAAAATTTATTTTTTCTCAATGAAAGTGGTATATTGAGATGTTACATCCATTCTGACAAATTTGAAACCGGGCGGGGGGGAGGGGGGACGGGGGTAGGGGGCAAACTACAATCATAATACAACCATAGGAATAACTATCATGTATAAAATTAAATATCAAAATAATTTCATTCATGATAAAAAAGTGACATCTGAAATTAAACCAATTTGTACATTAATCTAAAGGGATAAGATGATATGTAAGTAAACAGGGTATCTAAATTTTATATATTCAAGTCCCATTTGTCGGATGGGGACTGATAGGCATATTCCACATTTTCACATCTTGTGCCACTATTTGTTTTTTTTTTCTGTCATATGAATTTGTATATTTGTTATAATTGGGTCTTTTTTTCTACTGGATACAACTGTGTACTAGTACAATACTTATATGTGTATGTATAATTATCAGAAATATCACCCAAGTAAGACCAAAGTATATGCAGGTGAGGCAATCGGCAAGATACACTGGTCAAGTTTATAAGCTAAACATTGGAGTAATAGTTTTTGAAGTACAGGGAGCCCTGTGAAATAAGACCAGCCAGAATGTGTGTGTGTATGTCTTTGTGTGTGTAATGAGACTGAAATTTGTATTTTATAGATTTGTGAGAAAGGTTGAACATCTCAATACAGTTTTCCTCTTGTGAAAATATTTTTTTAAGGGATATGTTTATATTCCATGGTCCGATTGGGTCTGCTTGGTTAAGTTTTTCATTCTATTTTGGTGGGTATAAATTTGTGCATGTATTGAACGGGATTAAAATTTATATTATTTTCCAATTTAACATTTGCAACAGAAATATTAGGGGCTACCTTATCACAATATAAAATAAAAGTAACAGATAGTATTTTTGTTGTAAAAAAACATAATTGAAACATTAAATTAGACCTTTTTTGTAATTATCTGAAGAGAACATATGATTCATTAAGGGTTATTTGCATTTAACATGGTCCGATTGGGTCTGATGTGGTCCGATTGGGTCTGATGGGGTACGATTGGGTCCGATTGGGTGATTAGTCTGACCCCGAAACACCCACTTCACTTCGAACCTGAACCAAAAACGTAACACCAATCGATAGATAATCATCTGATGAATATATCTCTGCAATATTGTTTCATAAATTCATGTCATAAAGATAAAAACGAGTGTTTCGTGTCGTGGTCGGTTTACCGGCACCCACGGCAGCCGTTTATGCCAGCTATGACCCTGCCCCTAGTGGCGCAAGTCGCAATCAAGCAGCGCACTTGTCAATTGTACAAAACACTATTGCTTTCTTTAATTTTACAGAAAAGTGGCACAAATTCTGTATTAACATATCCAACAGATGATGATTTATTAAATGATACAAGTGTTTTGCTTCAAATTTGAATTTAAAAGGGTGTTTCATGGTGTTTCGTCACACGTAACCAAAACACCGGTGTTTTGGGTGTTTAGGCGGACCCCTGTTAAAGTGTTATGATCTAGCTGTTTATTTATTTTCCCCCTTAACAATGGCACCTACCTGCTATGGTGAACCTGTCCATGTAGTTGAGAAGGTTAATGATGGTGAGTACAGCTACAGCTAAAAATGCCCTGTGTAGTTTCTTTTTGGCAGCATCAGAGTGGGACCCCAGGGGGGCTGGGTCGTCATCCCCCGGGCTGCCCGGCTCTGTGTCGCTGCCCCCACCCCTTGGGATGATCCGGGCTTCATCGCTCGGGGAGTGGAAGTAGTCATCTTCATCCCCCGGCATGTCTGTCAGTTGTACTGAATCGTCCAGGGGACCTTGTATCTTGGTCATGTGCGCGTTAGTGTACAAACAAACCCCTATCTTAAGCCAGCGTGCACGCCAGTCATTGCTATCATCACACCACTTATCGCACTGGTTGTGTTGCCAAGGTCAAGGCCGCGAAACCACAGATGTAAACACCATGAAATAAAAGAAAAAATACCCTGTCGAGCGTGCCATCTGTTGGCAATCTTGGTAACTAGTTAAAAAGTCTTTCTAGTCTCTCCAACAGACGCCAGGTGCCGCTACCGCTTTAGCACCAGTACTGGTGCAAGAGCGGTAGCGGCACCTGGCGTCTGTTGGAGAGACTAAAGTCTTTCTTATCCGATTTTCATTTTATTTTATCAAGTTATTTTTAGCCAAGGCCAGGGTTGGTTAAAATCATGAATAAAATTATATGGAAAAAAAAAAAATCAAGGTTTTAATATCGTTTTCTCCTTCATTTCCCAGAATATAAATTATGTAAATTAACCCAAAATTGATATTTGATTTTTTTTCTGATCTATTTTTTTAAAATATAAAAATACAAAATTTAAAATACAAATAGTGTAGGTCGATACTTATGCCTTAGACACAGCTCAGGTGACAGATTTCCCCATACGTGGAGTTAGGTAACCATTAGGCCAAAAATAAATAAATAAAGTTTGGTTCTCAAGCACTTTTTTTCAGAAATCAATGCGGGCGGGCCTTTTTTTTAATTTTTATTTTTTTAATGTTTCGATAAAAAATGTCAAATGATAAGGGAAAAGCATGATAAAAACAGGTTTATTTTGCTTAACAAGTAAAAGCACTACATAACAAAGTAAATTTGATAAAAATTGTACGATTTTATCTTCTTGAAAGAAATGTCCTAGCGGTTGGAGGTCAAAATTGGTAATTTATATTGAAAATCAAAATAAAAAAAATTGATGCGGGGGTTTAAAATTGAGCGGCGGGGCCTGAGAACCACACCTCTTTATTTTTTATTTTTAGCCTTAGTTTATTTTTTTGGCAAAACAGGAAGATGTACATATGATATAATAATATAAAATACACACCTTGATTCAGCAAGGATATAGTACGTGTACAATAAAGATAAAAACCTATTTCAATAGCGGTCCTTATATTCGACATGGTTAACAGACAGAGTAGTTTGGTTTAAACTTAAGCCTATACATCTGCACCGAAAAGATATATTTCGGTATTGCAATCGGATGACATAACTAAGACAATTAAAATATGCTGTTATACCAGTATTTAAAACAAATTTAAATAAAAAAATGCATACATATGATATTATTGCACAATCGATTCCAACATCCGTTCTGCACGAAAATAAATACAACTTAAATGGGCTATGCCAGAGTAGAACTGTAAACTGATAGATATTTATAATACATATTACATATATCCATGTGAAACAGTTAGAGTATTGAAAAAAGTATTCAATGGATATTTATACGGCACTTGAGTATACAACTGAAATTGTTATAAAAGTAAATTCACAATTCAGTTAAAGTCAGAAGCTAAAACATATATAATTTGAAGAGTATAAACATAAAGATAAAGATCTTATGGCACAAATGTAGAAGGGCCATATATGGTCTCCCACAAAAATAATCTTACACCTATGACTAAATAGAATATATATATATAGTATTCCTATAAGGTAGGTTTTAAAAATGCCCAGGTGGACAAACTTAAAAAGTAGTACAAGTTTCCATTAAAAATAACTAAATAAATAAATCACATATGAAATCTGATTATATAATTAAAGAAGTATATTTATATATACAGCTCCCATTGATCATGGTTTAAAAATCATGTATTGAATAAAAGTATGAAAAAAAATTTATTATATTTTAATGTTTGTATTTAATTAAAAGAACATTTAAAACGTTGAACTCAGTGGATTTAGGCCACATTAAAAATGTTCTAAAGAGTCTTTGTTGATCCAATTATTATTTTACAGGTGGGGATGGGGGCACCATGTCCTTGGTATTGATGCTAACTCAATTGTGCTCATGACACTCATACAGGTACAATGCAGGTATAACGGGGAATGGACTAATTTCAGTATAATTCATACACATCATTTTAACTGAATAATGTAACATATTTTCTGTTCTTCGTGTAAGTTGTCAAAAATCCACATACCTCCCTCCAGCTGTAAATTAACAAAATAATGAAATATGAAGGGGGGGGGGGGGGGTTATATGTTTGCCTACCGGTATATGTATACGCGGTTTGTTTCATGTATTTTTTTTTTCGTTTAAAACGTGTCCACAAGCTTTTTCAGTGAGTTGGTCCTGTGGCCTTGATCTTTGCCCCTGTGACCTCAAGAACGAAAGGGTTCTTCATCTGAGGGTAGGTGAGCGATATGTGCAAGACGAAAGTTTTGGTCAAACAGTTTAGCTTAAAATGCGTCGATCCACAAGCTTTTGAAAGAAGTAGGTCCTATTGTCTTGATCTTTCACTCGTGACCTCAGAAAAAACGAATTCTTCATCTGAAGGTTGGTAAGCGATATGTGCAAGATGAAAGGTTATGTATGGTCAAACGGTTTGCTTAAAATTTGTCCACAATTAAGCTTTTTTATGAAGTGGGTCCCGTGGCTTTGACTTTTGACACCGTGACCTTAAAATCGATAGGAACCTTCATCTGTGGTTGGTTAAGCCATATGTAAAATCTGAAAGGTTTTGGTCAAATGGCTTGGCTAAAGCCAATTAATTCCGAACGGACGGACTAGTGGTTTGACAGGCCCGGCTTTGTACAAGTAGAGATTGGTTAACCTCATCAACCGCATCAAATGATACAAAAGAAACAAAACATGCACAAAAATGTACGGTTTTAATGTAAAAATAGAATACAGTTTGAGTTTGCCAAATGCATTATATTATGGAAAAGACACTCAAAATAGTATATCCTGTTTCAACAATGAAACCACAATATTGTAAAATACATATACATTTCTATACATGTTACACTTAATGCAACATTGGATTAACATATACATAATATGGAATACGTACATGTTTATAACGCTGTGAATGTCAAATATCAGAATATCTGTATACGTGACTGCACTTATACATTCTTAATGACTCTATGATAACAAGGAAATTTCGGTAAAACAGAATATGACATGACTGGGTATTCATTTTTTTTCATCTCCAATCGGAGCATGGATAGTATCTATAGAAGGTCAATAGCAGGCTAATTACCAAAATCTGTGAATCTGCAAGTAAAGGCGTGAAACAATATTAACAAACAATTGAGCACTTTGAGCAAATTATTTAAATGACGCGAGAGGTGTTGCTAAGGAAATATTCTCGGAAATCTGGTGTCTTATGAATGCGAAAAGTCGAAATATTATTATATGTGGTAAAAACACTATTTTAGAATCAAGTCTATCGTTTCCATTACATGTCGATCAGTGTGAATCACACTGATTATCTTAAGATTATAACTTCAGCTAGGCATTATACATTGCTTTCATGCTGTGGATCCCTCAGTCAACCAATATTCCAGTTTCCCGGGATTTTGGCTCGAGTTAATCCACAACGCCTGATGCCGATAACCGGCTCATTATAAAAGAAAAATCATACTGAAAGGTTGCAGGCGTATAAGGTATTTTCTGCACTTGTATCAACTTACAGATTATATACAAGAAAAGAGAGTTGCATTTGAAAAAAAAAACACGCACACACACACACGCATTCTTTATTTCATTTTTTTCTAGTTTGTCAAGTGAATGGTTTCTGCAGGCAATTTGCATTGATATTTATAGCAATATTAAATAATTGACCCAGATGTTTGTCTTGCATATAAGAACAAAAGTCAAATAAACTCCGAAGTTATATTACCAAACGGGTGATTTTCAGCATAATTATATTTATCTTCTCTATATGCAATAAAAATTTCATCATCCCAAATTAATTATATAGGAAAATATTTAATCTGAGTCATCAGAATCCTGATACCGATACTGTGTATATACTAACAGAAACATAATAATATCATGCGATAATATCTATGTTCCTGTGATAAAATCTTAAACAAAATATTCAGTTCGTTTCTTTGTATCTTTTAACTGACGTGAGCGATTGTTGTCAACTTGTGAATGACATAAGCGAATTTAGAGCGTATCCCAGAGTTCCTGCTACTTCATGCTGTCACTTGTTGTTTGGACGGTGGACAAGGAAGTAGTAGAGAGTTCCTAGTAGAACGGCCGCCAACACGAACACGAACCCGCTGATCACCATCCCCCACGCCAGACTCCGCTTATACCTGAATCGTTCGTAAAGACCATGTCTGGAAAATAAAAATAAAGAAAAACCATGTTACATTATAGTGTATGTACATGCAGGGGAGGGAAAGCCATTGATACTGCCACTGAGAGAGAGAGAGAGAGAGAGAGAGAGAGAGAGAGAGACATGCAAGACCTTCTGAGATAGCTCAACATGCAACAGGTTATAGACAATTATAGAGGGCAAAAATTCTTCAAACTCTTCTCTCTCCCTCTCTCTCTCATACACGCACACAATTATATGTATCTTAACTAAATACGTACCGCCAAAAGTTTAATTCATCTGTATTACAAATATCTTACATGGATTGTACAAATAGCTATTATAACTTAAACTATGCACTCTCCATGGCTCAGGTGGTGGCGTTAGGTAGTGTCCAGAGGTGCAGGTAATCGAAGACCCCTGGAGATCAATTTGCGGAGCTGTTGGTTGTTTAGTATGAAAGTTTTTTTTTTTTACATTTAGCTCACCGGAAGAAGTTCAGGAGAGTTTATACAGTTCCTGCATGTGGCGTCGGCGGCGTCCGCGTCCAAAGACACCCCAGCTTAAAGTTTTTCATTTACTCTTTATAACTCGGCAACCACTTACCCGATGGCTTTCATGTTAAACAAAGTATATATTGTGTAAGGGTGGTTAGGAATCCCAACTAAGATTTGGGGATCAAAAGGTCAAAGCTCAAGGTCCCAATTGATCATAAACAAGCCAGATGAAATTTTTTTGTAGGCTTATATACTCCATTGCTAATATTTATATATATATATATATATATATATATATATATATACATATAAATTAAATTTAGTGCACTGATGAACAGTGAAAATAACCAGCACAGCTATTAAAATTTTCCCCATATTTCAATTTCTGGGCCAGTAATTAGCAATTAAAGAACAAATCTACGGATTCCAACCCAGCTCAGGTTAAAGTTTTTCACATAGGCCTACTTGTATGAATTGTATTGGGGTTAGGAATCACCATATGATTTTTGGATAAAAAATCAAAGGTCAAAGGTCCCCGTTGTTCATGAATAAGTCAGATTTAAGTTTTTTTTTCTCTGTAGGCCCAGTTCTCCATTGCTAACGAAGATGATAATATACAGCATTTCTAAACCACCCTATTCATATTCTATATACATAAAATGTTTCTACTAAGAACATACAATTCTACAAGAAGATAAACCATCAATAAAAATTAGCTCGTTTAAAAAAATAAGTCTTTAAAAGTTTCTTAAAAGCGAAAACTGAGAGCTCATCTCTCACGTGACTAGGAAGTCTATTACATAATAAGGGAGCTGCAGTTCTAAAGGATCTGTTTCCATATGTAATCGTCCTTGACATTTGAATTTGTACACAAGAGGATCTAAAATCTCGTGCCGGTTGGTACCGCTCGACTAGATCACCGATATGCGCTGGTGCAAGTGCATGCAGTGATTTAAATGTATATAATAAAACTTTATATTGCAACCTATATTCCATGAGTAGCCAATTAAAGCCAATAAGGGCAGGCATTATGTGATCCCGCCGTTTGATTTTTGTAACAAGTCTGGCCGCTGTATTTTGCATGCGCAGGGGTCCTGTCAGTTAAATATTTTAGTATTCCATATAACAATGTAATTGCATAATCAAGTCTAGAAATTACCATAGATTGAGCTCAAGTTTTGCAAGCATCAGTCGTTATATATTGTCTTATCTTTCCAATTTTGCAGATAATATGGTAGCAGGACCTTGTATAACTTCTTTTACCTGTTTCTCTATAGATAAGGAACTATCTTAAAGTACATCTAAATTTTAAAGAACCCTAGTTTTCGGGTAAAAATTATAAATTCAAATTTGTTCTGATTTAACAACAGCATATTAGAACTCCTCCAACTTTTTACTTCTGAAACACAAGCAGCAACTTTGGATTCTATTGAACCCCTGTCAACCTTTGATTTGATGACTATATATGACTGGGTGTCATCATTGTAAATATATATGGTGGTGCATATCATGCTTAAGGGTTATATATCCGACTGCCTTTGTGTACATCAGGTGTAACAGGTTTACTAAATATGATTGTAACCACTTAAAGGCACAGGCATGTATGCCGAATGAGTATTTAAGTCGCTGAAGTAAGATACTGTGATCTGTGATCTATGCTGCTGATAGGTCCAGTAATATCAGTACAGCCGTGGAACCCCCGTCTTATGCCTCAATTATGTCTGTCTGAACTTTAAGAAGGGCAGTCTCAGTTGAATGGCCTCTCTGATGTTTATCATATGGAGGTCAATCGGTGTTTTAATTAAAGGCTTTTCAACTGCTTTCCTAAAGTTGGCTGGAACATCTGATGTTACATGAGATGTTTCACAGAAGGATGTAATGATCGGCTAGAGCTCATCTGCACAAAGCCGGGTTGGGACAGGATCAAGCTCATAATGCATGGAGGAAGCACTAGTCAGACTCTTCTTCTTCTCATCCTGTGTTGCTGTGATGAATGAATATAGTCAGCTCATCGCCTTCAAAAGGGCAGTTCTTGTCACGGAAATTAGAAGCATTGTCTCTTCTATCTTGATCAATAACAGTCCGATTTTAGCAATCTTAGATTTGAAGAACTGATTGACATCCTCTGTTAAATCAGCAGCAGATTCGTGCTCAAATAGAAAAGATTTACCTGTGTCCCCAATTAGAATTTTAGTTAATGCATATAACTGCTTCTGGTCTCTTCAACACGCATCTATCTTCTCTGAGTAATAGTTTTGCTGAGTGCGATGAAGGAGACTGCATATAATTTTGCACTGCTTTCGGTAAAGGTCTTCATGAACTTCATGTTTTGTGCCAAGCCAAATACGCTTTCTCTTTCCCTTTTCATACTTTGCCTCAAACAACTCTTCTGTATACCATGGTGTATTTGGTTTCAGAGTAATGATCAAAGGTGCATGCTGATTTAATAATTCTTCAGTGATTTTGACGTGTCGTTCAATAGTGAGGAATCAAATATATCTTTTCTAAAGTGGTCGATACATAATAATAATAATAATAATAATTTATAATAATAATAATAATAATAATAATAATAATTTATTCACTTAATACCGCGCCACCTTCCAACACTCAGTGTTGCTCAGGGGCGCCTTACAATAAAATTTGAGTTAAAATTTAAAATAAGAGATAAATAAAAATTAAAGTACCAAAAAAAAAAGTATGAGAATTGACTAAGATAGTAAGTAAGTAGTGAAACTGACTAGAGAAATTGTCTAATTATATGCAAAGCTAAAAAGATGTGTCTTTAGTTTCTTCTTGAAAGTGTCATATGAATCACACATTTTTAGGGCCATAGGCAACTGATTCCATAATTTTGGTACAGCGACTGCAAATGCGCTACATATATTTTTTAAGTTTCTAAAACTGATAATTCTGTTTTTGTGGGTTGGGGTGGGGGTTAATCAGATTTATTTTATTTGAAATAGCGAAATGGTAGCCCACAGCGTTTCTCTTTAACATAAAGACACGGATCAACAACTAACGAAGCTAACGAAGAATTAATGAGGAGTCACGTACTAATGACATCCAAAGTATCTATTTTCTTGTGTGTGCTATCAGTTACGTGTTTGTTTGAAAGATTTTATTGATACAAGATTGTACAAAATACACAGTGATCCTGAAATGAATTCAGAATATCAAAGGGATTGAGCACAAGCCTGAAGGCTTAAGGTTCGCCTGTTCCCTTTACATACAGAATTATTGATTATTGACAGTATTGACAAAAGTTCACTTAATGACAGTTGTTTACACAATGATGATAATGGTTTAGGTTATGCAGAAAGAGGATTAAATAAAAAAAATGATTGATATAATGGCACAGTGGCTTGTTGGGTTGCAGAGGAGAGAATTTTTATATCGGAAGAAGAGGTAGAGGGGATAATGGATTGTTTCAATGGTAGAGATTAATTACACACGGAAGAGGTTAACTACAAGTGGAGGTTTGCTGTGAGGTATCTGAATTTGCAGGGTTGTCACCAGTAATATGCAGTTCTGGTGATTTCCGGAAAGATCCTTGCTAGACTGCTTCTCAATCGTCTCATTCTACACCTGGAAGACAGACTTTTACCAGAGAGTCAATGCGGTTTTCGTGCTGGTTGTTGTACAGTTGACATGATCTTGGCCGCTCTTCAACTCAAAGAGAAATACCAAGAATAATACCAAGACCTGTACACCACATTTTTCGACCTAACAAAGGCATTCGACACTGTCAGCCGTGATGGACTCTAGAAGATTATGGCCGAGTTTAGATGTACTGACCGGTTCAACAACATCATCCGCCAGTTTCAATGTAGCATGATGGCACGCGTTTACTTATGATGGTGAGGCATCTTCCGACTTCACAGTAAGCAACGGCGTAAAACAAGGCTGCGTTCTAGCTCAAGCACTGTTTAGCATGATGTTTTCGACCATGCTAATGGATGCATTTAACAAAGATGATCCTGGAGTCGGTGTAAGATACCGCACAGATGGGAAGCTCTTCAATCGCAGAAGACTGTATGCTGTTACGTAAGTCAGGACTGCCAGCATCCGTGACCTACTCTTTGCTTTCGACTGCGCCCTGAATGCATCTTCAGAATCAGACATGCAGCACAACATGAACCATTTTTATTCCAGTGCATGTAACAACTTCGGGCTTACCATCAGCATAAAGAAGACTGAAGTGATGCACCAACCAGCACCAGGAAAGCAACATAATGAACCCTCCATCATGGTGCATGGATCAAATCTGAAGGTGGTGGACAAATTCACATATATGGGGAGCACATTGTAGAAGACAGCAAACACAGATGACGAGGTCAATAGCGGAGTAGCAACAGCCAGCATTGCTTTTGGTAGACACTGCCCCAATGTCTGGAAGCGCAGAGGCATCTATCTTGAAGCCAAGATTGAGGTCTACAAGGCAGAAGTCATCACTACCCTGCTGTATGGCTGCGAGACATGGACTGTCCAAGCAAGACATACCAAACAACTGAACCACTTTCACCTAACCTGCCTCCGTCGACTTATTAACATAAGATGGCAAGACAAAGTTCCAGACACTGAGATCCTTTAACACGTGCGAACCTACCATTAATCTACACGATCTTGTATCGATTCCAGGTTCGATGGGCAGGTCACGTTTGCCGCATGCCAGATTCAAGACTCCGAAAACATCTTTTGAATGGAGAACGAGTGTCTTATAAAATATCTGTTAGAGGTCAGCGGAGGCGCTACAAGGACAGTCTCAAAGCCTCACTGAAAAAAAAACTATCCATCAACACAGGTACGTGGAAAAGACTAACGCAGGATCGAAGAATGTGGCGTGCAGCTGCAAACAGAGATGCAGGAGACACTGACATAGCACGATTGGCGGAGTCCAGGAAGAAACGTGAGGTTTGCAAGGCGAAGATGGCAACTAACTCAACAGCAACCACCGATCACAAGTGTCCAACATGTTGGAGGTTCTTCCGTGTCCGGATTGGCCTGACAAGTCATCTCCGGACACACAACTACAAAACCTTGAGCATCATGGTCATCATCGCAAGGCGATGGACGAACATCACCAATCAGCAGTTCTGTGGTTACGGTCGATGGTGGGGCCAAATATAATGACAACTCTCTCAGGATGTCTTGTTTTTCAAACCAGGCTTTTGAAGGAGGTGGCCGTTACACCAACCCATACCCTTTACTAAAAATGGATCGGATCACTCCAGATGTTCAAAGTGAGTGAAAAGCCTATCTTTAGTAGAACTCTCAACCTGAAGAGACAGGCCAAACCTCAGCAGCACAGAGACACCTCCCCTTTTTCTGTTGTCCTGTCGAGGACAGTAATGAAATTGTACCCTGCAGGAACTAGGTCATGTAATACCTGTTGGACTATTTCAGTTCCTAGCCAAATCTCAGTCAAAGCTACTATATCCATACTATTTTTCAGAAATCATATCTGATGCTGATATTGCTTTAACAATTCGTTTAGGTTGACCATATGCAGTTGCAATGCCATGCAGATTATTAAAGTTCACACTACCTGTAGGACTTTGCCATTGATCTGTTACCCTATTTCCTATGACAGTCTTGAAAGGCTTTCCACAGTTAGCTGTGGTTAGGAATATCAGGTTGTTCACATTCTGGTCTGGGGAACCTGTGCCTGAGCCCTTGACCTTTCCCACAGGGTTTCCAAAAGACCTTAGGTGTAATATCTTTATTTTCCTTATGAGCCTCTCTCCATCCCTACCGACACGCCGTGTAAAGGCATGCGAATTAAGGCTGACCACAGATCTCCAAGTTGATGGTAAAAGTACTTGTACACTCTTTGACCCTAATAAGTGAGTGCCTGGAGTATGAAAGGGTCATGGTCATGGTTGACTTGGCTGAATACTTCCACTATGTCCACAAAATATTGAAAATATCTTCATTATAGGTGTCTTCCAGCTGTTTTGTGTATAAAGCTTCTGATACTTAGATGCTTCATCGTGGCACATTTCAATCATTTATATTTCAATTAAACTTAGAAGACTGTTGTCTTTGGGGCTCCAAAGGTCAAGGTCACAAGCCCTCCCCCCCCCCCCCCCCCCCCGTTGTTCATGAACAATTTAGGTCGAATTTTTTGTAGGTAAGACTCAGTGCTCCGTTTGCTAATGAAGATATTTCAATTAAACTTAGCAGACTGATGAACAGTGACAATATCGAGCACAGCTATTACAACTTTCCCAATATTTTAATTTCTGGGCCAGTAATTAGCAATTAACAAACAAAATTTGTACAGATCTCAACCCAGCTCAGGTTAAAGTTTTTTGTTTACTTCTTTTTTAACTCACCATGTAGCTTTTATATATGTATTTCATAGCGGATTAGGAATTCCCCCTTTGATTTGGGGGTCAAAGGGTCTTCGGTCAAGGTCACCCCGTTATTCATGAACAAGTCAGGTTAAAGTTTTCTTTTGTTAGGCTCTTTGCTCCATTGCCAATGAAGATATTTTTATTAAACTTAGTCCACTGATGAACATTTTTCTTGTTTACATCTGCATGGTTTTAGTTATGCGTTGAGTCGAACTCGTGTGTGTGTCTTTCTAATTTTGACATATATGCACGGAAGTCTTCAGAAAAGAAACAACTCAGTGATTGTATAATGTTTTACATGCAATGTCAAAAAATAAATCCCCGCGGTTATATATATCTCACCAAAGTTCCGGTTGATACTTCATCGTCAATTTTCTAGATGAATGATTTTAATGGAGCTTATAACTGCACGGTTTTCTATCTGTAGTCATCAACTTGTCGAACCAAAGTTGACATATGTTATTGTGATAGAGCTTGCCGTGGGCACCTGAGGAATAGCTAAGTCCCGACCTGATAAACTTTTGAATATTTTCAGTAATGTTTTCATATACCATTTATATGCGTAATTTTATGAATCGCCAAACTCATTTAATGCTTGACTAGCACTCAATAATGAACCTCTAAACACCAGATAATCAAATAGTGTATACCAGTCATGCTTCACTCATCTTCGCAGATTTAATGTGAACAATGTGTGAAGGCAGAAGGATTGGTTTTTCTTTGGGTTGAGGGCGTAGACGTGAGGAAGTGACAAACAATCACCAATACACTACATTAAGCTTGTATACAGGTATCATACAAAAATGTAAGATGTATAGCAATACTTATATAAATCATAACTAAATCAAAACAGATCCTCGGTTGATGAGAAGAAAGATATTCTGTAGAGTGAGGAATATATAAAACATTATAACTTTAAGTACATGTGTACCATGCTGCAAATACATGAAATCATTAGATGTAAGACACTTTTTCAGACACTTGGACTCAGACATGGACTTAAGGTTCCTTGAACTCGGACTTGGACTCGGAGGTAAAAACTCGAGAAATCGGAACGAATCCATCCCAAGACGAATAGAAAATAATCTGTCATATTCAATTAAGACTAATATAAATATGCGAACTTCTGAGAGAATTTTACAAAAAAAATAACACTGTATACAAGCCAAGCATAGGCTCTGCATCGTGAGCTAAATGTTATAAACCATTATGGTAAAAACAGACATGGACTAACTTAAAAGTGTACATGCTTATCTGAAATTTCGATTTTAAATTGTCCATAAGGACATCTGTATTAGACTCAGTCTTGGACTCGGCTTCCAAAAGGCAAAGACCTGAAGAAAGTGGACTTTGCATCGATCCTCAAGGACTAGGACTTCTAGGACTAGGACTTGGCATCGACCCTCAAAGACTAGGACTTGGCATCGACCCTCAAGGACTAGGACTTGGCATCGACCCTCAAGGACTAGGACTTGGCATCGACCCTCAAGGACTAGGACTTGGCATCGACCCTCAAGGACTAGAACTTGTCATCGACCCTCAAGGACTAGAACTTGTCATCGACCCTCAAGGACTAGGACTTGGCATCGACCCTCAAGGACTAGGACTTGGCATCGACCCTCAAGGACTAGGACCTGGCATCGACCCTCAAGGACTAGGACTTGGCATCGACCCTCAAGGACTAGGACTTGGCATCGACCCTCAAGGACTAGAACTTGTCATCGACCCTCAAGGACTAGAACTTGTCATCGACCCTCAAGGACTAGGACTTGGCATCGACCCTCAAGGACTAGGACTTGGCATCGACCCTCAAGGACTAGAACTTGTCATCGACCCTCAAGGACTAGAACTTGTCATCGACCCTCAAGGACTAGGACTTGGCATCGACCCTCAAGGACTAGAACTTGTCATCGACCCTCAAGGACTAGAACTTGTCATCGACCCTCAAGGACTAGAACTTGGCATCGACCCTCAAGGACTAGAACTTGGCATCGACCCTCAAGGACTAGGACTTGGCATCGACCCTCAAGGACTAGGACCTGGCATCGACCCTCAAGGACTAGGACTTGGCATCGACCCTCAAGGACTAGAACTTGTCATCGACCCTCAAGGACTAGGACTTGGCATCGACCCTCAAAGACTAGGACTTGGCATCGACCCTCAAGGACTAGAACTTGTCATCGACCCTCAAGGACTAGGACTTGTCATCGACCCTCAAGGACTAGGACTTGGCATCGACCCTCAAGGACTAGGACTTGGCATCGACCCTCAAGGACTAGAACTTGTCATCGACCCTCAAGGACTAGAACTTGGCATCGACCCTCAAGGACTAGAACTTGGCATCGACCCTCAAGGACTAGAACTTGTCATCGACCCTCAAGGACTAGAACTTGTCATCGACCCTCAAGGACTAGAACTTGTCATCGACCCTCAAGGACTAGAACTTGTCATCGACCCTCAAGGACTAGGACTTGGCATCGACCCTCAAAGACTAGGACTTGGCATCGACCCTCAAGGACTAGAACTTGGCATCGACCCTCAAGGACTAGAACTTGTCATCGACCCTCAAGGACTAGAACTTGTCATCGACCCTCAAGGACTAGAACTTGGCATCGACCCTCAAGGACTAGGACTTGGCATCGACCCTCAAGGAACAGGACTTGGCATCGACCCTCAAGGACTAGAACTTGTCATCGACCCTCAAGGAACAGGACTTAGCATCGACCCTCAAGGAACAGGACTTGGCATCGACCCTCAAAGACTAGGACTTGGCATCGACCCTCAAGGACTAGGACTTGGCATCGACCCTCAAGGACTAGGACTTGGCATCGACCCTCAAGGACTAGGACTTGGCATCAACCCTCAAGGACTAGGACTTGGCATCGACCCTCAAGGACTAGGACTTGGCATCGACCCTCAAGGACTAGAACTTGGCATCGACCCTCAAGGACTAGGACCTGGCATCGACCCTCAAGGACTAGGACTTGGCATCGACCCTCAAGGACTCGGACTTGGCATCGACCCTCAAGGACTAGAACTTGGCATCGACCCTTAAGGACTAGGACTTGGCATCGACCCTCAAGGACTAGAACTTGGCATCGACCCTCAAGGACTAGGACTTGGCATCGACCCTCAAGGACTAGGACTTGGCATCGACCCTCAAGGACTAGGACTTGGCATCGACCCTCAAGGACTAGGACTTGGCATCGACCCTCAAGGACTAGAACTTGGCATCGACCCTCAAGGACTAGGACTTGGCATCGACCCTCAAGGACTAGGACTTGGCATCGACCCTCAAGGACTAGGACTAGGCATCGGACTCGCGTGGCCTGGACTCGGACTTGCACCCAGGTGGTGGGGATGTAGTTAATGTATACGTGCGTTCTTTATACGTGCATATGTGGCTGCTATGTAGACTGGAAACCAGACCATATACATATTTCATGTCTCTATCCGTATCCCGCTTTGTGCCAAATACATTTTCACTACACAAACCCGTTTTCAAAGTCGGTATATACGTAGACGCAAGGAAATACAGATTTATTTTCTTAATAGTTTCTTGTCTTTATAACAAGCCGCATACCGCAATGGTATTTACATAATCTGATGTTTATAAACTGGTCCAGAAATTTCCCTTGATATACTTATTAGTATCCATGCATACACTATGTGCAAGTAAGCATATGTTACATAACCATTGTCTCAACCGGATTTAACAGAATTTTATCACGATATTTAGCAAGTTCGTAAGGGGTAGATAATAAATGATACAAATAGAACTTATATATATACACACAACTTTACCATTTTACCTTTTATACACGACACATAAACATGCAGAGAAAAACAGATGGCCACATGTCACATTTTTCGGTCTCGTTTCAAGACACCTGGTTATTAGGGGGGGGGGGGCGGGTTCTGGGTCATAAATACAGGACAGGTCACCCAATGAAATCAGAATACAGGAGACACTGCGTATATTATAGACATCTATAGCTGAGTCTCAATAAAGATTTATCTGCCCCGCAGAGCAGACTGAAGGGCAAGTTTTTCTGCCTTATCACTTGATTACATGTATATATATGTATATATATACACGTTGTGTTTAATATTAACCTCGTAACTCATATTGTTTATTTCATGGTTGTTGCCATATATATATATATATATATATACCGATACGACTACTAGTACTCTGGTTTGCTTATTGTCGGTAGGACAATTATTGCGTTTTTAATATACAGTGTTTCGGGAGGGTTCCATTTTTCAGTATACGGTTATACATAACCTCCGCCCCGCCTACACAGCTGAGATCAGTGAAAATACGAGAATGAATTAGGAGGAAAGGTCAATAAAAAAAGCAGAGAACCAGCCTAAGATTATTATGTAGGGCCATGCTTCGCTGAATCATGCAACCTGTCACAGGTTTGAATAATATCTGATATAACGCTCTATATCATCAGACATCCGGTGTTAAGCGATGTTCGCTACCACCCTGGATGAGCTCACCAAGACAACATCTCCAGATGAAAAGATATATGCAAGTATACGTCAATATGTCAGGAGCGAAAACATCTCTGTTGAAAGTATATATGTGTATATGTGGGGTCGTTGAGTGTGGAATGTCATGCCTACTGTAATAATGCGTAACAGCACAAATTGAAAGGGGAATTATTATTAAAAAAGGGAGATGGGATGTATTAGTCATAGTCTCGTGTCGGCAGAAGAAAATCTGAGCTCATTGTTGTACTCATATAATCTGTGCATGGACCAATGATGATGAGGTACGAGATCATACAGTAAGGGTACCACTTTGCCGGTACCATGTTATCATGTCCGCGGGTAACAATTTTAGTGTACTTGTTTAAAAATAAATATATGAGTCGCAATTTTACGCTTTATCGTGCGTCAAATTTATCTTTGGTTTTTGTAACAAACATCCCTCTTCATATACGGTTCAGCTCTTCTACCTGTAGTTCATATATACGTGTTAGGATAAACACATACACAAGGTTGTAAGCACTATTATTTAACACGGAATATCACCTTATATATTAAAGTTGATGTAAGCGTAGTCATGTATGAGATTGTCTTAAACAAGGTATACATTACACTCAAAATATTCATCTCGGGAACATCTTTAACGAAAACTTTAGAAGTACCTCTCTGACAGAAAATGTTGTAATACTAGTGATAACATCGAGGATCGTTTAAGAAAAATAAATAATCCATTTGAAAAGAAGAAATCTTAGGAATTCACAGGTTTGAAAATAATAATAATAATAATAATAATAATCATAATCATCAAGTAAGCTCCTGTTCTCGCTAATCTTTACTGTGGATCTATTATATTTACGATCTGTTTTATTTACTTACTTTTAAGGGGCCCAATCACCTATCTGACCTTTATAAACTAAAGGTAACCCCTCGAGCTTTTATAGAAATAGGCCAGAAAACGTGGATAACACCGCACACAGGCTGCTTGTTTTACTAATATCAACATTTTTACAATATTTTTGGTCCCCTCAAAAAAATCAAGACAAATTCAAAAAGGGCATCTGGAAGCAAGTTAGTTAAGCCACAGCTTTGCAAATGGCCTTTTGCAACAAGTGACCTTTCTACCATACATGTACCCTACCACCTTAGGTTACATGTTTTTCCCGTTTTTCAACAATACTGTGTTTACAAACATGTTGTTGATAAACAAGTTCATACATTCACCACAAAGGCATTATAAAAACTGTTAACAACCAAAATTACCCTTAGATCATTAAAATATACACAAAGGAAGCCAAAAATCACATTTTTTTTCAAAAGGTAGGTGAATGGGCCGCTTTAATGATTAATAATTGACCTGACCAGCTTCCTTTCTCGCTCGACTAATCTTTCCATCTGACTCGTATTTAATTTCTTTGATTGACAGACATATTTCTTATGACTTTCTTTTTTTCACTGATATGATTCACTTCTGAACTTATTGAAATTCTGACTGACTTACTTTCTCTTTTCTTTTCTTTCTGACACATGAATGGGTTTGTACTTTGTACCTTGGTTTACGCCTGCACCGTCTGCCCTTTTAGATCCTTTTTAAGTCCTTATCTGACTTATTTTAGACTTATTTGTTTGAAAGTCTTTCTGCCTTAATATAATGCCGCTTGCGGCCATGCCTTTTAGTTCATTACGTTTCATTTACTAACTTTCTTCAGAAGCAAACTGGATTCCTTTAATTACTTTACATTCTGTTTTATTTATACCCTGTTTCTAATTGAACTTATTTCTACGATAACCCATATATGTTTAATCTGATGAACAATCCAGTATGGCCTAAATTATATATAATATACCATGTAGTTGCTGAACCATTTTGGTGACAGGTATATTGGACCAAGGTTTACCATCGCTTATTGACAAACTTCATTTGTTAAGATATTTAGCCAATACTGAAACATACATGAACAGAATATGGACACTTATATTAATACTATACTAATATCTTGTTTTGGGAAAAGCAAATATGCTCATTTAATTTGAATTCGATTTATATGCTGACACTATGTCATGTACATTGGTACGATATTGGGTTGGCAAAGTTCAGCCAATATTTGCATAAACATTGACATATCATCATGTGCAACGGTCCTCTTTGATCAATAACGGATATTGCCTGGTCGATATATACAGGGGCTGATTTATGACACTAAAAATTAGATGATATCTCTAGAACCCGAAATGAAATTTCACAGAAACAAAAAATAAGTAAGCCAGCGATCAGTTAAACAGGAAAATAATTTATGATCATTGCTTTAAAATATGCATCATCTGTAAGTATTTCGTTCTAAACCCGTCCGCTTACTCCTGTAGACAAGTTGAAAATAAGCTTGCACCCTGCTCGATCAGTGCCGCAAAACTAAAGCAAAGCGCACACGCCATCTGGTGGTCGTACCGTTTAACTTCACAAATCAAGATTTATTTCCAAGAAGTTTCCAACCGATGTTTCTTCTCTCATGTTCCTTCTTCTTGTTTGGCAATTGTCGTTCGTGGGCAAGAACAGGCTCCAGGTCACTCAGTCTTATGCATGGTCTTTCTGCATGTCATCACGGGCTCAAGTGTACCGATAGCTTATGCAGCAACTACAGGGGCCGGCGTTATAAGTATCTTTCTCAGCAGGTATTACTTTCAGATTTTAGAACGTTTTAAAACGAAAAGTGATTCTAATAAAATTTTCCCCGTTTAACTTATAGCGAGCTAAGCGTCAAATGGTTGTTACAGCTCCAACGAAAACTTGACATTCTATCTCGAGATCTCGAGATTTAATTTTTCTGTGTTCTAAATCAGCCACCGTAAGACACCGTAGTTATGTCCCAATTCAGTGAACAAACTTGGTTGCCAGTGTTTATACGATCTATGGGACCATATCATGTTATACCAATTATAACTGTTTAGCCGTTCCTTTCTTTCTGTGTTTTTCTTTACTTTGTTAACGCTTTAAACCGGTTGACTCCTCCCCTCATGATCTTATGATATATCCCTGGTTAATTTTTGACATAAGACTCGTTATCTCGAAAAATGAAGTGAACACAGCTTCAGACTAAATAATTTTTGGCCCACGGCACTTTATGAAATAACTTAGAAATTCGTGCTTTATTATTGTCCCCCCGCTTCCTTTGAAGGAACGGGGGACATTGATTTGGGTTTGTTAATATTATTATTATTATTATTAGTAGTAGTAGTTGTAGTATAATAGTAGCAGTAGTAGCAGTAGTAGTATAGTATCATAACCACTATTAATACTACTATTACTGCTACTATACTTCTGATTATTTTATATAATTTGACTACTTTGGCTTACCTGTAATCTGTGTAAGCGAGACTTGACACTACCATTCCAATGGTACCAAAGAGAGGACAGAACGGGAAGAGGATGATGGACAAGGTGAAGGACGCCCAGGACCAGCGCTGCTGCCGTTTGACTTCGACGTCCTGGTTTTGAAACATGAAAGGACCGTTCTGTTGTCTGAAAGTTCTCGGGAAAGTGTTAGGACCTAGACCTGTGTTCATTCTGACCCCACGTAAATTGGTATCGGGGTCCGGTGCGTAGCCCGGCCACTCGTTCACGTGTGCGTACGCCATTTTCTCTTCCTACAAAATAAAAAGGACAGAGGTGCTTCATTATAAAGGGCAACTTAAATCATATGTCAGGTCTAGGGTAAACTCCACCCACAAACCCACTTGTCGTGTTAAATTTATCAGTTACGTCATTAAAAAATATAACAAAAAACGTTATGTGTTTATTGCAAAATTTTGGGATGGATTAGCCACATGATCCGGATTCAGGAACATCTGTAAGGATTTTTCACAAATGGGAATAACCGCAGAATAAGTGATAGTCTACATTGCGGAGGCTTGAATTCCTTAGAATACAGATGTCTAATATTTTTTTGTTTTACTATTTTTTTTCTTGTCAAGCGTTTGCAGATATGTGTATTCAGGTTTAGCCATGAAGCCGTTCTTTTTTTTTTAAATTTTTATGCTCTCATATGTGTTAAAAATTAGAAAGTTGGCCTCCTATTTGGAGCGAGGCTTGATATGTATTTAATATTTGCTAGTTATTTTGTTTTCATTTACATCATTTACATCGTCCAATCATAACCTACAGAAAAGGAAAAAAAAAAAAGAAAAAGAAAAAGAAAAAAAAAAGAAACGCAACCACCATGTTATAATTACGAAAGCAGGTATATGAGTGGCAAAATGCATATTCATGTGTATGTTATCATGTATTATACGGGTGTCCTTTATTGCCAAATGTTTTAAAGTTTAATGATGGGACCTGTATTTCCTGGTTTTCATATTTTTCCCCCAAATATAAGTTATGTTAATTTTTTAGATATCATGAACAATAAACATAATTTATCATATCTTATCTAAACATTACTAATCACCGGGTCAAATGTGTTGTGTTTGAGGATGATCTGATTCGATTGAGGTGGCAGGGGCGGATCTAGGATTTACAAGAGATAGTCTATGCAACCCAGGACGACTAATAAAAGTCCCCAGGTCCGGAAAGTGGGGGGGGGGGGGGGGGGGTTCTAGGCCACAAAATGCTCGACCCCTACCTCCCCCCCCCCTATATCCGCTTATGTTTGGAGCTTCCAGTGGGTCTGTATGGATTAAAGACGCTGCATATACTTTGTCTGGAAGTCCCAGTAATAACGGCCTGTGCATTTTAATATGCATTATTTTAATGTGGAACAGGTCAATCCCTTCCTCGCATACATTATAGGCATACTTTTCAAGGAAAACTTAACCAATCTTTCCTATGAACAATAATTCATACACATAGAGTATATTACATCAATAGGTTTATATGCATACGGTACCACAGAAATGCCTAGTAACTTTTTGTTTAACAGGAAGTACCGGTGCTTGTGCCGTCGTGTTGGAATTGTCAAATGCCAGTGCAAGATTTTTTAGATTAACACATAACACACACAGAATACACCCATCCCGGATATGAATATTAAGTAACCATTTATTATATTTTACTGAGTATACATTACTAATGTAACACGACTAGTGCCACCTTCTTGTAGACACAAAAGTCTTTCCTCCATCCCATCCAATCATTATATAAACACCTTTAAAGAAACATTATTGAACCACACGTATATATATATATATTTATATGAGATATGTATATAACATGTAGCACACCGACTTACCATTAAAATGACATAAAACTTTGGGAAACCTTTACCCAGGACTGACTGCCACATGTAATAAAATACCCACGAGATGTTCAACGTCAGTGTTTATGTATAAGACTTAGCGGATACACGCATGATACAGATTCTAATGAAATGGGTGTTCCCTCTATGTCTCTATGCATAACTGATTAACGGGGGACTTACTCACCTGACTGACACCACCACGATACACGCCTTCTTGTAATTATCTCAACTTGAAAGGGTCGTCCAGACACTCCGTAAAGTGATATATAATAATCCTCAGGCGTATATATTGATATATTCCATATGTTTGTTATTGATGCCCTATTTCTGCTACTGCAAACACGACACCAATGTATATCATCCTTTCTTATATACATATAATAAACCGCATGACTTTAAGCATATGTTATTTATACTATACAGAGACCAGGCAGAGATGCACAGACCACGATCCTCTTTTCCGCATGTCATTGATGTGGTCCGCTGGCTTCGACCAGGTCGGACCGCTCTTTTTTCTGGGTTCTGTTTTATGACACGCACCAGTTGTGTACTGTAACCGACAGCGATGCCGTCACGGTGATAGTTTTAGGATACCTATTATAACGTTCGGCAGCCGCTTCTTTTCAGTTTTGTCTTTGCCAACCCATGGTCTGTCTGTCTCGGTCTCGGTAAAAGAGCAGTATAGGTGACCTGCCTTATACTGGCGTTACTCATACTTAATCTTTCTATTGAATCAAGTTTGCTTCCGTCTATCTCTATCCTAGGGTGACTCGAACTTGAATTTACCATAAGAAATGCATTATAGACTTTGTTGGATTGTTAACAAATTTTATAAATATATTTATATGTAATTTATTTTTAAATTCATAATCTAAATTCATTTTGGTAACAGCATAACAATAAAGTAATACAATTGGGACTGGGAAAAATAAAATGAAGACAAAGTTAAATGATTTTTAATGTTTACATTTTTTTTCTAATTTCATATGACACAGAGTATTTAGATAATCCACGTAATCATGGAGGAAGAAAATCTTTTGAAGAACAATAAGAAAATATGTACATCAGGTGCATGATTTAAGTTTGATAGCCTCTGCTATATTTAAGGAAACGATAATAATAAAAACACACACACAAACGTCCTATGATATTTAACTAATCCGACTTCCAGTGAATGCTCCTCGTTTCTGGCTCTTTTAATTGTAGCTCTGACTCCCAGGTTGTGAAATCAGTGGTATTTACGCAGATCACCCGGGGCCTCCCATTCGTAATGATCTCAAAATTATATTCTGATGGCCGACAACCAATAATAATTACATGTACTACAGAACAACCTCTGCATATACAGCCATTCCAGAACAAATATGCCAAGATTTAACGCCTGTATACACGTAACTCTTGGGATATATGAGCGTCCTTTGTTCTATACAAGTACTCTACATGCTTGTACTGAACTCATTTTTGCCGGGCCTTGCTTCTCTTTGTTATTTTATTAGTATGTAAGATGTGATTATACGTAAGACAAATTGTCCAAGTATATGTTTCCGGTCCTCATTAAAAGCAATCCTGCCTGTACAGGTGTATCGTGGGTTACTTATACTTGCTCAAGGGAGCTTTTACTTTCACACATTATTTTGCACACACAGAAGTAAAAGTCTCCGAATCTCAATATATATATATATATATATATAATATTTAAAGGTAGCCATCTTGTGAACGTGTCTGAGCGAAGTGAAAGATGAATAAGTGCATGCTTTTATTAAAGAAATGTCAATAGGGAAAGTTCAGACAGTGTACAGCACTTATGCAGTTTTGCCTGTAGAACAAAGAAAACATTACTGGATAGTAAACGTCGCCATACGCAAAACGTATGAGCAAATGCTTGATGTTTGAAGACGAACGCTCGGATAGACAACGAACAGGAAACAACGCCCGGGGAAGATTGGTGTTAGCCTGTTCTAATAGATAAAGTTTATAATGTATTTAGGGAAGTGATTCTTATCCAGGAGTTTAAGAAACATCATATTGATATTATAATTAAATTAGTTAGAGAGAAGAAACTCTCTGGGAAGCAACTATGAATTAGCTAGAGTATGCTATAACCATTCCTGCATGTCTTGGAAAGTTCGAAGTTTCCAGTGGACTCCCGATGTCGACATTCCTTCGCATCATTGTCCCGCCATTTCTAAGAAGCCTTATAACTTTCAAAACACACGCCCAACCAAGGTCAGTATAAGGATTGTGAACTATAAACAAAATGGTTGGGAGGAGAGGAAAGACGCTCAGGTTCATGCTACCACTTTAGCCATAGTGGGGCAGGAACATTGCCTTTTGATCGCCACAAGGATACTCATACAAGGGTATGAAGGTCAATACCGTTTACGTTTTAGAAGGAAGATCCATTGACCGACCAGATCGCCCGAGGTAAAAAAGTAACCATATTACGTGACTTTGGAATCAGTCAGTCACTTATATTACGAACCGCTCTTTTTCTCTTACCATTATTCCGAGCCTGTGTTAAAACATGTTCTTTATGTTCAGTAAAGGTTTTTTAAAGAAATCAGAGCGAAAAATGTTGGATCTGATACTGGTTTGCCTTATACATCTGTCACAGAAGCATAATGTTAGGCCCACGGATAGATGTATGTAAGCTATACTTTAATTAAAAAAACATTGTCCAAAACTGGTTAAGAGAAAATTTTTCTATTCCTAAAACAAGACTACGGTTGTCCAAATTAACTCAGTCAGACGATGGTTCTGATGTACATATTATAACAATTATGAATACTTTTCAAATGCCATACTTATAGCTGTAAGGAACGCTTTATTGACTTGCAGACTACATATAAAGATATTAATACTCTTTGCATGTAGACACTATGTTCAGAATAATTTATTCCGGTCACCAATGCTATCTGTCCCGTACAGGTTGTTTTTTTATCGAGAATATATAACACAAGACCTTCATGTATTTTTTTTGTAGACTGGTATTATGATTGTCATTTCACCAATCCGAAAAAACGTAACCTTGTACATGAACGTAATCTTGCTGGACATGTAGGAATCAAAAAGACTAATCACATAACTGTAAATTTTGTAGAATTATTCTTTCATAATGTGAATGATTTGGCGGAGGAATGGCCATTGTTTCTACGTTCGGCAAAGGACAATGACCAAAGACAAAATCTTTAAGATTCAATACATTTGATTAAGTCTTTGCAGTCATTAGGAACACTTTCATGAAACCATGCTAGGCAACCGTGGAGAACAATAAATGTTCAGGATTTTCCATTTTAGTTAAAGGAAGCCAAATTATTACATTTCCAGTCTCCTTAACCTTGGTGACCTTTGGCGTCTTTTCAAGTTGAAGAGCATTCTGTACTTAGTTCCTTTCCCTTCGTCACTGTTCTGAATTGAAAGGCGTTGTTGAGCATGACGGTGAACATCATTTTGAACAAGGTAGATGCAAGCACGCAGCTGTACTTGGTATCGCTGCAGACACGAATGGCTTTGGATGCTTCACCAGCACCAAACACTCTTGTCACTGTGCCGTCGTGGATATGGCTTACTATCAAGTTGACTCTGTCGGGCACCCAGATTTTGCCATGATATTCCGTAGGCCCTGACGACTGGCCAGGTCAAACGCTTTTGTGGGGTCCACAAATTTGGTGAAGCGTTCGCGATATTGCTCCTGACTTTTTCTCTGGGGTTGACGAGTAATAAATATCATGCCGGCAGTTCCAAGACCTAGTGTCTTTGGCAGCATGACCAGTTCCAGGTGAGCATATCAGACAGTTCAGCAGAAATCTTGCAAGGACTTTTCCTGCCATAGAGAGCAATGAAATTCCTCTGTGATTATCAGATGCCTGGCGGTTGTCCCTTGCTGTAGAGGTGTACAGTAGATGCATCTGTTATTTCCTGAGGAATGGTCCCCTGATCCCAGAACTATTGGTTCAGCAGAGTTAGTTTTTTCCCGGAGTGGGAAACCTCCTGCTTTTTATACCTCTGATGTTGGCAACTGATCCTGGGGGTTTATTGGTGGACAGCTGGCTAATGGCCTTCTTAACTTGAGACTGTTCTTGTAGGGCATCCACGGTAGTGTCAGTCTCAACCTAGGGCATCTATAACCTCATGATTAATACTTGACGGGCGGCGGAATATAGATTTAAAGTGTTCAGTGAATCTCTGCAGGATCTTGGTCTTCTCTGTGATGAGGGTTGTGTCGCCGAAGTTAAGGAACTCGGAGTCCCGAGGTAGCACTGAGGACTTGGTAGAACTGCGTTGAGTGGTTGTTGTCAGCGTGGATTTCCTCTGTCTTATCGCTCGGCCAGGATTTAATTAAATCGCGTCCTGGACCTGGACGCGTCGAAGGTGGTGTATTTTTTTTTCGGCCTGAAATGCCCTAATTTCTTCATTGTTCTCATAGAACCGTTCTTGCGTCTTGTGGGTGACAGTCCCAGTGCTTTCAACGCATATAAGTGGACACTGCAGCGGAAACTTCCTCAGTCTGTTTCAGCGCTGCCTGCCGGATGGAAATCAGCCAACTGATTTTTCAGGTCTGCAGCCGGTTTTTGCCATGTTTAGGCCCTTCAGCTTAACCACATTGGTTTTCTTTATGACGTGGCTGCCTTGTAGTGGCATCTTAAGTCTGTTGTGGAGATACATTTGAGACACTGATCATCAACTGGTTGGACCATCAGTCTGTAGCACATTTTGCCTTTGTCACTGACGCCTTCCTGTAATTCCTCCTGACGATGATGACATAATCAATGAGGTACCACTGCTTCGATGTCTCTCCCTCTCTATCTCTCTATCTCTCTCTGCGACATAGTTCTATTTTTCAGAAAAGTCTCAAAGGTTTACCAGCTAATACCTGATGACTTGCTTTTCTATCACTCTCTGCAGAGAGTACAAGCCTGGCTTCAAGTGGCTTCATTATCCTGAGGCATAAGACGCTATGTAATATTCCTAGGGCTGATGTTTAGAAATCCCATTCGTGACATTTTTTGTAATTTTGTACTGCCAAGATCAGATGGTCAATAAGCAAAATTTAAAAGAATACCTCATTCCAGAAAACATTGAGTTTACTTATAATTTTAATGTCCCTGAACATTTTACGGGGGCGATCGTAGAAGAAGAAACAAAGACATAGACCCACGGAGTATCTTAACACACTGCTATGCACATGCTATACGTCTTGCTTGTGCTGACAGTACTAAAGCCTGTAAATCAATAATAGTGGCACTGGACGCTATACTCATGAAATAGCCAAATTAATTCAGTAGTCACGAAAGAGAGTCGGAAAGCTTTCACAAGAAAAACATCCGGATACTCTGTCTAACCAGGTGGACTGTTAGAGCGGAGTCCCTTGGTAGCATTTTTGGTTAAATGGGGACGTGGGCAAGTGATGAACATGCATTACCTACGACAGTGAGGTGTAGGGAAGAATTTGTAGCGTCCAATCGTTCATGTAATTTTTTAAAGTATATTTTGGGCTTGTACTCGGGAAGCGTCTTTCGCAACATGCTTATAGTCTCAGCTGCGAATTGTAAGAACCCTCCTGTTATATTCTGTTAAATAGCTGAAACATATCCTACGCAAAGCAGCTACTGTAGAAGGAACCAAACACAGTCAATCAGTTTCATGCGGGTAATTTTGTCAAACTTAAGGTAAATTTCAGTTGCAGTTGGATACCCAGAAATGTAACTTCACCCGTGAAGTTACGATTAATGATGTAAATTTTGGCAATATCAGTCCTATATTCAGTCACTGTCGGCGAGTGCTAACACATCTCTCCGAAGTTGAACAGTAAGCGGAATTGATCCTTTTGATGCCGGCCACCAACGCACGCATTGAGCGTTCGTTCAGTGTTGTTGTCGACGACGTTCAGTTGTTACACAGGCTGAATGAATGAGGTGATCCTGCTTCATGTACATCAGGATCAGGTGTAGACAGAGTGTCCGTCTCTATAATACAGGCTCACTAAGTAGGGAGGCTTACTAAGTAGGCTAGATCAGGTGGACAGTCTCACTGTAACTGATGTTGCAATTGACTTTGTTGAAGGGACAGAGCATTTAGACTCATTTCGACAATTGAGCCGGATTGACCTCTCAAAAGCCCAGGGTTACATCATACAGTGACCACACACGCATTCTTAACTTTTCTTACATATTGTTTATAGATAAGCTAATTCACCGGCTTAAGATTCTTATAACAAGGCATGTTTCTTAACCCTTTGCGAATTAAGCCTCCCTTTAACTGAAACATGAACATTAAATAATATATACATTTTTTGGTGAAAAATAAAGAGAGAAATTGATTCACGAAGTTTCATTTGATACAAATCCGAACAATGACAACAGCCTAATGCATCAACTGAGAATAATTTCCAATTTTGAAGTGTAAGTCACATTATTACGAGCAGGTCGCCTTTTTCTAAGTATACAACTCCCCCTCCTTGATTGTTACTTTCGATAAAAATCCCCCCCCCCCCCCAGGGTAGACATGTTGTTTTCAGTGCCATCGGCTGTCGTCGTCTTCAGTGGTCCGTAGGATATCTTGTGAACGCGGTTACATTGAAAGGCTGCATATTTTTTCAGAAATTTAAAAACAAACATTGTTTCTATCAAAACTTGACGAGTTCGAAAACCGATGATCATGAACTACCTCTTCAAGGTAAAATCTGCTGAAATATAAAATTATTGTGAACCCCATAACTTTTGATGTATTTCACACTTTGTCATCAAATTTGGCACATGACTTGTTGCAATGAAGTTCTTGAGCGACCTCGAAACCTGGGGCCTTGGCCAGGATCTTCAAGGTAATGAAATATGCCGAATTATAGTAATTGTTTTGTGAACATGATAGTTTATATGCAGTAATGGGTATTTTCCCCTCAGATTCAACACAAACGTTGTTTCAACTGAGTTCTTGGAATAGGATGGGTACTGGTGACCTTGATCTTCTCGGTCAATCAAGTCTTTGCAATTCTAGGATTATTATGATTCTAATAACTCTGGAAATATTATAGAATTTCTTAAAATTTGACACACCAGTTCTTTCTGCCAAAATCCCGTCGGAGTTCATAAACCGGTGACCTTGACCTTGAAGGTCAAATCTGCTGACATCTATAATCATTGTTTTAAGATAGTGCATACTTTTACCCCTAATGTTTTGGGATGGCCCACAGGGGAGGGGGATATATCTGTTTTTGCAAAAACAAATCCATTCTAGTTGCAAATATGAATGGGATCGATGCACAGCCCAACAAGCGTCCTGTGCAGCAGAAGGAGGTATACATTCTTTAATTTATTATGATTCTCTGCCAGAAAATGTCGTAAAAGGCTCCTAATATGCATTGAGAGAGAATTGTCAAAGCTTTGGTCGTATTAACACCTTTCCGTCCGTCTCAGACAGACAAACACGTGCATGGAAAGGCATTTTTTTTATTTTTTACTAATCCGTTTAAAAAGTGAACACCTAGATGCATGTATTCCATATTAGTGGCTGGTTAGTATAGTAACAGACATGACACAAACCCGAAATATTTTACAGGTGGTGTCCACCAATTCCATATATTCCCTATATTTTCCTATATAAAAATGGTCTATAATTTCTTATACTTTCCGAAATCAAGGCCTTCATCTCCTATATTTTGCTGTTTTTACACTGCAAAATTGTGTTTCTGATATATCAGTGATACTATATTGAAACGTTTAGTCCTTTCTGCACGCATATGTGCATGTATGATGCCATTTAAAATGACAGGATCAGGTTTACACTGAGCGAAGCGTGACTGAAAATTTGATACGATGGTAGGATGCCTATATATATTTAGCGGAAAGGCAAATTTTTCTATGGAAAGGAAAACCTGTATTTTTCATTGCCTTTCCGTTGGATAGGTGAAAATTTCAAAGTTCGATCCCTGCAAAGCCGAAAGAAGCTATACCATTCGAAAAAAAATGACGGGAGAGATGGTAAGAAAATCATGTAGGCCTAGATAAAAAATAAAAATAAAAATTTCCGCTGCCAATGTGGGAAGAATAGTTGTTAATTCTGTATAAATACAAAATGTTATGAGCACGGTATATTTACACTAAAGATACGCATTTCTCTCAAGTTTCCTTGATTATTCATCTTTTGTTGTTTTTAATTGAAAGAGATATAGTTGATTAATGGTTCAGTTAGGGCCATCATAACTGAAAATAATGCAAAGAAAAAATTATATTTGATCATAGAAATAAATGCCATGAGCGTCTCCTGGGCTTCTTGGTTATCTGTTAAAGATTGAACGACATAGAGTAATAAAGATAATAATAAATGTTAAAGTTGAAAGAATTTATAATAATAATAGTAATGTTAATAATACTATAAATAAAATATACTACCACTCCTACTATTCCAACTAATAATTATAATAAATAATGATAATAATTATAAATTATTTATTATTATTATTAATAATAATAATATTATTATTATTATTATTATTATTATTATCATTATTATTATTATTTTGAATAAATTGTAACCTGTGTGTTGCGTTCATCATTCAACATTTTTCAGTTAGACAGCACATTTTCTAGAGGAAATAAACAATTTTAGTTGTACAGCTAGAGTAACCCATAGAATTAAGCATCAGTACAAAGCGCGAACTTGACAACTACAGAACAAAACAGGGTAAACCAAAAGCAAAGACCTAAGGAAAATATTTGTCTGGGTAGGAGAGACCAATAAACAACGAAAGCAATAACAGAACTGAGCAGCTCGACCCATCCTCTTTTTCAGGTATGTTTATGTTGATATTTGAAGCGCAGTTTTTTTTAAATGCTAAAGAACATTCCCTTTTGTTTGTTTATACAAGGTATAGCCCCAGTTACCATGCAGGAGTATACAATATGGCACAAAGAAATATATCTATTATCGCCCATTTGACAGTTCCTCGGATCAGTGAATACAGATATTTGATACAGTGATACCGATAGGGCCATAACAACATGTTGTTGCCGGGCGCACTTGATCAGAATTGGGCCTGCTTGGTCAAAAGGGGTGTTGTATAAATTGTTGTTTCCTTTGCAAAGGCTGAATAATCATATTTTCCTGAGAAATTCCTGTATTTAATTTTGCTCGTACCTGGAGTTTGTGGAGCAAATATAGAATCCGGTCTACATGGACGAGGTTATGGGTGTATACGGACGGACGTAATGATGTTAAGGATTCATGTAAAGGAGAAGTAAGAGGCGTGTCGATGTCATATCATAAGGCATGTCATGGCTCATGTAGATTACTACTAATATGAGACGGTCAAGTCAGTTTAGATCCATCATGGGAATGAAGACCGGATTCTATACTCGGGCCGAGTTTGTTATATTACAAGAGGACAGCCGGGAACCCCGCCTAAGTAGGGATGTTGGGGCTGCTGCCCCCACCTTGTCTTAAATTCAGCTGTTCAAATACAAAATGGTTCCCCATTTGCGTACATAGATCGCACTTTACTCAGAGCTATAAAAGAACCACAAACACCCCCACTGGTATCTTGTCTTCATGGCTTCGTTAGTAGCATGTAGAACTAATGGTCTAGAGATTGTTGATTCTGTTCTGAACTCAGGCGACATCTAATATTTATCTTATTTTCATGTTCAAGAATGTCGGCCAAATTCTGAACATGCTATGTTGTGGGCTCATAACTCAATAAATGAAACAAGGTTTCAGTAATTTGTCTTAGAACGGCATTTCTGCTACCTGTGAAGCATGGTTTTTGTGGTGTTTCATGAATATTGTATTTCTACAAATGCTCTGTTTGTTTTTTGGAAGTGCTTATTTCCATTCTCCTCCCTCCCCCCCTTAATATTTTTACTTCCTTGGTTCAAAATAGTGCTGTGAATAAGACAGTTATGTTTTCATTGGTAAACTTGAATATTCTATACACAAAGATGTACTGCACATTAATCAGTGGAAATATGTTAAATCACGCATTTGTCTATGGAGTGTTATAATCATAGGTAAATGCAGGGGCAATCTATTGACTCAACATTGTGTCAGTCAATTTAATAAAGCAATTGAGGAGTCCATTCTTATGGGCTAGTGCCTCCTATGATGTTTATATTTCAAGTTTGCTTATTTTTAAATCTAATTTCAGTTTCTAATTTTAGAATACTTGGTACTCAAATGTAAGCATACTAATGCTCCTAGGAGAACATGACTAAGGATTTTGTAAACAAGCACTTAGCATTTGCTTCCTATCATTTTATTTTTGTATCCGGGTGTCACCCAGCCCCAGTGTCTACCATACTTGAGGGTTATGGGTACATAATCATCCACATTGCTGGGTCATAACACCGAGGAACCCTCAAAGATGCATTCATTTGTGTGTGAGGAGTGATACATGGCTGTGGGGCACCGCCTGCTCATTGAGCAAGCAGAGAGCTCACCCTGAGTGGGGAAGATCGTGAAAATTTCACTGCTTTGGTTGACATTCGTTCTCACAACCTTCCGGCTTGGAGTCCTGTGCTCTACCCCTGAGCAACAGAATAGTTGTATCCCCGCTGGGGTCATGACCTTTACCTTGAGAGTTGCCTTGACCTTGAATATTTTCTTATTTTGTGAATATCACACAAAATCTTACATATCTAAAAAAATCTTGCATGGATTGATCCTGAAAATCGAGTTGACCAAAGATCTTGGATATAGCTTTGTCATGTGCATCAGTAACTGGTGGCACCACCTATTATTCTTCACTTTTTTCACGCCTATTCATACCTCCATCATTGCCACTTGACAGTACTGTGAGCATTATAAGTAAAAAACTAATGGATAGATTTCTTTCATTTAATGCATATACAGTAAAACCTTAGAATTATGAACACAAGCGGGACTGAGATAAAGTGGCAGCATTTCCAAGGTGGTCGCCTATGGTGGTTTGACTATCAAGGGTCTTTCTTGTAACAGCTTGTCTGGCCGTGAGTTGCTAACTTTAGTAGCTATTATTGATAATTTGGAATTACTGATTTTATTTTCCGCCTAAATCTGCATAATAGGACAGGAAATTAAAAAGAAACATGTCATACAATTTTATTTATTAATACTGAAAAAATGAGAAAAATTAAAAAAATAAGGATTCATATCCAGACACATCTCAAAGCAAACACAACTTGTGATATTAACACTATATCAGTATATACAGTGAATGCATGTACAATATCTATACTTAATATATTATAAACATTAACCTTTAAAATCTTTATTAACCAGTGAGTTAATCAAAGCTAGGGATCATTGTATTACGTATATAATTAATGATAGGCTACATAAAAAGTTATGAAACCATGACGTATACATTCCTGGCCTGGCGTGATCATCAGTGCACACTATGCCCTGTGTTTGTTTCATCTTCTGCCCTTTATTAATTAGGGATGCATTGCATTGGCTTGCGTGTGACCCTGTGCTATGAGAGGCCAGGCAAATAAGTGGTGGATAAACTGGAAAAGTGAGGTGCCTGCTTTTCTAAGGTTTAAATGTAACATATAAAGAGTGAAAAAAATTCATACCATAAAAAAGTGCTCCTGATTTCCAGGTGGTCGCTATACTGTGGTGGTCGATAGGTGAGGTATTACTGTATATAAATATGGGTTATGGGATGAGGTATATTTAAATTGGAGTCATGACCTTTACTATGAGAGTGACCTTGAATATTTCCATGTTTGGTTAAAATCACACAAAATCTTAAATATCTCAACAAGGGATCCATGGATTGGTCCAAAAATCAAATTGATTTTGTCCTTTTCTTGTTTTCATGCCTTTTGATACCCCCATAATTGCCACTTGACAGGCCTGCCTTTTTTTTGCCATCCTTCCTGGAAGGAGCCTCCTACCTGCCATTCTCCCCTCTCAAATTGTAAATATCAAAATATAAAAAAAAGTGTTGTCATTCATTCAGTTTCAATAATATTTTTTCCTAAAACAGATGTTTTATTTTTGACACTGTCATGCCATCATATTATTTGACAGGGATTCCAAGGATCTTGAATCGGGGGCAGCAAATTCTATAATACATGTGCAGTATTACAAAAACACAGAAGTACAAAAATTATCAAAGTAAACATTACATAGGGTAAAACACGCTGAGAAAGGTTAGATTTTACCACTCTGCACACTTTTGAAAAATTTTCATTATATTTTACCCAGTGTGTACTGATCATGGTAGTGGATTTGTCTCCATCTTTGTCTACTTTAATTTAAAGTCCATGTCAGGAGGGGGCCTTTGGCAATAAAATGGCCAAACCACTCAGTGCATGGTGCCATCTATTGCCCATTATGATAACCAGCAACAATGACAATGCCTCTGTCACCCTATTATTGCTTGCTTATCCCTGGGTAGTGGTCAGTTTGTTTTGAAAACAGTTGTACAAAGCAGGTGAAGTTGTGACTCGTGACCCAAAAATGGTGGTTACTTAATCAAGGTGAATTTTAATTGTAAAACTACCCATGCTGAGAAAACTCTCATTAATAATGACTGGTGGTCACTTAATCTGTTGGTAGCTCATACCATGTCTGTACTTCTTAAATTCCTGTCTCACAAGAAATATTTAGTATTTCCATGAACGCTTACTTTTATTTCTTAAGTTTATTAATGAGGTCTTGTAAAACCAATATGTTGCTCTTTATTTATATGAAATATCAGTTCAGGATATTAAGCTTTACATTTACAAACCCCATTACTTGGAATTATGCAATTTTGATAACTCTTCACCAATTTTTAAGTGCATGTCTAGTTTTATCAGATGATGAAGAAATAATGGTATGTAACACACAAAGTATTTTCTTACAGAAAATGTTCAGTAAAGTTGTGGCCCAGAAGACAAACTTCCTAGAACAAACCAAGGCAGCCAGGGAGGAGAGAGAACATGGGCGCAAGAAAGAGATTGCAGCTATCACAATACAGGTGAGAGAAAGTGCAGTTATGAGGTCCCCTAAAGTAGCTGTACAAACAATTATAAATTGTATCTCAGTTGACAGTCAGAGTCATCTGGTGTTCATTATGTGAAAAAGTCTGGAAGATTTTCTGGCTACTTTAAATGTTTTGTTTTATCACTTGAAACAGGTGAAACACAAAATTAAGATTTCAAGTAGTCAAAAGAATATTAGATATGTATTCATATTGTTTAAATGGCCATGCCTTTGAAATATTTGTTAAAAGAAATTATGATGTATGACATATTTGACACCATTCTTATACATGTACTACACTCCTGTCACAGTGGTCAAGCTACATTTGTTGTATACATTTAATCACTGCTTCCAATTGCAGGGTTTGCTGTGTATCACCACCAGATGGTAGGCACAGAGCCAATATTATTATTTTGGACAGTGTCTGTGTGTGTTTGGGGGGGGGGGGGGGTATTGTTGGATTCTGTCACACTCAGATCCCTGGTATTATCAGTTTTCAACTAATGAGACTTGGCTGTCAGAGATAGCCCACTCTCATTGGTTGAAAAATTCTCTATCTGTGATACACAGGGAACCTCTTGTATTAAAGCAGTCATTGAGTGAAAATAGTCATAGAACAAATGCAACATGACCACCATGTAAGGAGCGCCATGCATGTAATGCAGGATGACTTGTGTCATTGACAGAGTGCCCTGAGGGGATACCAGACCAGGAAGAGGTTACAGTGGGAAACCAGGTCAGTGGTTTAACTTTTTAATAATGAGTTGTCAAAATGGAGTAGAATCTGCTTGCTTTTACTGGGCATGAAATATATATCTGTCAGGTTGTCATGCTGTCACAGCCTAGTGTACCTTATAAATGAAGTATTTATGATTTGGATATGAATTTGAGAATTTAAATTTCCAGAACAAACACCTGACAATTTCATTTAACTGACAGCAAAGTTTAAACTTACCAATTTCTCATTTTTCTTTATGACCAAACCATGTTTACAAGCCTCTTGTTAATCTCAGTCATGTTACACACTTTAAGTATTCTTGACCTTTATTTGACCTTCGGACCTTTAGGAAAGAGCTAGATGACCTCCTGCAGGTTCCAGATGACCCTGATGCTGTGTACAAACCAACACTGAGGCCAGGTAACACATTACATAGCAGAAACTACAGGAAATTTACAGTTATAAATAAAGGTTTTTCCTTTTTACAGACAGTCATGTTCACAGAAATTCTAGTTCCAGTAACATTGAAACTGAATTTATTAGTCTGTTGTGCATCTACCACACCTATGGTGAGACATTTAGGTTCATTTAAAAGAAAGGATGATATGTAAATTTGTTTTTTTTTTATTACACACATCACATGAAATAACATAAGGAGGAGAATGTAATATTTTATTATAAACTTTTAGATTGTGCAGATATTGAAAGTGTGGCCGTTGTCACTTCCGACTTTCATTGTTCATTTGAATTGTGTGCCGTGTTAAATCATTTACACATGAAAACTCATATGGAACCATATTACATATATATGTTTGATTGCACCATGCAACAAAAGTTTTACATCACAAACATATTTGATGTGTGCTTTACTTTATGTTACAGCCACAGAGGTGTACCAACTGATTAAGAAGTTCCTCTTCTACATGAAACAGGATCAGGATCAAAAGGTAATGATCAGGATCAAAGGGTAATAATTATAGTCAAAAGGTAATAATCAGGATCAATGGGTAATAATTATAAGCAAAAGGTAATGATCAGTATAAAAGGGTAATACTTATAATCAAAAGGTAATGATCTGGATCAAAGGGTTATAATTATAATGTAATGATCAGGATCAAAGGGTAATAATTATAATCAAAAGGTTATGATCAGGATCAAAGGGTAATAATTATAATCAAAAGGTAATGATCAGTATCAAAGGGTAATAATTATAATCAAAAGGTAATGATCAGTATCAAAGTGTAATTATAATCAAAAGGTAATGATCAGGATCAAAGGATAATAATTACAATCAAAAGCTTATGATCTGGATCAAAGGGTAATAATTATAATCAAAAGGTAATGATCAGGATCAAAGGGTAATAGTTATAATCAAAAGGTAATGATGAGGAGTAAAGGGTAATAATTATAATCAAAAGGTAATTATCAGGATCAAAGGATTATAATTATAATCAAAAGGTAATGATCAGGATCAAAGGATAATAATTATAATCAAAAGGTAATGATCAGGATCAAAGGGTAATAATTATAATCAAAAGGTAATGATCAGGATCAAAGGGTAATAATTATAACCAAAAGGTAATGATCAGGGTCAAAGGGTATTTATTATAACCAAAAGGTTATGATCAGGATCAAAGGATAATAATTATAATCAAAAGGCAATGATCAGTATCAAAGGATAATAATTATAATCAAAAGGTAACGATCAGGATCAAAGGGTAATAATTATAATCAAAAGGTAATGATCAGGATCAAAGGATAATTATTATAATCAAAAGGTAATGATCAGGATCAAATGATAATAGTTATAATCGAAAGGTAATAATCAGGTACAAAGGATTATAATTATAATCATAAAGTGATGATCTGGATCAAAGGGTAATAATTATAATCAAAAGGTAATGATCAGGATCAAAGGGTAATAATTATAATCAAAAGGTAATGATCAGGATCAAAGGGTAATAATTATAATCAAAAGGTAATGATCAGGATCAAAGGGTAATAATTATAATCAACAGGTAATAATCAAGATCAAAGGTTAATAATCATCAAAAGGTAATGATCAGGATCAAAAGCCAAGGATCCGAATCAAAATTTCATGGTACTTTAATTAAAGGCAAGGAATAGCATTTAGTGGTAAGGATCAGGATTATCAAGAGTAAGGATCAAGAGGTGGGGACAGCCTTTGTAATTATAATTGATCAAGACTCTAGTAATATTTGGTCATACAAGAGTGGTTTCCCAATGAAACCCTTAAAGACGGTATTAATTGAGCTGTTTTCAGCAGGCTACAAAATAAAAGGCTTCATATCTTTTCTGTTGTAAAGCACTGCAATCCACAACACACACAGCAGGCAATCCCTGCCACAGTTCACTTTTGGTGTACTAACTGATAATATGTCACAACTGTAACTCTTTAGTTAATGTGTGTCCTCAAAAAGAAGGGATTCCACAGAAAATATGGAACCTCAAACACTAATTTAATTTACCTTTCCTCTGTGGTCTGTGTCCATTTGTGCGTCTGTTTCCACACATAAACCCACATATCTCGGGAACCGTTTGACCGATAAATATTACACAAATGTAGCACATAGATAACTTTATAACATACACTAAAAATGCTGGCGTCACCTGCAGCCATTTTTTAACTGTGTGCATCTGTTCATCTGCCTTGGGATAAAATCACTCATATCTCTGCATTGGTTGGACTTATCAACCTGAAATTTGGCACACGTATACATCCTGGATAGCTTTCTTGATTTTATGATAGGTGGCACCACCTACATTCACGTTTACACTACAGACATCCAAGCTCATATCTCGGGAACCGTCTAAAAGATTGGGCCAACATTTTGCATGGTTATAGATCTCACATAGCTCTTCATCATACAAAAAACTGGTGGCCCCCCTGCAACAGTTTTTGCACAGCGTCCGTCTGTTTGTCTGCCATGGGATAAATCACTCATATCTCGGCAGTGGTTTGACATATCCACCTAAAATTTTGCAGGTTTATACATCCTGGATAGCTTTCTCAATTTTGTGACAGGTGGCGCCACCTACATTCACGTTTCTGCTACAGACATCCAAGCTCATATCTCAGGAACCATTTGACCAATTGGGCCAAAATGTTGCATGTGTATAGATCTCAAATAGCTCTTTATCATATGCAAAACTGGTGGTGCCTCCTGCAACTATTTTTGCACAGCGTCTGTCTGTTTGTCTGCTGTGGGATAAAATAACTCATATCTCGACAGTGGTTTGACATATCCACCTAAAATCTTGCAGGTTTATACATCCTGGATAGCTTTCTTGATTTTATGACAGGTGGCGCCACCTACATTCAAGTTTACGCTGCAGACATCCAAGCTTATATCTTGGGAACTGTTTGACCGATTGGGCCAAAATTTTGCATATGTATAGATTTCACATAGCTCTCTATCATACAAAAACTGGAGGGGCAACCTGCAACCATTTTTGCACAGTGTCTGTCTGTTTGTCTGCCGTGCGCTAAAATCACTCATATGTCTGTAGTGGTTTGACATATCCACCTAAAATCTTGCAGGTTTATACATCCTGGACAGCTTTCTTGATTTTATGACAGTTGGGGCCACCTACATTCTAGTTTACGCTGCAGACATCCAAGCTTATATCTTGGGAACCGTTTGACCGATTGGGCCAAAATTTTGCATGTGTATAGATATCATATAGCTCTTTATTAACACAAAACTGGAGGGGCCACCTGCAACCATTTTGCACAGCGTCTGTCTGTTTGTCTGCTGTGGGCTAAAATCATTCATATCTCTGTAGTGGTTTGACTTACCTGCCTAAAGATTTTGCGTGTTTATACATCTTGGATTGCTTTCTCGATTTTTTTGGCAGGTTGCGCCACCTACATTTATGTGAAAGCTTTCTGCATTTGTGGTAGATGGCGCAACCTACATATACATTTTGGCTGCAGACATCCATGCTAATATGCAACACACCTCACTCTATTTCCCCTTGCCACGCAATCCATGCCTCCCTTCACCCGTTCCACTCTGATTTCAGCGGATACTACCCGTATTCTAGTTCCCAATAAAATCAAAGCACCTCTGGTATTTTCTGTAAGTTTCAAGGTGAACGTTTAATATGTCAGTCTACAAGGTTAATTCTGGACAGCAGTCCAAAATACAAAAATTATTAGACTGTTTGATAAAATGTGCCAAAGATATTAGGGGAAAATAGAAAAGAGAGTACATAATTAGTTGCATTCAATTTAATGTTTAAGTAGAAAATATGATGGCATAGTTGTATTAATAAGTGTATTACATTCTTTATCATGACTGTATAAACTTTTTGGTCTTTAAGGTTTGAATATCCTGCTCACCAAACACTGTTTCTATATTCATGTTCTGTAGACATTCGTGTAATGGTCTAATGACTATATTTCCTTTTCTGATTTCAGAGGTTTGAATATCTGTGCAAGTACCTGCTATGTTCTATGGATTCTGCCAACATGAAGGTAACATGACTGCTTTCACTTTCTTGCCAAGTTGTGTAAGTCAGACCTAACACAGTGAAATTTCGTATTATTTCCTTAAATATCTTTTAATATCTCACAATATCACAGGAAACCAAAGAAAATAATATATATATATATATATATATATATATATATATATATATATATATATATATATAAAATTACTGCTGACAGAACACCACAAGTCTCCAAACTTCTCAAAAAGATCTCTGCTGCTGCTTTTTGTAATATCATAACAGTATGTAAAACTAATAATTCCTTTAAAAAGTAACGTTAGCTGTCAGTTCAAAGAGTAGGAATTCAAAATCAGTTTTGTTCTGCAGGCTGTTTGGCAACAGATTCTGCTGGATTAGCCACTTATCTGTTCGTCAATGCAGGTATCCAGCGTGCTTGGTATCTCTTTGTGTTCCATATTTAGCTTTATTTTAATTTCTTTTAAAATACTTCCTTCCATGTTTGTTCAGCAACCTTACGTCAGCTGTGCCTTGTCCAAGGCTTACGTCATTCCATGGATCCAGCAACTCAAGAGTGTCTTATGGAAATGCTGTGTGTACCTCAAGAGTCTCAAGGTCAGTCAAGACAGAGTCAAGATCATAAATTATTATAAGGTCAAAGTTCCATTTTTACAGTTTTTTTTATGGTTCATTTACTCTTTCTAACAAAACAATTATAGTAGGAATCCAGTATTACCTGAATATCATATAGATCTTGAGAAAAAATACAAAGCATCAGTACCCTTACAATAAATATTTTAAAACTGATTTCCCATGAACAAGAACCAGCAATTTAAACAAATGCACATCTAAAGTTTTGAAGGTTACATGTCAACAACATTTATTTTTAGGTCTTATAATATCATGTTTTTTTTATGATATTAAAATTTATGTACTGGTTGATTTAGTGTTTAAGGGGAAACAAAGATACAGAAGTGTTATTCAATCTATTGGAATATTTAAGTCTGAACTGAACGTTACAGCCAGAGGCTCTGTCCTCCATGAAGATGATCACAGTCTGTTTACATGTGCTGATCACATTCACCAGTGTCAACAGCTGGAAAATCCTCAAGGGCAAACAAGGTCAGGGTCAAGGTCACTTATCTGGAGAGCACTTAGTATGTACTAGTATTACTAAAAGTAATATCGTGATCACATTCACCTGGTCAAAAGCTTTAAGGTGCTCAATGAGATACAAGGTCATTGTCAAGGTCAGCTTTTAAGAGATTATTTGTTCTTGTGTATTAAATGTGCAATCAGTCATAATCACTGGCTTCAACATTGTAAATCAAGCAGGTATAAAGTCCTACTTGCTTGTGTAGAGAAAACTTATCATATTGCCTTACATTTATAAAGTTGTTTTATGTGATGCAGCTATTCTTTTTTAGCTACAATACAGCCTTGCAGAATGTGAGAAGCTTTATTTGTCCAGGATATTCAGTACTCTAGTTCATTCAAATGCTTTAACTTTGTTTCTAAATGCAATATCAGGTGGAGAAGGTGACCTTGAGTTTATCCTTGACCTATTTTAGGTGAGGCCTTGAAGCCCGGCATGCAGCAGCTTTGTAACAATGTTATGGGAGACTTAAACACACGAGGCCTGTACCCTGCCCTGCAGGTAAATCATAATGTATTGATATGCTTCTCTTGTATTGCATTTGTATTGGCCTGAGGGTAGCAAAGCCTGTTGTGCTAAATAAGTATATAAGCCATATCAGTCATGGGCAGTGATATGAACCTTGAGTGATGTGTCGTATCACTTATGTCTGGGGCTCTGCATCTGATTGATAACATCCATGACTGGTTAATAAATTCTGATATATCATTTTCTATTCACTTCCATGGGAGGGCCTGTTACTAATTTGCTGACATTTGCTAGTGTTCTGCTTCACTCTTTTTGGGACAAATGAAACAAAAGCAGGACAGAAGTCATGAAGCATGTTCAAATGATCTTTCAATTAATGTTATTATTAATTTCAGTCAACGCAATGTGTCAAATGAAGATTCCTAATTCAGAGCATATCTTGAATACACACAAGTGGAATCAATAGAGGCTTCAAGAGCCCTGAAAGAGATTTAAATATGGTCAGGAAATCTTAAATTGTGAAGAATAGACAGGAAAGTCTTTTTTCTTCTGCAACTAAGCAGAGTTGTTAAATTTGTGTTTGTGGCTGTTTACATGGCAGAAAAACCCCATGTATAGGTTAAGGTTCTGTTTCATGAGGATAAGATTTCTTTCTTTTCAGACATTACTTGTGCATGGCCTTGCAAGATCAAGGCCATGTTTTAAGAAGGCGTCACTCACAGCCATTGTCACAGTAGCAATTCGGTAAGTCAACTACCAGATGTACAAGTATTCAAAATCACATCTTAGTAGATACATACACACATATGAAATACAGATTTGCTTTATTCAGCTACTAATAATTTTATCAAGTATGGCAGATGTAAATTTATAATATTCTATTTACAAAAGGTTGGAAACATTAAATAGCATGAGCATCCTACAGGCCCCTGTGGTTTATAATTAAGTCTTCTTGTTAGGAAAATAAGATTGTTGATAACATGAGAGGTACAAACTGTGTGTCAAACTAAATAAGTAACAGCATGTGTGACGGTGGCAGTATTGAACCTCCAGTTTAAGAGAGTAATTAACAGTGATTATTTCTTTAGGAGCCCTGCAGCAATGGCTCTATGTGTTTTTATATAATTTTTCATCTCCACTTGACATATCATGTGTTGGCTGGCAATCCCTTTCATTTTGCCATGTGGTGTAGTATACATGAATTATCTGTTGGTATTTTCAGGCCCCTGATATCAGCCAACTTCTCAGACAACCTCCTCAGTCTGTTCCTGCTCCATGTTCTCTCGGTACCGGCCTTGATTCACCACGTGTCACTGCTGGCAGAAGATGTAAGTGTAAAAGAAATTATAGTCTTATTGTTTTATGTAGAATGAAGTGTCCAACATATGATCAGAATTGTAACGTAGAATAGAAGCTCCGGGGAAATTTTTCACACATTTGAATAACTCCTTTTATCCAGATTTTTATCCAGGAGAGTAGCCCTTTGTAGGTTTTTGTAAAAAAAATACATCTATTTTATGTGTACAAGGATTAATTTTCTTGAAAATTCCTTATATGTAAATGCACCTGCATATTATATTTGCAGAAGAGCCAGTAATTTGATATTTAAAATAGACCCTATTGAAGTATTGTCTGCAGAATAAATATGAATGAAATATGGACAGTAATGTTAGTGTTGATTTGTCAGTGGTGTGGACAATGTTAGAGTTTTGCATCTTTAGTCTGTAGGAAGCAGTTTAATAAGTGAAACTAATGTTTTGTATATTAAAGGTGATTTGTTTTTGAGGAATGTGTATCTGCCAGACCGGATTGACAATTAACCTTTATGCATTCACTAATGAACGAATAAGTGGCGTGTGTGAAGATCACCATTCTTCAAATATTCAGATATATGCCTTATTGGTTCAAAACCTTTGTCTGAGTGCTACATGATTATATACTGGCCCTGCTTGTATTTTCACGGCAGTGCCTGACCTTGATGATGCAACACCGAGTGTTCACTAAGTCTGTCAACCTACTGTGCAATGAACAGAGCACACGCATCATCTTCAACGCACTGGAAGGAAACTATGCTCTTTGTCTTTTAGGTAAATCACAATGTTTATGTCCTAAGTAAAAATCACAAAAGTAAAAATTATGATGGGAGTATTATGGTATACCCACCATCCGTCCGTCTGTTAATGTTTAGTGTCACCACAGTAAATTACCAGGGCTTTGATGGATTTTGTGAAACTCACTATAAGTACTTACCAACAGATGAGCTCATCCAAGTTCAATTATGGGCAATGTCAACACATATTTAATAAGGTCACCGGTCACAAAGCTGATTTGTGGTGTTGCTGTGATAACTTACAAAAAATATGAAGGATTTTAATAAAACTCATCAGAAATGTAAATCAAAATATCTCACTAAAGTTTGATTTCCAGCAAAACCAATGCATATTTAATGAGGTTACCGCACTTTGGAGGTACCTTGTTGACTTATAAAAATCCTATGGATTTATATGAAACTCATTATACATATTTACCAATAGTTTCTCACCTGAATTACATTCTTATCAATATTCTTGTATATTTAATGAGGTCAGAGGTCACCAGATACACGTAAGGTATATTATGCACGTTTGCGGTGCTCTTGTTTGTCTTAATATCAGATCTCTTGGCAATTTACTACATACAGAAATTTCTTAGACTGTTCATACACTACAGTGTTGTAATGTACATTAATAATAATATACCATTCTTTTTCATTTACTATATTAAGAAAAATATAATAAATGATAAAATTCAATATTATACTTTATTAGCTTAACCTTAGAGGATCAAATAAAATTGAAACTGTTAAAATCTTATTATTTCAGCCAACCTTATTCAGCTTGGTAACAGTGAGATGGAAGGATTAGTAGATAATGTTTTCAGTTTCATGGTAAGTTTATATTAGTTTATTCCTTGCACAAAAAATTGATTTTCTAAATTATTTTAGAAAGGGGATAGTTGTGTTATACATTTGTGACAAGAACCTTGGGATATTTCCCTGTTTTGACTCATGGAATATTTGGATAATTTTGGCCAAGAAAAAGGCCTTAGATCTGAGAAAATCAGGGAATTTAATATACCCAACAGAAAAAATTGTCTGGTGTATATTGCCTTATGTCCATACAGCATATTCACTGTATGATCTGCTTTTTTGGCATTTCAGTATGAAAATAGCTTTGAATACTTATTCTCTAAATTTGAAATACATCAGAGGAGAATCCTTTAATTGTGTTTCAAGACATGCTTCCAACAATTCTGATATAGTCATAACCTCAATTGGGAACCAAAATACTGTCATCATAATTGATATCATCAGATAACAGATGTCATTGTGTAGGGCTGAGTGACCCTTGTTGTCTAAGGTTAAAGTTCACAGTATACACAATTATAAAACTATAGCTCTTTGATTTTATATTTTGCAGGTAGTAGTAACTAAATTACTAGAGAGCTGCCAGCGATATGTACAGAGCAAGAGGTCTAATCTCACCCACTGGCACCCGGTGTTAGGATGGTTCTCTCAAAAAACAGACCAGAGGTGATTGTGTATTTTTTGTTCAGCTATTTTCAAAGGTTATTCAGTGCAATACTAATTTTTCTACAATTTTCTTTCCTAAAAAAATCATATGGCATCCTAACTGTACAGACGTGTAGAATAAAATTTCTAACTTAAAAAAGTACATAACAATTTTGGCCTTTACCTTTTACAAAATAATAATATCTAGTCAAAGCATTATGGTACTTGTCGAATAACATTTGAGATTGGTGCTAGAGTTCTTGGGTGAGTTACCAAGAAATTAGCTGAAAATTTCTTTGTTCATCATTTAATCACCATTTATTGATGTGATATTCCATTAACATCTGACATGACCATGTGCATTAAATTTTAGCTTGCAAGTAAGCTCCCTGGTGATACATGTGTATGTTATCCATGCCTTGTGATAATTTACAGTTTACATGAAGCCATGCCCCTGGTGGAGAGACAGCTGAGGTTGCTATGGAGTCTCAAGCTTGTTCGTCTGCTGTTTAGTGACCTTTTTTCATACAGTGACCTTCAGTGCCTGGACCAAGCCAAAAAACAAGAAACCGCTCAGTCAAAAAGTAAGTCATCATCTCAGTTACTATAAAGAACTAGCTCATCAGAAATACTGATACATCATACAGGTCCTGCTGACTGATATAATAAGTGTGAAAGCATAAATCATTTCTAGAGAGATAGGACATGCTTTCTCATAAAATAATTTCAGATGTCGATGTATTGTAGTATGTGACAGTACGTAGTTCACGACAAATGTTTATCCATATTTTTCTCTGTCAGACATTTTGAAGAAGGTGGCCCAGAAGGCAGCAGCCTCCATGAAGAGCAGCAGTAACAAGATGAAGATGGACAGTCCTACTTTAATGAATACATGCGCTGGATGTGCCCTGTATCTCACCGCCATCAACACCCTCACGCAACTCAGGTTGGATATACTGGCAGGTAGGTCTGGTTTAATAGTCCTACTTTAATGAATACATGCGCTGGATGTGCCCTGTATCTCACTGCCATCAACACCCTCACGCAACTCAGGCTGGATATACTAGCAGGTTGGTCTTTTGGTGTGAATCACTTGGATTGAACGTCCCTGGTTTGATTTTATGGTTTATAGACAAAATATTGGAAATTTTGGTAGAACAGTTGTTTCGCGGTTATTACATGTTGTCAGCATAACATGGCATATATTACATGAAATCCTAAAGGTTTTATAATTATATATAATTCTTATCATTAAGTTACCATATAGTTTACATCTTCATTCAATGGACCATGCCATGTCATTATACAAATGTTTGCTTTTCCAATAAAAACTGCTAACCCTTATCATGTGATTCTGTTTACTATATTTACTTCAGTCATGTGACTTCCCCTACCTGATCATGTGACTATGATATATTTTCAGGTCTTGGCTGTCAGGACATTTTGCTGCCTCGACTGTGGAAGTTTATCTGTGACCTTGGCCCTGACTGTGGACTGAAGGCGTTCATGGACCTGCTGGTGATGCGGCCTAATGACTTCAGCCATCCAATATTCCACCTTCTGACCTTGGCGTGTGATGTCGCTAGTCACCTCATGACGTGAGCTTGGTTCAGGATTAGTGCAGTGATAAAACAGTTTAAAGCCATCCAAGTCCTGTCATTCAAGTACTCCCTACATTCTGTAGTTTATACTTTTATTTGTTTATTGGTTTTAAAACAACTAGGGCTTTTCCCTTGACAAATGCAAGGTTCAGGCTCATCTCTCACAATTTTTGTAGCTGATGCCTCTTTACATAAACAATGTCTAGCCCATTTGTGAGTAATATTCAATGAGTATGTGTTCACACCTGTTTGCACAATGGCTGTATTCATATATTAAGAGTGTCTGTGCATTTCTAAAACATATAATATATCATCTATCAACGGTAGGAAAATATAGATATATAATTTATGATATTATATAATATATAAATACATGTTTTGTATATGTTTATGTGAGATGAATGTTACTTCAGAATCCTTGATGATGTGGAGTTGTATGAACAAGAGAAGCCATTCACCCTGGCAACAATGGTCAACATAAGTGGCTTTTTGAACAACTTCGTATTCAGGGTCATCTGGCATGGGCTGCTTGGTCAGTGATTATTAAAGTTATTGCTTAGTCAGCAATATTTCTGTTGTCTTACTTACTTGAATTATTCAGTCATAATCAAGGGAATGAAAGGATTAAGCATATAAGGCCACAAGCCAATATAGAGTTATTGTATCTGCCAAAACGAAGTTTTGCGGATACTATGTTTTTGACCGGGTTCTGCCACCGCGGCCGCGTTTGTTTCCGGAGAACTCCTTTGAGACTACTGGACGGATTTTTCCGAAACTTAAACAAATTATCGGGTCACATGTGAACTGGTGCCTAACCAAGTGACCTTGACCTCTGACCTTTCCTCTCTGCCCAGCATCTGTTTGTGCGTCTGTTTCCATACATAAACCCACATATCTCAGGAACCGTTTGACCGATCAGGAAAAATTTTTTACACAAATGTAGCCCTTGGATAGCTTTATAACATACACAAAAAAAGGTGGCGCCACCTGCAACCATGTTTGCACAGTGTCCATCTGTTCATCTGCCTTGGGTTAGAATCACTCATATCTCTGCAGTGGTTTGACTAATTCACCTAAAATTTGGCATGCGTATACATCCTAGATAGCTTTCTTGATTTTATGACAGGTGGCACCACCTACATTCACGTTAATGCTGCAGACATCCAAGCTCATATCTCCGGAACCGTTTGACCGATCAGGAAAAAATAATTACACAAATGTAGCCCTTGGATAGCTTATAACATACACAAAAATGGTGGCGCCACCTGCAGCCATGTTTGCACAGCGTTCATCTGTTTGTTTGCCTTGGGTTAAAATCATTCCTATCTCTGCAGTGGTTTGACCAAATTACCTGAAATTCGGCATGCAAATACATCCCACATAGCTTTCTTGATTTTATGACAGGTGGCGCCACCTACATTCACGTTCATGCTGTAGACATCCATGCTTATATCTCTGGACCATTCAGCCAATCAGGAAAATAATTTTACACTAATGTAGCCCTTGGATAGCTTTATAACATACACAAAAATGGTGGCACCACCTGCAGCCATTTTTGCACAGTGTCCATCTGTTTGTCTGCCTTGGGTTAAAATCACTCATATCTCTGCAGTGGTTTGACCAAATTATCTGTAATTTGCCATGCATTAACATCCTGGATAGCTTTTTTAGCTCAGCTGACTATAAGTCATCTGAGCTATAGTCGTGGTCCATTGTCCGTCGTCCGTCCGTCTGTCCGTCCGTCCGTCCGTCCGTCCGTCCGTCCGTCCGTCCGTAGATGTGGCACGTTTTGAAACTGTAAGACCTAGGAATCCAAAATTCAGCATAATGTTAGATGTCCCCAAGATCTCCTACCAAGCCGAAAACTGGGTCTTTGCGACTTCATTCCTTTAAGAAATTAAGGAAAAACCTCAATTTTTTATTAAAAACCTATTTTCACACTTTAGGACTGCCTAATATCAAAACCACTCATCTGTTTTTTCTCATATTTCCTATAAATAATCCTCTATATAATTCCTATGTACATGCCAGAAATTAGGTCTGTATTATTTAATTTAAAAAAGTTATGGGCCCAAACATAATGCATTTTGTAAATTATCAGGAAAGAAATTTTATCACTTAACACAAAACTTGTTAAAGCTAAGCACTTTTTTTCCAGTAATATTACTTTTATTAATCAAAATTAAATTGTATACCCAAAATTAGATCAAAATCTTTTAATTTTTAAAAAATATTAGCAAAAATAAAAAATTGGTACCTTAAATTTTGCCCAACTTTGACCATGGCACGTTTTTTTGCTGTAACTGCTGTGGATTTAATTTTCACAGCATGTTTTTGTTAGCATTTCAACTGTTAACACCAAAAATTTGAAACCAGTTGATCAAAAACTGTAGATTTTATTCAAGTTTTCAAGCACCATGTCACATATTGCTAGTGTTATGCAGTTTGCTAGAGCTCAGGTCCCTAACTTCAACTCTAAGTTCCTTAAATTTGGCATACAGTTAGATTTCTCCAAAATCCCCTACTGTGCCAAGAATTTGGTCACTAGGACTTAATTCCTTCGAGATATCAATGAAAAACTTCATTTTTCCATTAGAAACTCAATGTTACACTTTAAGACTGCCTAATATCAAAACCACGGATCTGACTTTAATCATATATAATATACATATTTTTCTATACATTCACTATGCACATGCCAGAAATGATGTCAGTATTGTGTATTTTTTTTAAGTTATGGGCCCAAACATAATGCACTTTGTAAAAAATCAAGAAATATATTTACTCCCTTAACAAGGGCATTGCTGAAGCTAGAGATTTTTTTTGTCAGGGATGTAACATTATTTAATCAAGATTCAATTGAATACCCAAAATTAGTTCTGAATTTTTCAAATTTTATAAGTTATTAGTATAAATATAAAATTAGTACCTTAAATTTTGCCAAACTGTGACCAAGGCACGTTTGTTTCCTGTGAGCACTATTGATATAATTTTCATATCATGCACACATAAGGATTTCAGCTTTTTAGTTTAGAAAGCTGAAAGAAATTGGCCAAATATTGTAGCTTTTATTAATGTTTTTTATGAGACCCTGTCAGACATTGGCTCTCTCCAGCCCCTCTTGAGTCACCTGTATGTTGACCTTGTTGACCTTTCATCAAATTATGCACGCTTGAGGGGAGAATCCAGGCAGCTTATGGCCAGCCACAGTTTATCCAGGTGTTCAACCCAACTCATCTAGTAGTTTTAACCAACAACATAACAATAAACAATAAATTAATAAATTTTTATTGGTTTTTAATAACAAATTAAAGAAAAATAGAAAAGGAATTTGTTAGTTTATAATAACAGGAAATTAACTTGCAGTTACTGATGATATAAGAATCTTGTATCGATGGGTAGAATGTCACATATTCCAAATAACACCATGCAGTCACCTATGGCATTTTTCAGTTCATTTTTAATGATAAAGAAGTAAATCATATTATTCATTACTAATCATTAAGGATTATATGAGGGAAATTAATGATAGACAAAGATGCAGTTGATAATATTAATCTAGATTCCTACTGTGTCTAGTGTGTACATAGATGTGAAATTAGTCCAAAATGAATTTTTTACAGTTATTTTTTAATATAAATAAAAGCCATAAAACCAGGTACTTATGATCATTATTTAAATGTGTGAAATTTGTATATTCTGGATTCTCAACATCATTGTTTGGTGAAAACTGAATAAATACCAGACATGGTGCGAATACTTTGTAATTGTATTTAAATACGAATATGATTATGTACTCCATTATAAAATTTCTTGCATAAAGAATGGGAATTCAGGTAAAAATGAAAGTATATGAATACTCGTGCAAATACTTTCAAAATGTATTCATGAATGCATTCATGAATATATTCTTTAATATTATTTTAATAATCATATAAGTTATATTTCAATTTAAAAAATCATATGATTCTCTTATTATTTTTAAAAAAATTATATTTGGGACAATATTTGTAATTTTTTTAATAAATAGTTAAACTCTTATATTATATGTTCTGCTTATAAGTTATATGGCCAAGTCAAAATCTGTGTGACAGTAGTACTCCATTTGTTAATAAAATAAATGAAATCAATCCTCTTCCCTGTCTCCAAAGGTACTATCAAAATCATACATAAGCTAAACAACAACAACTCATAATACAGCTTATATTTAATACCACACAAAACCAGCATGTGCCTCATTTCTAAATAATATTTTTTTATCATATATAACAGCTGAGCGTCGTGACCCATAGGTCCCTTGTTTTTATTTTATGACAGGTGGTGCCAGCTTCATTCACGTTCATGCTGCAGACATTAATGTTTATATCTCCGGACTCGTTTGACGAATCAGGAAAAAAAATTACACAAATGTAGCCCTTGGATAGCTTTATAACATATACAAAAATGGTGATGCCACCTGCAGCCATTTTTGCACAGCGTCCATCTGTTTGTCTGCTGTGGGATAAAATCAGTCATATCTCTGCAGTGGTTTGACTTTTCCACCTGAAATTTTGCATGTGTATACATCTTGGATAGTTTCTCGTTCAAATAACAGGTGGCGCCACCTACAATCATGTTTACGTGGCAGAGATCCATTCTAATATGTAACACATGTAACTCTATTTCCCCTTGCCACTCATTCCATGCCTCACTTCACCCGTCCTACTCTGATTTTGGCGGATACACGTAGTCGCTTGTCGACTTCCCATATTCTAGTTGTACAAAAGTTGTTTGTTGTCTCAAACCCTTGTTTCAGCAAAATAGTTACTAGTAGTATGTGCATCGATTTTAAAGTGGTAAAGTACATGAAAGTCTTTAAATTTAACATGCTATATTATATAAATTTCTTGGTACAATTTGATCAGATATTTACAACAGACAGAATCACATAAAATTTATGTTAATGACTGCATAAAATCACAGGAACCTGATTAATTATTATACTGGGCTTTCTATGTTTAGATTAATACCCTGTTACTACGTTTTACAGATGTTAAGACAGCCTCAGGAAATGAAGTGTTCAGCTCCACACATACCTTACTGATGATCCTGTATGAGAGAGACTGCCGACGCTCCTACACTCCAAAGGATCACTGGCTTATCAAGTAAATAACCAGTATATCTCTCATCTTACATTCTGAATGAGTAGATGTTTGTTCCTATCAGTTCATATAATTATATAAAAAATGCAATCTGAAACAGTTTTAGAAGAAGATGCATTTGTCAAAATAACAAAATGTGTGATTGATGTGTGACCATTGATGAACATGAGAGTTTCTTCCTGATTTCTACCTTCATGAAAAAAATTTATTAGTTAAATTTATATAATCATAGTAATCTTCTGTAAAATGGGTTTTTACCAAAATTTATGAAAGATCAGGTAGAATTTAAGTTTCTAGTATTAAAGTATTATACCTGTATATGTGGTCTATGTTTTTATTTTCTGATTTAATATATGTGACAGAAGTTTTAGGTTCCGGTAGCAAGATTTTAAAAATGTTAATGACACACCACACATGCCATTAATTGTAAGTATGATATTTAGTTGTACTGGTAATTTGTTACAATGTCTTGGCCTTTGGTCTAAGTAAGTATTACACCACTTGTATTTAATGGAATATGTTTTAGGATATAATCTTGTAGGTGTTGTTGATGTGTTTTAACAGACATCTAGGTCATTGTTTATCATTGTGCAATGAAGCTGTAATTGTTTTTGACAGAGAGGTGAAGTCAAGCTCATTTGTGTCTGAACTGGAACGAGGGAAGAAGCTTGCTCAGTTTATCCTGCAGAGAGTCCCCCATATCATTCCACACAAAGATGTGAGCCACTTTCTCTGAACATAAAACAGTTGTCGTATATAATTGTTATAATCATGACAGTATTGACTTACAAAGGATCTATGAAAATCTGAATGTATTATAACTGTAATAGTTAATTAAACAGGCAGCTTCATTAATTATATTAATTTTATTCATAACATTTTTTAAAATCAAAGTCACAAGACCAGAACTTCATCTCTTATCCAAACTATTATTGTATCCGCCAAAACAGAGTTTTGCGGATACTATGTTTTCAGCTGGTCGCCGCCGCCGCCGCCGCCGCCGCCGCCGCCGCCGCCGCCGCCGCCGCCGCCGCCGCCGCCGCCGCCGCGTAGGTGTCCGGAGAACTCCTCCGTAACCGCTGGGCGGAATTTTCCGAAACCCGGGATTATGTTCGGGTCACATGTGAACTGCTGCGCCCCGATTTTGTTTTGACCTCTGACCTTTCCTTTGCGCTCTGCGTCCGTTTGTGCGTCTGTTTCCACACATAAACCCACATATCTCGGGAACCGTTTGACCGATCAGGAAAATTTTTTTGCACAAATGTAGCCCTCGGAGAGCTTTATTACATACACCAAAAATGGTGGCGCCACCTGCAACCATGTTTGCACAGTGTCCATCTGTTCGTCTGCCTTGGGTTAAAATCACTCATATCTCTGCAGTGACTTGACTAATTCACCTGAAATTGGGCATGCGTAAACATCCTGGATAGCTTTTCTGATTTTATGACAGGTGGCGCCACCTACATTCACGTTTACGCTGCAGACATCCAAGCTCATATCTTGGGAACCGTTTGACCGATCAGGAAAATTCTTTTGCACAAATGTAGCCCTTGGACAGCTTTATAACATACACCAAAAATGGTGGCGCCACCTGCAACCATGTTTGCACAGTGTCCATCTGTTCGTCTGCCTTGGGTTAAAATCACTCATATCTCTGCAGTGACTTGACTAATTCACCTGAAATTGGGCATGCGTATACATCCTGGATAGCTTTTCTGATTTTATGACAGGTGGCGCCACCTACATTCACTTTTACGCTGCAGACATCAAAAGTCATATCTCAGGAACCGTTTGACCGATCAGGAAAATTCTTTTGCACAAATGTAGCCCTTGGAGAGCTTTATAACATACACCAAAAATGGTGGCGCTACCTGCAACCATGTTTGCACAGTGTCCATCTGTTTGTCTGCCTTGGGTTAAAATCACTCATATCTCTGCAGTGACTTGACTAATTCACCTGAAATTTAGCATGCGTATACATCCTGGATAGCTTTTCTGATTTTATGACAGGTGGCGCCACCTACATTCACGTTTACGCTGCAGACATCCAAGCTCATATCTCAGGAACTGTTGACCGATCAGGAAAATTTTTTTGCACAAATGTAGCCCTTGGAGAGCTTTATAACATACACCGAAAATGGTGGCACCACCTGCAACCATGTTTGCACAGTGTCCATCTGTTCGTCTGCCTTGGGTTAAAATCACTCATATTTCTGCAGTGGTTTGACTAATTCACCTGAAATTTGGCATGCTTATACATCCTGGATAGCTTTTCTGATTTTATGACAGGTGGCGCCACCTACAATCAAGTTTACGCTGCGACATCCAAGCTCATATCTAGGGAACCGTTTGACCGATTGGGCCAAAATTTTGCATGTGTATAAATCTCACATAGCTCTTTATCATACGCAAAACTGGTGGCGCCACCTGCAGCCATGTTTGCACAGCTCCCATCTGTTTGTCTGCCATGGGATAAAATATCCATGCTAATATGCAACACTTCACCCGTTCCACTCTGATTTAGGCGGATACAAGTAGTCGCTTGTCGACTACCCGTATTCTAGTTTTAAATTTGTTTTTATATAATTATTATTTATTCAGTTTGAATGCCAAAAATTTAATGTGTGTGTGCATTTTAATGAAATTCTTGATGAACATTATATTGGACAAGGATTCCAAATGTTTGAAATTTTGAAACTTGTAATTAAATGGTAGTCTTAAGTCTGTTTTTAAGACTTTAAAATAAATCTTTGAGTTTTTCTGACAACAGTTGCATCAATGGATCTTGCCATTATGAAATTACATTTATTTATCTTCAATTTCTAGCGGGTGATACTGTTTCGGAAGCTTGTCCAGCGTGAGAAGGAGGCTCTGGGACTGACGGAGTCTGCCTGCGTGTCCCCTCAGTCAACTCTAATCACAGTCCACCGATCACGTATAGTAGAAGACGGCTACCGACAACTAGCAACGCTCCAAGCTGGGGCTCTCAAAGGCCTTATCAGGGTCAAATTTGTGAATGAACAGGTACTTCTGTGAGAATAATCCTGCATATATTTTTGTTTATTTTTCCTGTTGCTGAAAACTTCCCTATTAGCAATAACTTTGAAAAAAATAGGAAATTAACTGTTTGGATATGTTAGGATCAAGTTTGTAAATAAAAAGAAACTGCTTAAGTTTTCTAAATTCTATTTACCTTTTGACTTTTCCGTGACTCCACTAGCTTCTATTTCTTAAACTCAGTGATGTCCCAACAAACCAGAATGCCTAAAATATATGAGAATGATGTTTTTGAGTTCTGTTTGTAACACAAGGAATTCTGTTAATCAGTTTCTTTGCCAGATGCCAGTGAGGTCTTTAATTGATAATATATTTGATGTTTGACCAGGGTTTGGATGAACCAGGTATAGATCAGGACGGAGTGTTTAAGGAGTTTCTGGAGGAGACAATCAAGAGGGTATTTGATCCTTCACTAAACCTCTTCAAGGTAAGTATTTAACCTGTCAGCAGGGTGTTTGATCCTTCACTAAACCTCTTTGAGGTAAGTCAGTTACCTTTCGGCATCTATCTCTGTCTGATACTGACACATGAGTTTCTTCTTCTTGATGTACTTCATTTGATAAACCTCTGTCCATGCATATGTGAATACCTTTCAAATTATGAAAATTCAAAATGTTAAAGGAAAAACAGTAAAAAAGTAATATAATTATAGAAAATGAATAAAAAGTTAAAGAAAGTCCAGTGAAATTTTTTGCTAAGCAGACTATAAGTCATCTGAACTATAGTCATGGTCCTTTGTCCATAGTCTGTCTATCCGGCTGTCCATTAACAGGGCACATTTTGAAACCATTGGACCTACCAAACCAAAATTCAACATAGAGTTCAATATCCCTCATTTCTACCAAACCTGAACCTGGAGCACTGTGGCTTCATTCCTTTGAGAAATTAAGGAAAAACCTCCGCTTTTCAGTAAAAATCTATTGTTACATTTTAAAACTGCCCACCAGAAAACCACTAGTGTACAGACTTTATCCCAATTTGCTATGATTTCATCTAAGCACGGTGACCCATTGGTCCCTTGTTTTGTTGAGTTTTAAAATCCTATCTGCACTGATTCTGTTTCATTGAAATAAATTCTGTTGGAGTATTATAAACAAGGATTTATGATTACATAGCAATGCACAGAAGAGCTTACATCAGTCAAAAAATAAAAATTACACAGATTATTGGACAGTCTTGCATGTTTCTCTGATCATGGCTGATATGTAAGGACTATATATATGTATATATGTATATATGTATATATATTTATAACTCATACCTTCACCATAAGCTTAATTTAAACATGAATGTACCTTGGTGAAGGTTCCATGATAAAACACTGATCTCTCAGACAAGTTTGCTTTCTTTTTAATTATCCTACAGGTGACCAGTGAACAGAAGCTCTACCCGTCTCCTACGTCCTATGTGCAAGAAGACCACCTGACCTTGTTTGACTTTGTTGGCAAGATCCTTGGAAAAGCTGTGTATGAGGTAGGGTGGCATATTACCCATAATTCCTAAGGATTTCCCATCATGCTCATTGGCTTCCCACAATCCTTACTGTATATCCTCAGGTACTAACTTCTTGTGTGTGTAATTCTAACGTAAATTTTTCATGTTGATCATCATCTGGAGGTCAAGAATGAGCATTTCTGAAGTAAATGTGATTAAACTTTATACATCATTGATTAACTCATTAATTTTAGAACACATATATTTGTTGGTGTAGCCTATCATTTCCTAACATTATATAAATATATATATTCATTTGAAATATTCTCTTTCAGGGTATTGTTGTTGATGTCAACTTTGCATCATTTTTCCTGACGCAGATGTTGGGACATCAGCATAGTGCCACCTACAGTTCTCTGGATGAACTACCCTCACTTGATGCAGAATTGTATAAGAATCTAACATATGTCAAAGTAAGTTTTATTATAAAAAGTCAAAGGCAGTCAAATTTCATGATTTAATTAGCAAAGAAATATTAACATTGCCATAACTTTTTCTCTAAATTGCATCCCTAGAATATTATTGTGAGTAATTATTCTTACATGAAGAAGATCTACAGGTGTTTTATTTACCATCTTGTGTCTGCTAATGCAGTGAACTTATATTGCATTTTCTTTTTTGCTTGATTAAATTAAATGACTACAAGGTGGTTCTGTTTTTCATTTGTTGAATGAAAATATTGAAAAACAGTTACAATTTTTGCATCTTAAAGATTGCCAGATACTCCATATAATATGACCACTGTATCCTAAATATTGTTAAAATGCTAAAATAGGCTGAAGGAGAATTGCCTTGTGGTGGTATTTCTGTATGTCAAAATTAATGTTTTTTGTAGCATTATGATGGTGACATTTGTGACCTTGACCTGACATTTTCATCTGATGAGGATGTCATGGGTCAGCTGGTGACCCATGAACTTGTACCAGGTGGCAAGGCCATCCCAGTTACGAACGAAAACAAGTGAGTAAAGAAGCACACCTCTAAAACAGTTTGTATATGTTGTTCTTCTTATGATTACAAAAGTCGTAAGAAAGGGATATATATATATACAGCTTAGGAGGATTTTTATAGATCTTATATGGGTAGGGTAAATGTAATAATATGAATATAATGGTCAGAAATTTATTGTGTCAGTTGTAAGTAGAGTTGAGCAATGTGGGCAGAGAATCATTCATGCTCAATCAGCTGATGAACTAGTCATAGGAACAGTTGTTTAATTTAGCTCTATTAACTGTTAGAATTAGACTTTGGAGTTTATACTTCTTAGTTTGCTTTTTACCTCAATTTTCATTGGAACAAGATTTCTCGACCTTTTCCATCTTGGAGATAGATGTTTATTTGGTGATCATGGACATGACATGTAAATCACCAAGCATACTGCTAACTTTGGCAGGGATGTGTTTTAGATCTGCTCGCTAACAGCTGGCATGCTAGGTGGCACAGAGCAACTCTGTAACATCAATGATTATTCAACAGATGGGTCATAATTATTGACATTCTGGATGAATTGTACATTTGTTTATGGGTTTTACTAGGAAATGAAAACATTTACAGCATTATTCTTTATGTACAAATGTGACTCTTGAAGGAAAATTGTCCAATTGGCAAAAGATTAAATGTTGCTCCACTAGCAATAAATGTATAGAGAGAGTTGAGATAATACAGCATTATCACTGTTAAAACTGGGAAAAATTGTCAACCACTTGTACAGATATGTATATATCTTTGTGGGAGGGGGATTCTATTTAAAGTAGGTCTCTGAAGAAAATTTATGAGGGTTGGTCTTGCCAAAATTTCTGAAGCCATATTTAGACGGGGGAAAAAAAAACAAGTAGAAAGCACTGTTATTGATGGAACAATTCCAGCATTACCTGTATGTATCAGAAAGACAACTACAGTTATAGAGGTAAACCTTGTGTTGTTCACAGCTATATGTTAATTTTCGATTTATTTTTGTATTTATAAAGCAAATAAGATTGATTTTGAATTTCTAGTGTGATTTTCACTTTTTCAGAATAAGCTATGTGCATCTGATGGCCCACTTTCGTATGCGAGTTCAGATCCGAGAGCAGACAACAGCGTTTATAAGAGGCTTCAAGTCTATCGTGAACAGTGATTGGCTGGCCATGTTCTCCACGCCAGAACTACAGAAACTCATCTCAGGGGACAACACCGACATGGACCTGGACGACCTCAAGTCAGTCACTCTCATATCAGTATTTGTTACTGATTCAATAAAACCCACTTAAAGGTGTGACTTAATGCCTAGTGGGGTAGGAAGAAGCCAAGCTACTACTGATAGTCATTTAGACACTACAGGGGTAGACCCAGGATTTTTGGAAGGGAGTGGATTGCCCTTTACTCAGACCCTAAAAAATTGAACCCCCTAAAGAGGTGGTATTTGGCTTTCAAAATTATGGGATAAAACAGGAAAAAATGTGATACCTCCCAGTAAGGGGGGCCAGGGTTAAACCCTTAAACACCCCACCGGATCTCTTAATCCACCCCTGTAGTAGACTTCTGTACAGAAGGTCCCTTCTTTGACCCCTTTTATTGCCTCAAAGTCTAAATGAAAAAATATTTTAGGAGCCCAAGATCTTCACCCAAATGCCTTAGCAACAGATCTAAATTATGATTATTTCTTGCCCATGCATGTAATCCTGAAATACAGGATTGAAGTTTTAATGATGAAATATCATTTATTATATATGGTTGCCTTCATTCTCATTCAGGGGACTGAGCCTCTGATCTGCCATGATGTTTGACCACCTGGTTAACAAATACCATAATCAAGATTTGTATGTCTTTAATTAAAAATTAGATAGATCTACAACTAATGTAGAATATACTTCATCAGCTCCAAGGATTGATTTTTTAAATATATCCACAGTATAGTCAGGAGTAGACTTTAGGGATTTTTAAATATTTATATAAGGGTCAAACTTTTTCAGCTTAATTTTGGTGTGTGAATTTGGTCAATAAAACGTACTTGATCTGTATGTAACACTAATATGTTGACCATGAAATGATTTATTTTGTTTTAATGTAAAAAGTCAGATTCAGATCTTATTTTAATGGAAATCCACAAGAAGAGAAAGACAAACATTTCTAAAGTTCTGTATTATAATTTCAGAAAACACACCCAGTACTATGGAGGTTTCCATAGCAATCACAAGGTCATCAGCTGGCTGTGGGATATTTTGTTGCACGACTTCACGGCACAGGAGAGAGCGATGTTCCTCAAGGTATGTCCACAGACAGTCCAGTCAGTCAGCTCTGAAATGAATTGAAATTAAAAGCATTTTAATAATATATAATTGGTGCTTAATTGGTCCTCTGCACAAATTCAAAGCATTTGCTAAGAGGACTTGTTTTATCCTCATCTGCATATATTTAAATATACATAAAAAAATCATGGAGTCAGAGCCTACAAACCTCTGCAGGTTATGTGTATGCACAGTGTCATGCTTCATCATCACTGGTATCACTGGTGAGTGGCACAAAAAAAGCAGTCCCTAATACCTATGAATGGGTGGCTTCTACTCTTGACAAAGGAATAACCCTGTCATGGAGGTATATGACCATTTGAAATGAAAATATATTATAGTTATCTAGAATTCTTTCAAGATTTTATTCTTTGGGTGTTACACTAACCTTCCACAAAGTTTTACCAAAGTCCACTCAGTATTTTTGGAATAAGTTCACCTCCCAGCAGATATATAATGATAATAAAATATGTCAGTGACTGATGGGATTGTCAGATTTCATTAATAATCATACAATTTAGTCATGGAGGGTGCCCAAGGGTCTTTGAGTATTTAACAAAGTAGCCATGAAGTAAATTAATGCAAGTACAAGTTACTTTATTATAAGGCATTTGCATCATTCATACTCAGGCCTATAATTTTGTCATGAGTATAAGTTTAGGCAGTTTTGATTTTAGTTTGTGACCAGCTGCTCCAAGCCCCCTCTGTTGGGATTCGCACACTTGGAGCCTCCATTCTCTATACGCTGTGTGGAAGTTAGTGATGATGAGGTGAGTGATGCTGTAACAGTCAATGAAGTCTTAGTGTCAAGAACATGAGCTGAAATATGGTATTGCCTGGTCTGAGTAAATCAGTGAGTGACATTTTTGCTTAAATGATTCCTATGAAGAATATTTCTTCAGTACAGCTTACATCATCAAGCTTCTAATAACAATTTGGCAAGTGTCTAGTACCTTATCATAAAGTCCTGGTGGCTCTTACCATGAATTCATATTTTTAATATGAAGTTTGTATGGAACTTTGATTGGGAGTAATTTAAACATTACTTTATCATTCTCAGTTTTAATATTGGATTCTAGATTTCTGAAATATGGATTGAACTGTTAATGTGTTGCATTATTTTTGTAATATTTTTTTATTAATTTTTATTGAAACAAACAAATACAATTTAGATACAAGGATAGAGTGGACAAAACATATATAATTAAACAACACACACCAAAACATAATTTTTGACAATTACCATAAAAATTACTTTCTTTGTAATCTAAATGTGAATTGAAGCATAAGCTTTGCATCAATATTTAGCTTTGATGTTAGAGTCTATTACAGTTCACAGATATCTATTATATAAATGTAATATTTTCTTTTGTACAGGACACAGGAGACACAGTGGGCAGTGTACTGAAAGGATTTTTCAACATCCGTAAGAAGGAGACGATCACCAGGCTGCCCACTTCGTCAACGTGTTTCAACTTGCTCAAATTACCAAATTACACCAAGAAGAGTACCTTGCGAGACAAGTTGCGTTATGCGATCTACAGTGGTACAGGTTTTGAGCTTTCATGACAACGCTCAGTACTAGCTCTCTGCAGTGGTTATTGTGATATGTATTCATGCTTTATATTTGTTAACAGGAGAATGTGTTATAGTTATATATCATTTATATGGTCTGTACCCAACAGCTGTCCACTTGTTACAGTATACTGGTAGTTTAGCTTAGACAAATACAGTACAGTTTGAGCAGAATGAATAAATTAAGGTGTATGAGAACAGTTTGAGTCATGAATTACTCTGGAATAACCAACATGTATGAAGAAGCATATAGAAAGAAATCAAGTCACACTTAAAAATTTGTTATGTGAGGATTGTATGCATCGGTGGATTCATGATTTTGGAAAGTTGAAAGTCCAGCCCAGGAAGACAGAAATTAGAAAACCTAAAAAAGAAGTTCTCTTATCCAAAAAGGGAGGGATCCAGGGTGGGAAAATTGGTTTAAACCCCTAAAAAAGGGTCTGAACCTCCCCCACCCCCCACCCCTCCATATGGATCCGCCATTGTTATTACATGAGTTATTACATGGTTTAAATGGGTTTTTAAGTGCAGTACACATTTTATATATTGGTGATATAAAGAATTAGTAACATATTTTTGTATTTTCACAGTAGCTAAGTTATGAGAATTTAATTTGAACATCAAAATAAAAGTGTGTCTTTTCCCAAAGAATACATCAAAGGTTGAGGGTTAATTATTATAAGAACACTAGACTATTTCCTTGTTCAGGGCAAAAAATTGAGGGTATCCTTGATGGGGGGGGGGGGGGGTGTTACCATTTCACTCAGACTGTTGAAATAAATAATTCTAAATTTGTAGCATCCTTGGAGCATGGAGGGGTATATACAGACTGTGTGTAAATCAATCCAAACTTCAAATGTAAGTTTTTAAGAGGCCTCAGGATGGTTTTCTTCTGGCCAATTACGTCTGAAGGACTGGTGTGTGGACTGTGTTTCAGGATGTGGACTGATATGAGTAGCCAATGAGTAGTTTGGTTATATCAGTGTATTTGTGTGAAAGAGAACGATGGGTGCATGAGAAATGAACAATTAGTTCAATTATGAGTACATATGTAATATCAAAGCAATATACAAGTGGCCAGTAACCTTATAATGTGGATGTTCAGTCTGCTAAGTATATTTACTAAGACATTTGATATACAGTGCAATCTCATGTATAAGCCATCAACCAGTATTCCAAAACTGAAAAAGATTAAATATATAGGTACCACATTATCATATGAGCTGCCCGTGTAAAGGCAGCTCTTCAAATTAAAAATTAGAAAGTTGAAACATGACAAACTATGTGCAATACTCTACATTCTCATGGTCTGGAGGTTATTAAATTTCAGTGAATGAATGAATTAACAAAAATGTCCAGTTTTAAATGACTCTCACATCATTCATATCTGTTAACATACACAGGGGAATGTTAATGTGTTAATTAATTTGTGTTAAGAATTGGCTTTTAGTATTAAGTTAAGAGCATTCACTATATGTTTACTGACTGTGTGTTATTTACTAGCTGTTTAAATGTAGAATTCAGAGGCAATATAAGGTCACTTATAAGGACCAGGAGCTTCCTATTTAACCATATCCACAAAATTTGGTTTTAATAAATAAATTCAGCACCTAATTTACTTACTGGGTGAGCAGTTTACAGCGGAGGACCTCAGAATCTAAACTGTAAAGTAATAAAATTAAACTTAAACATTTGCCATTTATGCTCTTCAACTTATTATGATAAAATTCAGAGATGTACAATTGTCAAAATAATGTGTTAGTACAAGTACAAGGTTAAAACATGTGGGTTGTTTTGCCGGGGGCACCCACCTATGATTTTACATTATCTAGGCCAAGTCACCTTTTAACATGGGTACATGTACAAGGTTTTGTTTCTTACTCGTAGATCAAATGCTGTTAAATTTGGGCCTCCCCAGAATGGTATGTAGTCATTCTGGCGATGAATAAATTTATCTGAATTTCTCTTGTGTACAGCTGGCAACCAACCAAATTGTTTTCATGCACCAGCTGACTGATAACATGTAGTTTCTGTAGCTTGTGTTGCTTTAAGTCTTGTATGTATTTATTTTTACTGTGATGGTTGTAAAAGAAATACATTAACCTTTAATTAACATTTAATAATATTGTGCCAAAATGTATGTTAGTGTTCTTGTAGTTTCTTGTGAGATTAAACAAAGGATGGCTATTCCGAATCTAGGCTGGTATATGCCTTACTAGCTTCCATTTAAAAGAAAAACTAAAGATGAGAGATTTACATAAAAATGAAAGGTCATTGCTTGTAGATAATGTTTCTTTGGCATTTCTTGCATAATACTTGTCTGTGAAAAAACTGAGAGCTTGTACAACTATATGAAGGGGCTTGGTTATCAGAAAATATTAGTCATGTTTGTTTCAGTGAAACTGTTACATGGATTGTAGTTAACATTATAGCCATAATTTTGTGAAATTGCGCAAGACACATGGAATGTTTATTGATATTTGATATTTTAAATGAATAAAATGATCATTAAATGAAATGAAATCAATTTCAAGAATTTCAGATATGTATAAATGAACTGATGTATTGACAAATATTTCCCCAATTGCAATGCATGAAGTCTGTCATATATCTGATAATATCAGATAATGATTTATGGTAAACATATTCTTATAATGGAATGCAGGATGTTGAAAGGATTACATATTTGATATAATGTACTGCTTTCATAATTCTTGTATCCGCCAAAACAGAGTTTTGTGGATACTGTTTTTGCACGGGATCCTCCGCCGTCGCCGCCTTGTTCATTTCCAGAGAACTCCTCAGAGACCCTTGGACCGATCTTTCCGAAACAGGACAGTTTTTCCCTCACCTATGTAGTTGTGTGAAACAAAGACAGGGTGAGCCACCTACAGTCCTTTTGTGCAGTACAAATCTGGGTGTCTTATAGATAACAGCCTATATATTAGGAGTGGTTCAATAAATTGAGCTAAAAGTTGGATGTCCATAAATCTTAGATCTCTCCATCTCGATATCAAGACTGGGGGCACCAACTTCAATAATTTTTGCGTAGCGTCCATCTGTGCATTTGCCATCTATTCGTCTGAGTGGTTCTTCAATGTATTGGGTTGAAATTGTGCAAGTCCATAGATCCTCGACACCTCCATCTCATAAACAAGACTGATGGCGCCATCTGCAATCGTTTTCCCGTAGTGTCCATCCGTATATTTGCTTTGGGTGAAAATTGCTCTTATCTCAGGAGTGGTTCAAGGTATTGGTCTGAAATTTGGCATGTCCATCCATCTTGGAGAGTTTCTTTTTAAACAAGATAGATGGCTATACCTGCCTTCCGTTTTCATAGAATAAATTATTGCCCTTTTCTCAGGAGTGATTTGCAGTATTGGCCTAAAATTGTGCTTGTCCATAGATCTTGAACTCCTTCATGTACTCAAGACTGGTGGCGCCATATGCAATCCTTTTCCCGTGGCTTGAATCCGTACGTTTGCTTTGGGTGAAAATTGCTCATATCCAGGAGTAGTTCAATTTCCATCTACAATTTCTTGCAATTTCTCGAAAGTTATTCTTATTTTGGCCTGTGTTCTCACTATTTCTCCTTACCAATCAATCATCCCTCACTTCACCCGTACCACTGATTTCGGGGAATACACTTTGTCGCTTGTCGATTACCCGTATTCTAGTTTTACCAGTAATATCCGTTAAAGGGAAATTTATTTTCAGTTACAGGCAGAATATATTTTGTTCTAGTTTCTTATATGATGTCATACTACTGGTTTCTGGTGATATCATTGTAAGGAGTGGAGTGTAATTGGTCAGGGTCAGCAGGTGTGAGGGGAAAGAAACACTTAGCTCAACTTATGTTTGCTTGGGTTGTATCTTGTATGAGTAAAAAATTATTGAAAATTTGGGCTATTGAAGCAAAAAATGGTCATCATTGTTGAAAAGCTTGCCTTTCAGTTGTTAAAAATTATTAAGATATCACTTTACATACATTTAACAGTTAATGTCTGTAACATCAGTTTAGGCTACACATGTAGATCCCACACAGGAGGCTATGCGTCAGTAGTATATTCTGTAATTGATAGCATGGTTAGGGCTGATGGTAATTGGATTTACACTGCACATGATGTAATAGTGTACTAAATATCTGGACAGATCATAACATTGTGTCAAATTACAGAAAGAAAAATGTTTGGTTCCCTGCAGATCCAGTCTCCACATTAGGAATTGTATTTTCAGATCTATCGGGACAGTAGAATCAGGATCAAGCAATGTCATTTATGAATTTTGTTTACTAATGAATATTTTATTTCACTGCTTTATGGTTAAACTGTTAAAAGTAAATTCATTTTTTTTCTATGATTACAGATAAATGATAGCAGGCATCAATTTCATTGTAAATACCACTATAATAAGCGGAACACATATACACACATAAACACTTGATACAAAAGTATTTGTAAATATGAAATTAGTTCAGTATTTATCTGAATATTTAGAAGTTTGTCATATTAATACCTGTTTTTATGTGAAAGCTTGTTTCTATGTAAATTAGATGATATTAGATTATATTTGTAAAATAAAAGAACTATTGCTTGAAAGATGTTTATTTTTATGCCCCAACCACAAAGTGGCCGAGGCATATTGTTTTACCCATGTCCGTCCTTCCGTCCTTCCGAAATCAAACAGTTGTACGGACTTTTTTTCGCAATGCCTGCAGATATTGGCCTGATTTTTGGTGTGTGGGCAGATAATGACCAGTTACAGATCGAGTTCGCGTTTCGTCCCGGTTGACCTACTTTTGACCGTTTTACGGCTCCTAAACTTAGAAAATTTCATGAAAAATAGTAAAATTTTCATGACAAATACACATGTACGGACTTTTTTTTCGCAATGCCTGCAGATATTGGCCTGATTTTTGTTGTGTATGCAGATATTGACCAGTTACAGATTGAGTTCGTGTTTCGTCCCGGTTGACCTACTTTTGACCGTTTTACAGCTCCTTAACTTAGAAAATTTCATGAAAAATATAAATTTTCATGACAAATGTACATGTACAGCCGTTTTTAGCCCTCAGCTCATAGGCTGATGGGCTATTGTCGTCACCCAAGCTGTCCTTCTATCCGTCCATCTGTCTGTCGGGTGTCCGTCCGTCCGTCCGTTCCGCGTCTGTTAACTTTTACCTTGTGAGCGGGATATCTCTAAAAGGATTCACCGTTAAAATTTTATTTCATCAGTGAAGATGTATATCGATAAAATCTCGGTCAAGTTCGAAGATGGGTCACTTTGACCCATTTTTCTACATTTTAGAGCTGATTATAGAAAAACACTCGGAAGCTTATATCTCAGGAACCATTGTGTGGATTTTCACAAAACTTACTATGATCATTGGGACTGATGGTCTGTATGTGCTGCACAATTTCGGTGGCACCACCTGCAATTTCTGATTTTTTAATGAAATTTTATCGGATTTTTTCAATTTTGGCCTTTTGTGCAGGATATCTCCAAAGGTATTCAACACAGGAACTTCATTTCTTCAGTGCTATTGCATTAAATTTACAAAATCTTGTAAGATTCAAAGGTTCAAAGATGGGTGGTCTTGACCTACTTTTCAAGGTCACGGAGCTTAGTATAGAAAAAAAACTTAGGGGGATATTTCTCAGGAAGCATTTGGTGGATTGTTATAAAACATGGTACATACCTCTCCAATTTAAATTTATAACTCATTACCAGCTTTTGCTAATATTCTAGTTTCGCAATGCAATGCTTATAGATACTGGCCCAATGTTTGGTCTGTGGGCGCATAATGACTACTTCCAGGTCGAGTTCGCGTTTCGTCCAGGTTAACCTATTTTTGACCATATGACAGATCCTGAACATAGAAAATTTCATGAAAGACAGAAATTTTTATGAAAAATGCACATGTATGGACTTTTTTTCACAATGCCTGCATACTGGCCTGATTTTTGGTGTGTTCCTTGATAATGACCCGTTACAGATCGAGTTTGCATTTTGCCCTTCTTGACCTACTTTTGACCATACAACACCTCCTGAACTTAAAAATTTTTTACAAAATTTAACAAATGTTTCTAATTTGCCCCAGGCGGGGGCATTCGTGTCGTACCGACACATCTAGTGTTATTTTAAATCTAAATAAAGTAATAGTTTCTGTGCTCCCTGGCTGAAAAGATGAGCCGTTTATTTCAAGGGTGAGTCATTAGCGAACCTGTGAGCTTATGCGATGGTGCGGCGTCGTGCGTCTGTGCGTCGTGCGTAGTCTGTACGTTAACCATAACTATCAAAAACGGCAGGAGCTAGCATCACCAATTTTTTTTGCGAATCACAAGTCATCTGAAAAACTATCGGATTTTGTTTATTTTTTTTCAAACTGCATTTTCTTAGATTTTATAGGGAAAAAGCTAAAAAAGCTTTTAAAATCTTCTCCTAAACTGTCGAGCCAAATCGTCCAATATTTCACAGAAATGATTCCTGGAACAATCTCTTTCAAGTTTGTTCGAAGGGTTCCAGTTTGGAGAATTTTGGCCGAGTTACAGGAGATTGAACTTAGTCATCAGTCCAAAAAAGCACACTAAAATTAAAATCTCAGAAACGGCTGGAGCTATCATCACCAAATTTTATGCCAAGTTTGTCTCATAAGTCATATCTGAAATTGAGGTATTGGTGGCGCCACCTACATTAATCTGTTTTTTACCAGCAAAAATGTTATTTTAGACTCTCCTAGCTTGTACTCTGTTTTATGATGAAACTGTTAAGCTGCTCGGTTTAAACTTTACAAGAATTATTCTATGGTAGGGTTCTGCCAGTTTTATAAGAATAGATTGGGTAAATACAGCTTAAAAAAGCAGTGTATAACTAATTTAAAAAGGCTTTCAGTGTTTGAAAACATATGACAACATGCCAAGTTTCAACATTCCAAGTCAAGATGTCACTCAGTTCAAACAGGTGAGGTCCAGACATCACCATGGCAACTGACCTGGCTTTGTCTTGTGTCTAGACGATGTGTCTAGACGCATCGTCTAGACTTAGAATGCCCAGATTAGAACTAGTGGAACTATATCTTTAGATTGTTTGAAAAAACTTGGTTTGCATTTTTAGGAAATCTGTGGGCTTATGCGATGGTGTGGCGTCATCCGTCGTGCGTCATAGCTATCTCAAATAGGGCAGGAGCTAGCGTCACCAATTCTTTTTGCAAAAAAATAGTCATCTAAAAAATTATATCGGATTTGGCTTATTTCTTGGCTAATTGCATTTTCTTAGATTTTATAGGGAAAAAAGCTAAAAAAAAGTTTAAAAATGTTCTTCTCCGAAACCATGCCTCCAAATTGTCTGTTCATCTGTCCCAATAATCCTCCCTGGCAAAAAGAACATATCCCAAATATCCTGACTGATACATCCTAGTTGTATCCCCAGACAAAGTCGGGATACTATGGTTTCACGACGGTCCCGCCGCCGCAGAAAAACTTTGTGAGCGGGATAACTAAAAAAATATTTCACTGATCTTTTTGAAACTTTACATTTGTATAGATATAGGTAAGGGGACGAAGCCTATTTAAAATGGGGTCATGACCTATGCTAGGAGAGTGACCTTGACCTTGAATAGGTCCATTTTTGCTGAAAATAACACAAATTCTTAAATAACTCAAGTAAGCTTGCATGGACTGGTACGAAAATCAAGGTGACCGAATATCTTGGATAGCCTTGTGATATACCGGAAACTGGTGGCGCCACCTATTATCCTTTTCTTGTTTTTACGCATTTTAATATCCCCATAATTGCCACTTGACAGTACTGTAAGCATTATAAGTCAAAAACTAATGGACAGATTTCTTTCATATTGCACATGTAGAGAGATGGGTTATTGGATGAGGTCTATTTACATTTGGGTCATGAACTTTACCATGAGAGTGGCCTTCACCTTTAATGTGTTCCATATTTGGTGAAAATCACACACCTCTTATGATATCTCCAGTGTTGATAGCCATATGGATTTCAAACGTGACTTATATATGGCCCACCACTAAAGTAAGAACCCTATAGGTTCTAGGGTCATGAGGTCAAGGTCACAGGACTGGCATCTTAAAAGATACTTTGGATGCATTTTAAAGCCAAACTTTCATCCCAGGTCTTCCATCTTGAATATATAGCTCACTTGCCAATAGTGGATGATCCATATCAATTTTGGGGTCACAAGGTCAAAGGTCAAGGCCACAGGAGCTATCTGTCAAAAAATTAGTTTCTGGATGATAATATCTGCTTTTATTAATGTATTGATTTCAAACTTGACTTATATATGTCCCATTGAAAAAGCAAGACTCCAATTGATTTTGGGGTCATGAGGTCAAAGGTCAAGGTCACAGGACACATCTTTAAAAAGATTGTGGATGCATTTTCAGCCAAACATTTCATCTCAGACCTTTCATCTTGCACATATAGTTCATCTGCCAGTAGAGGAAGACCTCTATCAATTTTGAGGTCACAAGGTCAAACGTGAAGGTAACAGGAGCCATCTGTCCAATAATTAGTTTCTGGATGATGATTCCTGCTTTTGTTGATGTATGGATTTCAAACTTGACTTGTATATGACCCATTGGAAAAGCAAGACCCGAATTGATTTTGGGGTCATGAGGTCAAAGGTCAAGGTCACAGGACACATCTTTAAAAAGATTGTGGATTCATTTTCAGCCAAACAATTCATCCAAGATCTTTCATCTTGCACATATAGTTCACCTGCCAAGAGTGGAAGATCCCTATCAAATTTAAGGTCACAAGGTCAGAGGTGAAGGTCACAGGAGCCATCTGTCCAAAAATTAGTTTCTGGATGATAATTCCTGCTTTTATTGATGTATAGATTTCAAACTTGACTTGTATATGTCCCATTGGAAAAGCAAGACCCGAATTGATTTTTGGGTCATGAGGTCAAAGGTCAAGGTCACAGGACACATCTTTAAAAAGATTGTGGATGCATTTTCAGCCAAACATTTCATCTCAGACATTTCATCTTGCACATACAGTTCCCCTGCCAATAGAGGAAGACGCCTGTCAATTGCGAGGTCACAAGGTCAAAGGTGAAGGTCACAGGAGCCATCTGTCAAAAATTAGTTCCTGAGGTGATAATTCAAGTTTGGATTAATATATGGATTTCAAACCTGACTTATATATGGCCCATCAATAAATCTAGACCTCTATTGATTTATATATAAAAGTGGATGATCCTTATCAATTTTGGGGTCACAAGGTCAAAGGTCAAGGCCACAGGAGCCATCTGTCAAAGAATTAGTTTCTGGATGATAATTCCTGCTTTTATTGATGTATAAATTTCAAACTTGACTTATATATGTCCCATTGAAAAAGCAAGACCCCAATTGATTTTTGGGTCATGAGGTCAAAGTTCAAGGTCACAGGACCAACATCTTCAAAAAGATTGTGGATTGATAGATGGAAAAAACAATAATTGCTTGCCAAGTGTCAGTATATGCTGCTAAAAATGGGGGCCTATTCTTAAAGGGGGGGGGGGGGCTACTATGTCTGGGGATACTCTGGCACCTGCGGGCCAAGAAATATCTAGTTTTAAAATGTACTTGTCCGAAACTTGCAGGTCCGAAAAGTCCACTTGTTGAAATCATAATGACTAAGGTAGATATGCAGGACATAAGAGGATCAAAATTAAATTTTAAAATTAAACCTACATTCACACTCCCAAACTTTGCACAGGATCGCATTAGGCCTGTAGGCCAAGATCATTCCCTTCTGCAAATATGTTTTCATTATAGTCATATAGATGGTCTAATATGTATATTTCCGTCATACATGTCAGCTAGGTTTGCGCAGTTCCTAATGTCCAGAACCTGTCAAATACAACCACCTGTCTATTACGACCATTTTGCCCAGTCCCTTTAGTGGTCGCATAAGACAGGTTCGACTATATATATATATATATATATATATATATATATATATATATATATATATATATATATAAATATATATTTATATATAATATGTGGTTAGCCAGTAAAGACGTGAAAAAAATCGTTCCTCGAGACGTTACGAACATCAACGTGATGGGGCTATTAGTCATCTGAGCTATAGCAGTCACCCTTTTTTTCTGCCCATTAGACTGGCACGTTTTGAAACCATTGAACCTACAAATCCGAGATTTGATTTACAGTTAGATGTCTTAAAGTTTTCCTATCAAACCCTAAACTTGATCACTGTGGCTTTGTTCTGTTGCGAAATAAAGTAAAAACCAAAATTTTCATTGAAAACCTTGTTGTTTTTCGGGACTGTATTATATAAAAATTACTGGTCTGCTTTTGTTCATATTTGGCATTAAGATTCCTCTATAAACTTACCTCAATGTGCCTGCCAGAAATTAGGTCAGTATTGCATAATAGTTATGGACCCGAACATCAGGTACCTTGTCTTTGTCAAGGCCAAAACAGTAAAAAAGACACAGTTTTGGAAACTGTTGAAGCTAGAGAGAATTAAAGGATATAACTGTTTAATTAAGATTTAATTGTTTTGAAAAAACAGCTGAATTTTGTAATTTTTCTTAATTTTTAGCATATATGTGAGATCAAAACCTATAATATTTTCTGGCCAAATTGTTTAACATTTCACAAAAATTATACCAGGAACGAGATCTTTCGTTTGTTCAAATGGTTCCAGTTCGGGGATTCCAGTTCGATGATTTTGTGACCGAGTTACGGGAAGATTAGTCAGTCTGTCCGTTAAACTGGCACGTTTTGAAACGAGCTTTTTCTCTCATATAATCGATTCCCCATTTGTATATGTCACTATAATGTTGTCTGGTCGTTTTTGCTCAAAGTAAATGGTTGCAAATGACATAAACTCAACATCATTGTTTTGGAAAACACGGAGTGGTTTCTGGCCTTCTCTAGGAGCTAAAGAGAGAACTTCACTTGTTAGTTCAAGATGGTCCAGCGGGGTGTTCTGTGTACGGATGATGCGGAATGTTACCCTGAGGGCTGAGGCTACATCTAAAGTACAAGTGCTTTGCCACAGCCAGGAATGTGGCAAAGGTAATTTAGGTGTCTGGTTGTTCAACCTGTACAAGAGAATAACCAAAGTCTATTACTGTTCAAATGTATGGATACTATTGTAACACTATATAAACAGGAAAAACTGGTATGTTTATAGTAAATACTTACATAGAAATAACAGTTATATTTATCAAGTTTGTGTCATCTTATATTAATTTTTAACTGGAAGCATACGTTAGTTATTGTATAAGTTATATCGCATATAATATAACACGGGTGACAATTAAATGAACATCAATTTTTCATAAAGATATATCATATATGTAATCACGTTATCAATATTAACGGGTCAATATATGGTTGTTAATATGAAGGCAAGCAGAGTGGACACAGCTATTGATTCAGAATGGCTGGCTCTGGGTCCCAATAACTTCAAGTATTGCATGTGATTTGATATTTCTTGCTGCGGCCTTGGCGTTGTCGGTTGATGACACGTGCGATTTTTTTTTTTTTTTGTAAAACTGTCTTTGTCTTGGTCTTAGACTTGAAATTTTATCTTTATCACGAGATCAGATTGTCGTAAGGCAACGTGTATTTTGTCAGTCTGTCTTGGACTGTCAGTTTTCTGATTTACGTTACCCCTTCTAGAGCATTAACAATCTGTGGAGTCTCATCCTACAGAACAGATGAGTGTGTTAGCCTGACTGAGGGATAATATTTATAAATCGAAGTGATATGTACATGACAAAGACCTGACCTGAATAAGGGAGTGTGAGTAATAACCTGTTCAAATAGTACATCGTTCATGGTTTCAAGCAGTGCATGAACATTTCTTTAGTACTTGGAGCATTGCCATTTGTACCTTTTGTCATATAATCCGGAAACGTCTCATCATGAATTTAATATCTGTGATATATGAGGTAAACTTACCTGTATCATGCCGGATTGTTAAATAGCGTTGTGTACCATTAGTTATTACCTGAGAATAAAATGTAAGTCTTGTTTACTAGAATGAATAAAATGCATTTGCATGCAAGTTCAACTACAATGTCATGTTACAGCTGCTTCAAGTAATTCTGAATTAAAACATTTAATTCTGTCATATATTTCAAATTTAATGACAAATTTACGCTGCCGGATATAGATAATCGGAGAGAGAATCGATTTTTTTAGGTCTTAATACACATGAAAACTAGAATACGGGTAGTCGACAAGCGACTACGTGTATCCGCCTAAATCAGAGTGGAACGGGTGAAGTGAGGCATGGATTAAGTGGCAAGGGGAAATAGAGTGAAGTGTTGCATATTAGCATGGATGTCTGCAGCCAAATTGTGTATGAAGGTTGCCCCCCCCCCACCACAAAATCCAGAAAGCAGTCCCAGTTGTATACATATGCAAAATTTAAAGCAGATAAGTCAAACCACTACATGTATATGAGTGATTTTAGCCCGTGGCAGACAATCATATGGGCGCTGAGCAAAAATGGTTGCAGGTGACGGCCCCAGTTTTGCGTATGATAAGGAGCTATGTGAGAACTATACACATGCTAAACTTTGGCCCAATCGGTCAAACGGTTCCCAAGATATGAGCTTGGATGTCTGCTGCATAAACTAGAATGCAGGTGGCTCCACCTGTCATAAAATCAAGAGAGCTGTCGGGGATGTATAAACCTGCAAAATTTTAGCCAGATATGTCAAACCACTGCCGAGATATGAGTGATTTTATCCCATGGCAGACAAACAGACAGGAGCTGTGCAAAAATGGCTGCAGGTGGCGCCACCAGTTTTGCGTATGTTATAAAGCTCTCCAAGGGCTACATTTGCGAAAAAAAATTTTCCTGATCGGTCAAAGGGTTCCCGAGATATGAGCTTGGATGTCTGCAGCGTAAACGTGAATGTATGTGGCGCCACCTGTCATAAAATCAAAAAAGCTATCCAGGATGTATACGCATGCCGAATTTCAGGTGAATTAGTCAAGTCACTGCAGAGATACGAGTGATTTTAACCCAAGGCAGACGAACAGATGGACACTGTGCAAACATGGTTGCAGGTGGCGCCACCATTTTTTGTGTATGTTATAAAGCTCTCCAAGGGCTACATTTGTGCAAAAAAATTTTCCTGATCGGTCAAACGGTTCCCGAGATATGAGCTTGGATGTCTGCAGCGTAAACGTGAATGTAGGTGGCGCCACCTGTAACAAAATCAGAAAAGCTATCCAGGATGTATACGCATGCCAAATTTCAGGGGAATTAGTCAAGTCACTGCAGAGATATGAGTGATTTTAACCCAAGGCAGACGAACAGATGGACACTGTGCAAACATGGTTGCAGGTGGCGCCACCATTTTTTGTGTATGTTATAAAGCTCTCCAAGGGCTACATTTGTGCAATAAAATTTTCCTGATCGGTCAAACGGTTCCCGAGATATGAGCTTGGATGTCTGCAGCGTAAACGTGAATGTAGGTGGCGCCACCTGTCACAAAATCAGAAAAGCTATCCAGGATGTATACGCATGCCAAATTTCAGGTGAATTAGTCAAGTCACTGCAGAGATATGAGTGATTTTAACCCAAGGCAGACGAACAGATGGACACTGTGCAAACATGGTTGCAGGTGGCGTCACCTTTTTTGTGTATGTTATAAAGCTCTCCAAGGGCTACATTTGTGCAAAAAAATTTTCCTGATCCGTCAAACTGTTCCCGAGATTTGTGGATTATGTGTGGAAACAGACGCAAAAACGGACGCAGAGCGCAGAGGAAAGGTCAGAGGTCAAAACAAAATCGGGGCGCAGCAGTTCACATGTGACCCGAACATAATCCCGGGTTTCGTAAAATTCCGCCCAGCGGTTACGGAGGAGTTCTCCGGAAACCTATGCGGCGGCGGCGGCGGCGGCGGCGGCGTGCAGCTGAAAACATAGTATCCGCAAAACTCTGTTTTGGCGGATACAATTATCGTTGAACCCTTCTATGTCTTCTACATTTGGAAATAATGGAAAAGAACTACACTTAATTTCAATCGGCCAGTGTGATAAAAATTTTTTTTTAATTTTCAGGCAAAAAAAAAAAACTTTTTTAAAAAGCGAGAGTTCGTAACTGACGATTATTTATAACAAATGGCACTTATTTCGTTCCCGTTTTAATTAGATATTTTGTGGACATTTCATCTCGTAAGTTGATATTTATTAAGCGTAAAATTATTACTGGCATCTCTATGATTGTTTTACAAACATTTGTAAAGCAATCAACTCTGTCAACACGTGTATCTGGTCAAGTTACCTGAGAATAGTTAACACGCCAAATTGTGGGACAATAATAGAAGCCATCGTTTTGGAGCTAATATCACGCATAATGTTTATTCAAAACGAGTCAGAAATTTGGAAACTTTAGGTGCAGCCTGATTGATCAAATGTCTTTTAACACACACACACACACACACACACACACACACACATATATATATATATATATATATATATATATATATATATTTATGCGTCCGGCTCTTGAACACAAAGTCGTGGTTGCAAGATAGTCATTTATCACTGTTGAACTTTCTTAGTGGTTTCAGGTGCTCAGGTTTTTGTTTATACAGTATAAGATTTGACTATTTCCAACTTTCTAAGCAGATTTGTAAAGATTTGTTGAAGTTTCGTTATATGTTCTTTCAAACGGCCAGAAGGACGATCAAAAAGAATCCGTCAGACAAGATCAGAATGACATCATCTAAGCTGAAATATAGGTTTTAGCTGTGACGAATCAAGGGACAGGTGAAAGTTTATAATGTAAATTAATACAGGAAAATATCTGAAGACGTTTGATAATTTAAAATTAGTAGTGCTTGATAAAAATTAAATATAAATACTAACAGATTAAAGTAAATGATGGTACACTGCTTTCCTTTGGTTTTGACAGACCTTTTTTTTTACTCATAGAGCCTACAACTTCCTACAAGAAATTTGCCTGAAATTCGGTTTTAAGCTGAAATCGGGTTTTAATCTTAACGCTTACTTCACGGCCGGGTTTATCAAGATATTCGAAATTTGAAATTTTACATTTGAAAAACTTAATTCTCATAAAAATCTTATATACAAATATTTTTTTTCAGTGGAACATCTTGCTGTCCTGCTGCGTTTGACACAATTTTAAATTGAAATTATATTAAATAATAAATATACACATATTTTACACTGTTTACAAGCCTTAGTAAATTTAGAAGATTAAAATGGTGAAAAGATGTAAGGTCAGATATTAATATTTATTTCAAAATAAATAAAATACAAAGATAACATTTTCTTATGTCAAAATTATGTATTTCATGCATGTCTCTGTTGTCCTGTCGACGTTAATAAAGATGTGTACATCATACGTGTAAGCACATTTCAAAACTGAAACGGACTTTATTTTAAGTTATAAATCATAAATATTATGGCACTTACTATTTTATTGGATACGAATTTATGTTAATGACTTATTTTGTCATCATTTTCGCAAAATGCCATGAAAACTTAAAAAATTCCTATAACATTTACATAATTTTTAATGAAGTGAATGTTTATTAAACTAAAAGTTATACATCAATTTAATTTCAATCGAATAAAATAAACACAAAAATAACCTCTGACGTCAGCTTCAATTCATAATGATTAAATACAATGTAAGTAAACGTATTCGAAAACTTGTTGAACTAAGTGAAGAGCTTATATGAACTATATATAGGCTATACAGACCAGAAACTTAGTATTTTCCTAGACTCATCAGCGTTTATGCAAAACTTCATTACAACTTGAAATTTCATAAACTTTTCATTTTTTTTTTTCATATTAAATTTTGTTCTTTAACACAAATGTTAATCACAATAAGGAATCAACAAATAAATTACCTGTGCCGTTTCACGGGAAAATACAAATCGATTTCAGCACAAAAACTAATGAACGCTCTGAATTCAAACGTATTTCATAAATTATTTATTTAAAATTAAGAAGGAATAGTGGATTTTAAGATTTTAAACGATACATGGACAAAAAGTTACAATTTCATTCGATTGATTTTATCAAAATGATGTTTATGATCAATTTTATCTATTTTACACATGATAATTGTTTTTATTACATTTTATATGTTAAAATTTCAACTTTAAAAGTGGAAACTTGGAACTGGATTTGCGAAGTATATAATCTTAATGGATTTAAAACATCAAGAATATTCATAATGGCACCTCTTATGGCATTTAATACTATAGTCTGTATATATACATTTTTCCACATAACGTTTTCCTCGTGTGGACCCTGCAGGGGAGACTGCCAGCTAACCATGCACGGCTACAACCATCTAGGACCCTGCCGCGGTTCCTGTTTGGAATATCAAGGTTACTCCCGACAAGGGGGCAGAAGTGTCTGCGATGGGAGCAAAGCGACCAGAAACTGATGATTTTCAACAGTCAGATGAGAACGAAGACTCTGAACACCAAGGCATGTGGCCGTCGCCAGCTGCCTGGAATATTTCTGACAAAACTCAAACGCTCTGTTAGAATTATCCATATATTAGCCGAGGGAGTGAACTCTGATATCCAAATGTTTGGACAGGGAAGCATACTCCAATTTAATATTCTGCTTTTGAACAATAATGTTAAACTCATGTAGAATATTTTGTCTAAAGTTTACAGTGCACACAAAGTCGACACGTGGTGCTAATTTTAAAGACTGGCTTAGTTTGACATAATATTTTACAGACTAGTATTGAGGCATGTTCAACCATTTTTCAGAACTGCAGACCTCACGTTTTGACTATGATACCTTTCGACAAACCTGTAGGTTTCCCTAGATCTTCTGCACAGTCCTGTCCGTTAAAGAGAATTTTTTGACAACCTTACCAGCTGAAACAGAATAAGTGTGGAAACTCCCACTTGCAGAAAGATTGAATAACGTATTAGTAAAAAGAGCATCTGTATACCTTTTTCGTACCATCACCCCCCCCCCCCTACACACACAAACACACACACAGGCTAGAACTTTGTATTTGATAAACTGAATTTTACACAGCATTGTGAAAGTAATTTTACGTGATTTAACACTACCCACTTAATTTGATTTTAAGTTCCTAGGAAACAATGGTTAAGGTTATGGAGGTGTGTAAACATAGAACAGACTGAAGCTTTAAAGAGTTGCGAGGGTTGTTCTAGAGATAATTAGAGTTTTCAGTTTGTGTGACTTATTGATCCTCATCATCCAACAGAAACCAAGTGATGGTAACACAGTTCATGGATGAATCTGAAATCTATTTCAACAGATTCGTATGTGTATCAGAGAATGTGGTCCTTACTGGTGACTTGGTGACTTCAATTTCCATGTGAATGATTCATATAACACTGATTCTGTCAGGTTCTGCTAACTATATATTGCATGCAGTGTACAGTTTCTAAACAACTGGTTACTGATAGCACACACATTAATGGTAAACTTTAGATTAATGGTTATTATAAAAAGGCATCATCAATGAACAAAACGTCCGCGTTAATACTTTCATTCTTGTCCATGCTGCTGTTCTTGAGTAGATTTTAAATGTAAAGCAAGAATGTTTGTTAAAGGATTAAATTAACGAAAATGACGCGATGTAGGTATACTAGCAATTTCCCGTGCCGCGCACGGTTTTGGGCGAACAGTTTTTTCTAATGTCAAATAGTCTTTCATAGTTGAATGTCTTAGTTGTACAATGTTACCGTCATAAGATCTCCTTGAGGACGACATTTGGTGTTAGGGTTCTGTCTTTGAGCTGAACTTGTGTCTGAGTCTGGATTACAAATATACGTTCGGTAAGATTACTTAATTAATAAATAGATCCATCACATGTATGTTGTTATGTATAAAAATCTAATTGAAGCAAAGAGATTGGCCGGAGATTTTTTTTTCGGAGAAGTTGATATGATAAATGGAATCGTTTTTATATGAAAATATATTATATTGAACATCGCTGTTTAAAGCTGCCCATTTAGCCCATCAATTCGCCAGTAAAGGAACCTGTTATTTTGCATGGTAGTACAGTAGCGCTGAGACGTGTTCTCGATAATGGCATTCCCATTATCATACACAAAAACTAAGCACTCACATGGTCGGGCAATCCCGCTTTGCAAAAGTTCGTAGTAGCATTACAGCATTTGGTACACTTAATGGCTGTATATATATATATATATATATATATATATATATATATATATATATATATATATATATATATATATATATTAAATATCACGCACTTCAAAAGACCATTCCAGTTTGAAAGCTAAGCCAATGTTTTCCAGCCAGACAGTCAATGAATTCACTACCGTTCGGGCCATTATGATTCTTACAAAGATCCCCCTTTTGAGCATTCTCCTCATGAAAGATATCGTCTATGAAGGGATTCCTTGTACATAATAGACCTTATCGCTGAATGAGCGGAGGTTGCCTTTGGAGAAGGGGTCACCAATGGGGATTATAACGGACCAGTGACGGCGAAATGCACGAAAACATGACAAAGGGCCCCCGGAGAAAGCTCGGTCCCGACATCACACACTCTATGACCGTTGTGGTACCAGGCCCGAACGCACAAAGAAAAGGGGCGCCCCTTGGGGGCAAATATTCAAATTATTAATTATGCACGTTATACGCAAATATTGCAAATAAAATATGGGTGAAATTTCTTTGGACAAACCCGGATCATTTGTATGTCCAAATTCATGGCAATCCGTACGGTGTTATCAGAGGAGATGAGGAAAATCACATAAACACGTTTCGCTATTAATATATAGATGTCATTTGTTTAAGCTATACAGGGTCAATATATTGGCGTAGCGTTATACTGAAATGGTTGATAGCAATGTAGAGCAAGTTGTACAGAAGTTCACTTTTACTGACCTGAGTATTACACATATGCTGCAGAAAAGATCTGATCAGTAGTAAATCGGTGATATGTCACACGGTATATGATGCAGAACAAAAGGACCTTAACAGCATTGGGAAAACTAGACATTTCTTGGCACCGCTGGTGCCATAGTATCGCCAGACAAATGAGGTTTTGTGGTATTTTGTTGATATAATGTAATGTATTTGTATTTTAGCAATGAATGTGAGAAACATTTGTACAAAATATAGGAATATTTAAGGTGAAGGCAATTGTTATGTAAAAGGTTATGTATAAATAGAAGTATATATTTAATGATGTATTGAGTTGTATATGTATGTTTGGAGTAACTTGTTTGAAAATAATATAGAGTAAAGCAGAAAGAAAGAGAAAGAGATGGATAGACAGGATTTCAGAGAGATGGAGATATATGATAATTAGAATGAAATAATAATATCTGTTATATTTTGTTTCACATCATATTTTGTTCTTTGTAATAAATTGTTATATTGTCATAAAAATTGTCATTTGTTCCTTATCAATAGCATAAATTGTGGAAAAACAAGAAAATAGAGTAGGGTGTGCCACCATGCAGTTCCCAGCAAATGACTCATCGCATTACCCATATCTATCTATATGCATAATATGAAAGATATCTGCCAATTAGTTTCCAGCACATGACAACACTATCCAACAACTTTTTAATTTTTTTTATAATGCTGACAAACTGTCAAGTCCCATATAGGCAACATTCATGAGCCATTTTAAATAGTCTTCGTCCAAAGGTCAAGACCACTCTCAAAGGAAAATGATCTCGTTGTGACTCTGCGGTACACCCAGTGCACTAATTCATTTATCACTGACCATCATATCTATTTATAGAATCTGACCATGGCCCAGAACTGCTGATGTTTGGGCAAAACATGATGCAACACCATGTGCAGACCACTAGCTGAAGCAATCCCCCAGGTTCACTGGAGATTTTCATGATTGTTGGTGATTTTTACCATATATGGCAATATTTAAAGTCAAGTCCACTCTCATGTGCAAGGTCAGGACCCAAATTTAAATATATCTCATCCCATAATCCAAATCTATGTATATGCATAATATAAAAGAAATCTGTCCATTAGTTTTTGACTTATAATGCTCACAGTGCTGTCAAGTGGCCCTTTTTAAGATATTCATGATTTTATGTTTTCACCAAATATGGGAATATTCAAGGTCAAGGTCACTCTTATAGTCACGGTCATGACCCCAAATCAATAAACTGCATTCCAAAATATCCAACATTTGAAAAAAAAATAAAATAAAAAAAAAATAATTTAAATTAAATTAAATTTTAAAATTAAATTTAAAATTAAATATACCTCATTCCATAAACCATATCTATATACATGCATAACATGAAAGAAATCTGTCCATTACTGTTTGACTTATAATGCTCACATTGTATATACTGTCAAGTGGCAATGATGGGGTATTCAAAGGCGCAAAAAAAAGAGAAAAGGACAACAGGTGGCGCCACCTATCTTCTGCAAAAGACAAAACTATCCAAGATCTTCCGTCAACTTGATTTTTGGACCAATCCATGCATCCCTTTTTAAGATATTCATGATTTTATGTGATTTTCACCATATATGGTAATATTCAAGGTCAAAGCCACTCTCAAAGGAAAGGTCATGACCCCAATTTTAATATACATCATCCCATAACCCATACCTATGTACATGCATAATATTAAAGAAATCTGTCAATCAGTTTTTGACTTGTGATGCTAAAAGTACTGTCAAGTGGCAATGATGGGGGTATTAAACGGCACAAAAACAAGAAAAGGATACTAGGTGGCACCACCAGTTTCCGGTACATGACATCACTATCCAAGATCTTTGTCCTACTTGATTTTTGGATAAATCCATGAAAGATTTCTTGAGATATTTAAGAATTTGTGTGATTTTCCCCAAAAATGGATCTATTCAAGGTCAAGGTCACTCTCCTAGTTGAGGTCATGGCCCCATTTTAAATAGGCTTCGTCCTCTCACCTATATCTATAAATGTGTCAAGTTTGAAAAAGATCCTTGAAATATTTTTTGAGTTATTGTGTCCAAAAGAAATCTCTGCGGCGGCGGCGGCGGCGGCGGCGGCGGCGGCGCAACCGTGCCTAAACCATAGTATCTCCAGACAATGTCTGGCGATACAATTAGAGATCAAGATTAATAGTCATATTAAAACAGCCATAACAGAGAAATATTAACTTATCAGCGAAAAATCCATCTAAGGAATAATTAAGGAAAAGAAAAGGTCATTCGTTGCTCCCAAATTAAAGAACGCTAGAATGATCACACACTTAGGTAGCATGTTATAAATATTTTTTTTTTCTAAATTGAATGTTTGTCTCCCCCTACCATTTAGTCTGATCTAAACAAATCGTGCCAACTGGATCCTATCTCCACTTAGTCTAAGGGTCGCCAAATACATGTGTGCCATGAATTACAGTATTTGTTAGAACATTTCTTGTCACAGGTGATGTACCATCTTGAAGCAGGGACTTGTTACTCCTTTCTTTAAAAATCATCCTACAATGGATGGTGAGTTAAAAAATAGCCCATTTTGTAATCTACCGATCCTTTTCTCAAAAGTCCTAGAAAGAGTGGTGGTACAGCGGCTCACTGCATATATATGCAACAAAATAACCCGGGCGAGCAAATGCAATCAGCGCATGCACAGTAGTGGCTATCCAACAGAAAACCGCCCTTGTGCGAATTCAAGATGACATTCCCGTCCTTCTTGACTTACAGGCACCCTTCGATACCATCAATCACCAGCCACTTGTATCGAGGCTGTCGAAACTGCTTGGAATTAAATGTTTGGCTTTACATTGGTTTAAATCATATTTACGTTGACAGACACATTTGTAATTGGAGATCATGTATATCATGTGGCTCAGTCATCAGCTATACGCTGGTCCTGTATTGTGAGCGATTTAATTTACCAATCACACAATGCTGATAGGAAACATCATGGGAAAACATAGGCTGAATTACGTTCTTTATGCAGGAGATACTCAGCTCTATACTCATTATTTCTACCTGCAGGTTTAAACCTAAAGAGAGAGAGAGAGAGAGAGAGAGAGAGAGAGAGAGAGAGAGAAAGAGAGATTTGTGCGAATGGTATTCAGAAATTGATGTTTGGAAATAAGCTCAGAAGTAATAGAGATAACAGATTGAAAAAAACAATCAACTATAGAAAGTAAGAAATCGTTCCTTGATTATTTTTTGCACCCATATTGTCTCGAAAATATTGACTTTTGGTTTCATTTTGTATAAGCAACACGCATGAAGTCTGCATGTAATATAAAAGTGCATGCTTTAATTTACGCAAATACCTCTCAGGATCCGCTGTGTCTCAGATAGCACCGAGCTTGATTCAGTGCTAGGCATGCTGTATGTGTGTAATTGACTTTTATATATAGATTAACGAAGTCTTAGGTGTTTCGTCTACAAAAAAAAATCAGAATTAGGCAGCCCGCAGAGTATGCAGATTCCCAGAACGTGCTCATATCATACCGAAGTTCTAATCTATGGTAAGTTGACACAACGTGAAGCCATTTTTGCTGAATGGATAGTTTACACGTGACTACTATCACTGCCAATATACTTTGACCCCGAGCTGACTCATCCGCCAGGCTGATGACAAGCGCTTCACAGATGGAGACCCTGGACGGGGTCATTCGGTGCATATTTACTGTTATGGGTACACACGTACTACTGCTATATAGCTGTAATTGCCATATTAGTCTTCCCGTGCTATCTGGAAACACCGTATATGGCAGAGTCAGATATACACGGCACAGCGTAGTCTAGAACATTACATGCCGGACTAGTTACTTAATTCAGAATATGATAAACCCTCAAATATGATATTTAAAGGTATTAATATAGTGGTATCACAGTTCAGCGCAGAACTTAATTAATTTGAATTATTTCCTACAATGTACTTCTAAAAACCCACATACAAACCATTGAATTAACAACTGGATAAAATTGTACATCAGCGTAAGCAATGACTAAAGGGGCACTAGCTGTACTTTTCTATCACTATATTAGGCGAGCCATTTTTCCCAGGTGTCCAGGGTCTAATAAATCTGTCAATGTATGTACATGTAAGGCTTATATTAGGCCTACATTAAAATAGGAGTAGGCCTAACTGAAATGTTTCAAATCCATATCACTTAATACGTTACTAGCGGTAGTATAATTAATAGGCCTACCAGAAACGGATCCATCCCCCTTTTTAAGCGAAACAATCTTTTTTTAGGGTTTCCAATATAATTTTGTGACCTGGCCGGACTCCCTCCTCTCCGGACAAGAGGACCATTTTTTAGCTTTTCTTTTAGTCTTCCTTGGTTGGACCCTCCCCTTGCCAAATTCCTGGATCCGCCCCTGTATATATATATATATATATATATATATATATATATAAATATATATATATATATATATTCTCATGGACATGCTGATTATAGACAAAATTTATACAGATACTGAGTTACACCATTCTGTTCGTGAAAAAATCGTTTTTCTTTCAAGTTGATGCAATATGCAGCGGTTCTTACTCAATTGTTTGTGTACCGGTACGTACAGTCGTACACACGGGACTCAACACCCATGAACTTCATGAAGTTACCTGGTAATGTTACTTTCGTGAAACTAAATACGTGTGTTCAAGGTGATTTTTTGTGTGTTTTGCTGTCAGGTAACACCTTGATTTCGCACCCTGCACACTGCAATTAAGAAAGTTAAACCTCGGGAGGGTCATTTAACCAATCTCCATGCACGGATGAGGTCATATTTATAAGATTAAAGTTCAACAAACAGAACGCGTCAGATATGCATCGAGCGTTTGATTGGCAAGCCGCACACACGACGTCATAACTAAATATAGTTAACAGCCATCCACGTGTGTGTCTGGGCTGAGTACATTAACAGACCCTTAACTTGCTGGGGGTGTGTTTTGTTCAAACAGTACAACTACACGCAGGGAGATGGACATACTCGGCATTATCAACCTGCCAACATGGTTGATATTCACTCTCGTGATCGTTCTGTTGATCTACGTGTAAGTATAAGTATAATCTACTGCTTCGTGTCCAGTGTTTACAAGAGGTCCAGGTGGTCGCGCTCCCCTGTGCCGTATACCCTTAAGTGGATTAGCTTAGGTGACAGACTGTCTATATTGCCATGTATAGCCTTTTCTCTTATTTTTTGTTCAAATTTGGTGAGACAGATATCTCAAAATGAATATATATATACTCTCATTTTATTAAATCCTCTTGCTTTACAGGTAATCTTCAACAAAGTGTTTACACTTATTAGGAGACTTTTAAAGGTAATACATGCGTCTCTAATTCAGGCTCATGACCTTAACCCAAGACATATGTACATTTATACATCCGTGTAATAACAAAACTTTTGTATTTGTTAACTGTTACCACCCAAAATCACTGTTCTCTTGGCTGAGGGCTATTGGCAGTTTTTGTTTTTTTGTTTTGTTTATTGTTAGCTTCTGTTATAATGGTTGGTTATGCACCACAGGTGTCACACACTCTTAGCGACATTTTGACCCTCTGACATTAGAGAGTCCATGAACAGGTATCAGAGTGTCTTCACATCTTTCACGAAGTACCACACTGTAATTCGCCCATAAGGGTGCAGTTATTTTAACAATGCTGCCTGGCTTCAAGTACGATGTCACTTGAATTAATGTGGCAGGGTAAAGTTCTTATTTAAAAATAATATTATATTATTTTTAATCTTTCAAGTTTACTCTGAATTAGTTACAAATGTCAGGTTTAACTGAGAGTAAAAAGATTGTGTTTGTAATGCAAGAATGCCTGCCTAACTTGATCAGTGTTTAATCAATGAATTAATGAAAATATGGCTCCCTGGGGTTACTGGAGGGCAGCCAACTTGTATATGGTACAGGAATGGTCAACTCTTCACCATAGAGAAAGATTTTCAGTAAAATCACACTTATTCTTAAGATAAGATAAGATTACATTTATTAGCCTTTAGTTCCAGGAATTTGTTGTTGACTTTCAATTCATTACATAATAATAATTAAATAAATACATATATACATAAAAATAATCCATAAAAATAACACATAACGTATTGACTATGCATGTAAAAAAGCATGAAAAAATGATAAAACAGATAATTCCGCAGGTAAAACACATTATAAATATTTATTACTCTTATCCTAATGTAAACATTATCAGTCGTTTACCACAATATCAATGCAACAGGATGGATGACCATTGTAGTACATTCCCTCTGCAGCTTGTATCACGACTCAAGTTGGGGTTACCAGCCTAATATAAACGCCTACTGATTCATGTATTCACAACTATCGGATTCTTGCATGGACATACAGGCAGCATGGGTACATGATGTATTTACAGCCCTTCCCCCCCACCCCCCCCCCCCCCCCACACACACAATTATAATGAAGATCTTTGGTTCTTGGAGTTAAACGGACAACAGGCAGATTGTAAGAAGGTTCTACAGGGAATAATATGTAGGACGACATGCAGGAATTAATATATGGTAACTACTTGTTTGTCTGATGTTGTACAGTTGGCTTAACCCTAGTTTAACAGGTAGACTGGTAATTAATGTCCTGTCACTGACCTCTGTGTGGCTACATTATCAGCTTATCACCGAAGGCAGTCTAAATACCATCTGAACGTGTCCTGGTTGCCAATGACAGGGGCAGTCTCTGTGTTTAATTGTATTTACAGTTAGCATGTGTTAGTCTTTTATGTCCTCTCTGTTTATTAGGACTTACCATATTCTGTGCATTCATAATCTTGATGGGTTTATTTGAAAAAAAAAATACATGAAAACTCTACTGAAAAAAAGTTATAAAAACCTAAAGGACAGTGAATTTGGTTAACTTCAGTTTTCTTGTACTTGACAGAGATTGTCATGGTAGCATACATCATGTCGTTTTAACTTTTGTTGAAATTAGTTGTATATCTTATGTAAAAGAGAAGTTGTTCTGTCAAAGTCCATATATGGGAATTCCATTTGACTTTTGGAAACAGCAAATTTCATAAAAATGAACACATGTATTATTAAAAACCAATACAAGTCTTCAATGCTCATATTTTTCATCTTATTGAACCCATTACCAGTATACAGATTTATGCCTAGGTGGTTTCAGATCGCAGTTTATTGATAATTAGCTCAGCTGACTATAAGTCATCTGAGCTATAGTCATGGTCCATTGTCCGTCGTCCGTCCGTCTGTCTGTCCGTCCGTCCGTCCGTCCGTCTGTCCGTCCGTCCATCCGTCAGTCTGTCTGTCCGTCTGGATGTCCGTCCGTAAGACTGGCACGTTTCGACACCGTTGGACCTATGAATCTGAAATTCAGCATACAGTTAGATGTCCCCAAAATCTCCTACCATGCCGAAAATTGGGTCAATAGGACTTCGTTCCTTCGAGATATTAAGGAAAAACCTCAATTTTTTATTAGAAATCTATTTTCACACTTCAGGACTGCCTAATATCAAAACCACTCATCTGGTTTTCTTCATGTTTAACCATAAATGTTCCTCTATATAGTTCCTATGTACATGCCAGATATTAAGTCAGTATTATATAATTTAAAAAAGTTATGGGCCCAAACATAATGGACTTTGTAAAAAAATCAGGAAGATATTTGGTCACTTAAGACCAAAAGTGTTATAGGTAGGGACTTTTTTCCAGTAATACAACTTTAATTAATCAAAATTTAATTGTATACCAAAAATTAGATCAAAATCTGTTAAACTTGTTTAAATATTGGCAAAAATATAAAATTGGTACCTTAAATTTTTCCCAACTTTGGCCACGGCACATTTTTTTCCTGTAAGTACTGTGGATTTAATTTTCACAGCATGTATACATAAGGATTTAATCCTTTTCAAATCTGAAATTTGAAAATAAAAGCTGCAAAATTAGGCTAGTTATTGAATTTTTTTGGAGGCTCTTGTTGTATTCCCTTACATTGTCAAGCAGTCCACTTGGATGACTGTAGATCATTCAGTGCACATCTCTATGCTTCCCAGGCTGTTGGCATAATTTTAGATGTCCCCAAAATCTCCTACCATACCGAAAATTGGGTCATTAAGACTTCGTTCCTTCGAGATATTAAGGAAAAAAACTCCATTTTCCATAAAAAAGCCATTGTTACACTTCAAGGCTGCCTAATATCAAAACCACTGATCTGTTTTTGATCGTATATAGTATTCACATTCTTTTATACATTTTCTATGAACTTACCAAAAATTAGGTCAGTATTGGGTATTATTTTGAAGTTATGGGCCAAAACATAATGCAATTTAAAAAAAAAAAAATCAGGAAATATATTTACTCACCTAACATGAGAATTGCTGAACCTAGAGACTTTTTTTCAGGAATATAACTTTATTTAATCAAGATTCAATTGTTAACCCAAAATAAGTTCTGAATTTTGCAAATTTTTCAAGTTATTAACATAAATAAAAAATTAATACCTTAAATTTTGTCCAACTTTGGCACTGTTGATTTAATTTTCACAGCATATATACATAAGGATTTAATCTTTTAAAATCTGAATTTCAAAGAAATTGATTCGAAAGAATAGCTTTTATTCATGTTTTCATACACCATGTCAAGTGTTGTTTACATCTAGTACAGCCTTCACTTGCATTATGTAACCCACCCCAGGCAGCTTGCCTTGGGTCAGCTTGGCCACTACCAGCAGGCTTCCCCTCTGCCTGCACTCCCCCCCCCCCCCCCCCAGATGGTGCATAAACTAGATGAATGTTATTATTTTCTGTATTTGATTCATTCTTATTCTAGGCTATGCTACATTTTAGATTTTGTATTGTACCACCAGGGTTACAATGATTAAAGTGTACATTTAATTGTGTCCACAAAGTGGTGTATTGCTATGAAAGTGTGGATGTTCATCAGATAAGTAATTCCTTACTTCAGAGGAGTAAAAACTTCACCAGGTGTGAAATTGACTATTAATTCCAGTAATAAATTAAAACTGGGATAGTAATTAGCACAATGATATTGTTTGTCCCTCATTCAACCAACAGTGTGTATACTTTATTTGAAAAGATGTTTTATTTTATCAAATTTACTGAATCTTTTATTTGATTTTGGTGAATAAAAGTAAGCATGTACTGAAAACTCCAATGTGCAAAACTTTTAATAGTGATTCAAGGAATATTCTTGTAGATGCCATGTTGTGGCATTATTTTCTTTTAAATTCAGTTTAAACATTTATGATTTAAAATAATAAAATATATGTGTATGCATAATATGACCCAATATGAGCTACACTCTGGATATATGATGATTGCAACTTTTGCAACAATTCTAATATTTTAACTTATATTTTCAGGTTTTTTTATTAAAAATTTATAAAACTGTAAATAAAAAAAATGATTCAGATAAAAACTTCTTAATGGAAAAAGTGGATATGCTTAAAAAATAGGCTTATATATAAACTTAAATGCATTATTCCCTTGAAAGTGAAATAAAGGTATTAGTCCATTCTGTCCACTTGCCTGTCCATCTGTAAATTTTCATATGCATTATAGTATCTCAAAACTTTTACTGTTTTCCTTATGACAGTCTTGTCAGAGTATTAGTTTGCAATCATATATTTAGAACTTTACTATAACCAAGTAGGAGGGCCCCTTTCCTCTTAGCTTTTCATATTCTTATATAAATGAAAAACATTACAATAGAATATTTCTACATCCACCTTCTTGCTGCCCTCACTTTTCCCTTCTCCGAACCCCATCCCAAAGTGAGCCTCAGTAAGAAAGAACAAGATGAATCAGATATATTCATACTTTAATATTTTGTATAACTATTCGTCCATAGGTACCTATGTACATGCCAGAAATTATGTCAATATTGTGTAATATGTAGACATAGTGGGCATCACAATAATGTACCTTGTCAAGACTAAAGAGATATTGTGTCATACAGTCACAAATTCATAAATCACTTCATCAGCATAGTTAATCATAACATCATATCTGTCAAATTGAAAGCTTGCATTTACTGTTTTTCTTCATGACAGTCTTGTCAGAGTATTAGTTTGCAATCATATATTTAGAACTTTACTATAACCAAGTAGGAGGGCCCCTTTCCTCTTAGCGTTTCATATTCTTATATAAATGAAAAACATTATAATAGAATATTTCTACATCCACCTTCGTGCTGCCCTCACTTTTCCCTTCTCTGAACCCCATCCCAAAGTCAGCCTCAGTAAGAAAGAACAAGATGAAACAGATATATTCATACTTTAATATTTTGTATAACTATTCGTCCATAGGTACCTATGTACATGCCAGAAATTATGTCAATATTGTGTAATATGTAGACATAGTGGGCATCACAATAATGTACCTTGTCAAGACTAAAGAGATATTGTGTCATACAGTCACAAATTCATAAATCACTTCATCAGCATAGTTAATCATAACATCATATCTGTCAAATTGAAAGCTTGCATTTACTGTTTTTCTTCATGACAGTCTTGTCAGAGTATTAGTTTGCAATCATATATTTAGAACTTTACTATAACCAAGTAGGAGGGCCCCTTTCCTCTTAGCATTTCATATTCTTATATAAATGAAAAACATTACAATAGAATATTTCTACATTCACCTTCTTGCTGCCCTCACTTTTCCCTTCTCTGAACCCCATCCCAAAGTCAGCCTCAGTAAGCAAGAACAAGATGAAACAGATATATTCATACTTTAATATTTTGTATAACTATTCGTCCATAGGTACCTATGTACATGCCAGAAATTATGTCAATATTGTGTAATATGTAGACATAGTGGGCATCACAATAATGTACCTTGTCAAGACTAAAGAGATATTGTGTCATACAGTCACAAATTCATAAATCACTTCATCAGCATAGTTAATCATAACATCATATCTGTCAAATTGAAAGCTTGCATTTACTGTTTTTCTTCATGACAGTCTTGTCAGAGTATTAGTTTGCAATCATATATTTAGAACTTTACTATAACCAAGTAGGAGGGCCCCTTTCCTCTTAGCATTTCATATTCTTATATAAATGAAAAACATTACAATAGAATATTTCTACATTCACCTTCTTGCTGCCCTCACTTTTCCCTTCTCTGAACCCCATCCCAAAGTCAGCCTCAGTAAGCAAGAACAAGATGAAACAGATATATTCATACTTTAATATTTTGTATAACTATTCGTCCATAGGTACCTATGTACATGCCAGAAATTATGTCAATATTGTGTAATATGTAGACATAGTGGGCATCACAATAATGTACCTTGTCAAGACTAAAGAGATATTGTGTCATACAGTCACAAATTCATAAATCACTTCATCAGCATAGTTAATCATAACATCATATCTGTCAAATTGAAAGCTTGCAGACTACCATACACTTTAGATCCTTCAACAAATAGCCTTATCATCATTCTACTACTGCTTATTACTGCTGTCATTGCATTCATATTTGCTCAAATATATCACAATTTTCAACCCCTCCTAAATAAATAAAAAATAAACGACTATATTTGACTCTATTAATCCATCAGTCAGGTAATTTCATTAATCATTTACTCACATATTACATTACATTCCTTTATAATAGCCCAACATGTCCATGATATTCATAAGCTTTATCGACTCGATATAGTATCACAGTGGAGAAACATTTATAGTCCAATCACGATCAGCTGAGCGCCGTGACCCATGGGTCCCTTGTTTTTTAATTGTGGTAGATATGGCCCCTGCATTTTACAAGTGTGAAAAACACTGCATTTGGTAATCTATGAAAGTTTCACAATCCATATTTTGTATATTTAATTCTGTTATTCTCAAGATCTGGACATTTTATAAACTAATTTTCTTCTTTTAAATACTTTTCTTCAGTTATTCTACATGGACTTTTGACCATTTCAAGAAGATGGGTATACCTGGGCCCAAACCATATCCTTATGTTGGCAACTTGCTGCAATTACTGTTCAAGTTCCCAGTAAGTTATCTTTATTAACAGTTATTCAGATCACAGGATTGTTGTACAGATGTGTGCAGTTGTGTAACTTTGGTTAAATATTGTGTTTATACTTTTTTTTCTGAAATTATATGAAAATTTAATTTATGTGTATTAGCAAAAAACTAAATTTATATATACATAATATTCAAGTTACTAATGGCACCGAGTAATATTTAATTTTAAAGTTGTATCTGATGATACAAGCACTAATATTCCATACTAATTCTCTACTTATTTTATAACATTTTGTTGAATTTTTAAGAGAAATTCTTTCATTTAAGCAATATAGAATGTACTCTTTCCTGAAAAAAAAGTTTTTGAAAATACATCCTTGTATAATGTTTGAGCTTACAAAATTGAAAAGCAAACTTTTTTTTATCAGGGAAGAACTCAATACTGAGTATGATGCCAGATGCAAATTGATGGAAATTAAGATAGATAGACTATTAATTAAATATGGGCCGTACCACTGTAAGTTGATTCATTTTCATAACATTAAGGTATTTAATTATTTTAAGACATAACTTTTAGTGAAGCTATTAAACTAATATGATTACCATTTTCCCATTAGATAAAACTATGTTATCATGATATCTGTTTGAGGAGATAATAAAAACAATGCCAAGTGGTATCATTCAAAATCACAAATATTTTCATACTGTTGTTTACAGGACATGCGAGATTATGACAAAGACCTTATTAACACGTATGGAAAGATTATAGGGTAAGTTTTATTTCAAATATAGCTCTTTGTCCTGGTGCTTGTAAAACTGTCATGCCAAGTTGACATGTGGTAGAGTGCATATTTTTGTCAATTAAAAACAATCTTGCTAGTCTGCCACTTGATAATATAATGAGGTTCCCTGGCCCAGGTCCCATCACCCGATCCACAAACCTGTGATTAGTTAATTAGTTTCTGCTTGAACCTGCTAAAAAATCCTTTCTGTGCAATTCCTGTTCCCTTAAGGAGGTAAATTTTTCATGAGGTTTACTTTAATAAGTTGCATTATATATGTAGATACAACAACCTATAAAAAATAGTCTATATTAGGCAAAAAAAAAAGTTTTGGTTCTCAGGCACCGCACGTGTCAGTTTTAAACCACCGCATAAAAAAATTTTGATTTTTGATTTTCAGTAGAAACTTACCAGCCACTCAGACATTTCTTTCAAGAAGATAATACAACTTTGAGAAGATTTCCTTTGTTATGTACTGCTTTTAGAAGATTAGCAAAACCTTGTTATCATCATGCTTTTCCCTTATCTTATGAAATTTTTATCGAAACATACAAAAAAAGGTAAAAAAAAAAAAAAATAAAATAAATAAAAAATAGCCCTCATGCACTGATTTCTGAAAAAAGTGCTTGGGACCCAAACCTTTTTTTGTTGGCCTTATGAATTTTCTTTTAATGAATTACCCTGTAATATCATAGATACAAAACTAGTTTTGTAAGGATGGTCCTAGGTATATCCAATACGACCTCAAATTGTCACACTTAGTATTTTTTATTTCAATAAAAAATTCAATAATACAAAAAAAAACAAGGTTCTGTATATTTGTATTAAATGAAGCAAATTTAATAATAAAACAATCAGATTGATGATCATGAATAAACCTAAATTGTCAAGTCCTTAAGTCCAAACATTTTTCATATTGCAAATTTAAATTTATAAACAAAAACATTTTCCTTTTTTCCATGGGCTGAGTTTTGTTAAATTACTCTCAAATGCTGCTTCAACTGAACGCTATGACCCATGTTGAATTTTACATTTTAGTTGATAACCCTTACACTTTAAACTTTAAGAAATATTTTCCGGGTGCAATTTGATTTATTAATTTTACCTATTAACTTAATGCCCATGAAGCAGTGCTTTAATGAATAAGATGAGGCATTGCTCCCCCCCCCCTTCAAGAAAGATTGAAAATAATGGGTAAAAACTGTGATTGTCTGATTGACCTTGATAGGACCTTCGTGAGAAGAACACCGGTTCTGGTTGTGGCTGATCCAGATATTATAAAACAAGTGATGGTCAAGGAATTCTACAACTTCACCAACCGAGAAGTGAGTAATCACCAATGCTGTAGATACATGTATAAATAAACAACATCACATGACAAGATACAGTCTATTACATCCTGTACCCACAAATAATTGTCAAACCATATAATGAAAGGACGCTTCGGTGCACAGAAAGGAGTGGACGTGTTGTCAGAGCTCTCAGTGAAAGGCTTTTTTTTACCAGGAAATATCTTTTGTAACATGTTAAAAATTGCTGAGGATACCACGAAGTACCAAAGATCAGGGTACACCTTAATTTTCAAGACAAAGGGAAGTATTTACTTCATATTTTTGTATTTTAAAAATCTTGTCTTCAGTTTAGTAATAACAATTGGGAGGGTATTACCTAACCCATTGTTATTTGTGGTGGTCACTGGACCATTAAGCACCAGGTCTCTGGTTCCCAGGTCATAAGAGAAATGTAAAAGAGAAATATAATGAGTAGTTGAGCTCAGTTCAATGCCTGGCAGTTTGTTTTGTAAAACACTGAGTACTCACAGGCTTCGAAATATGTGACTCTCTTGAAATATGTGACTGTTAAAATATAATATGAATAGGAAATTTATATGGTCAAGATATGTATTATCCAGCTCATCCTCAACTTCTCCAGGTAGTCCACAGAAAACCAAACAAATTCATCTCAGAACAATCTATCGATAAAATAGAACTTAAAACAATGGCAGGTATCTCTGAACAAGTACTGAAAACCATGTTAAATGAGATAGAAACAAAAATAGTTGAAAGAATAACAGAAAGGTATGAAAGAACAGTTCAGGTACTAGAATCCAAGGTAATGAATCTAGAAAAAGAGAACACAGAAATGAAAGTAGAAATTGCAAGTCTCTCTGCCAAACGTGGAGCAATTCAAGAAAAATGTATTCAGTCAGAAATAGTAGCAGCTGAAGTAAAGAGAAAAGCTGTTGAATTGGAGCAATACTCCAGAAAACCATGTATCAGGGTATATGGTATTCAAGAAACTCAAGGGGCAAGGAGAGATGAAAATTGTAAACAGGTTGTCTAACATATGTAAATAGACGTTTGGAGATGAAATGATTGATATGGATATTGATGTTGCACATAGGATGGGTTAATGTGTCAACAGTTCACAAAGAAACAATACCAAAGCTATTCTTGTCAAATTTGTTAGGAAAAATGTAACAATAGATGTAATGATAGAGAGAAGGAAGTTAAAAGGAACTGGGATTGTTATGGTTGATGATCTGTGCAAGGAAATATATGAGTTATATTACAGAGTAAAAAACAATCCCAGGGTTCAAGAAGCGTGGACGTGGGATGGAAAAGTCTTTATCAAAGACTTGAATGGAGATGTTAGGTATGGGGAATCTTTAGAACAGTTACCAGTTCTACCTTGAATGATGTTATCAGACAGATCCTGCCAAGCCAAAAAATGACCTGAAATTATTGATCATGTTCATGTTACTTGTTCCTTTTTATGTTTTTGTGTTAATTACATTTTTGCTCCCACCAAATACACATATTCACTGAGCAAGAGAAGGATTATATTGAATATACGTTACAGAAAGAATTGAAAAATATATTAAAACCGCGTTGAGTGATACTAAGTTTCAAATCCTCTCTTTAAATGTGAGGGGAATAAGGAATTATATGAAAAGAAGACACATGTTTAAATTGATGGTAAAACATAATTCATATAATGGAATTTTTTTTTTACAAGAATGTCAATGGAAACAACATGATGAAATATCCTTGGCTAAGCAATGGCGAGGCTCAATGTATTTGTCCCACGGGACTAACAATTCACGTGGTGAATTGTTAGTCCTACTGGGGGTAGATACATAATTGAGGGTTTAAATGTGACATTGAGAGTTTACAGTGTATTCTTGTTAACACATATGCACCAGGAAAAGAAAGGTCAAATTTTAGGATATTATTTTTGCAAACATTATGAAAGTGAAAAATGATTCAGATGTCGAGGTTATATGGGGTGGAGATTTCAATGTACATTTAACTGAACAGGATGCTGATGGTGGAAGGTTGGTTATTAAGCATAATTCTGTTAAGAAAATATTATGTATAACAGTTATTTTAAATTTGGGTGAAATATGGTGTATTAAACATGATGACTCTAAGGAATATACTTGGCGTTCAGTAAAACCTCTTTTCAGAGACGACTAGATTACTTTTTTATATCGAATGAAATGAAATAAAGTCATATTCTACAAGTTGTAAAATTATGCCTGCTGTGAATACTGACCACTCAACTGCGGTTAATTTTTTAAAAAAATGAATACAATTAAGGATGGAAGGGGGGGACCATCCCATTGGTGTATGAACAATGATCTGCTTAATGACAATACCTATATAAATAACATAAAAGATAAAATTGCTGAATGGAAGCAGATGATGAATAATGAAACTGCTCAATGTAAATGGGAATACATAAGATTTAAAATCAGAGAATATACCATTACATACAGTAAAAATAAAGCCAAGATAAACAGAGAAATGGTGAAAATCTTGAGAGTGGCTCAGTTTGAAAAAAATAATGAATTCTACAAGTGACCCTGAAACTCATGAAATGTACTGCAATCTGAAACAACAATTGATGAAATATTATGATAATAATTCTAAAGGTGTGATTGTTAGATCTAGAGCCCAGTGGCTGGAACATGGTGAAAGGGGATCAAAATACTTCTTGAATCTTGAAAAACAAAATGGAAAAAGATCTGTTATACGTGAACTGTGTCATGATGGACAGGATGTTACTAATCAAACTAAAATTATGGAATGCCTTAAGACATTTTTTATTTCAAAATATCAAAAGAAAAGTAACTATCATGAACATGAACTGAAGAGTTATTTTGAGAGATTAACCATTAGGTGATAATACGTTAGATGAGTCAGAAGCAGAACTGTGTGGAAAACCTATAACATTGCATGAGGTTCATACAAGTTTGAAATCAATGAAAAAAAAATAAAACACCTGGAAATGATTGACTAACTAAAGAATTTTACTAAGCATTGTTTAGTGATCTTGGAGAGTGCCTCATGGAATGGTTGAATGAAAATTATACTTATGTTTCTCTTACAACAACACAAAAACAAGCACTTATAAAGTTAATACCAATGCCTTGAAAAGATTTAAAGTATATTAAATCATGGAGACCTTTAAGTTTACTTAATGTTGATGTTAAAGTTATAAGTAAAATTCTTGTTCATCGTATAGGGAGGCATCTCCGTATATTGATAAAGCCTGATCAATATGCCTTTATACAGGGAATCGGGGATCCTATTAGAATTATATGGGATGTGCTTCATTACACTGATGTTGAAAAAAAATACCTGGTATAATGTTTGACAGTTTAGACCATGAATTTATGTTTGCGGTTTTTAGATATTTTGGATATGGTGATTCTTTCATTAAATGGGTTTTGATATTTCATAAAAATATTCAAAGCACTGTTTTGAATAATGGATAGAGAACAGGGTGTTTTACATTAGAAAGGGGAACTCGCCAAGGAGAACCACTTGCAGCGTACTTATTCATCATGGAAAAAGAAATATTAGCAATAAAGGTCAGAAATGATGAAAATATGTAATCGGAAATGGTCTGCAGTTTGTTTGCTGATGACACAACCATATTTGTTCAAAACTCAGAATCACTAGGCCAAGCATTCTCTGTATTTATTACAACCGTGGTATTGCAGAAATAACAATTCCTCTGTAACAGAAAAAAACTGTATTAACGGTAACACTAACATATATCTACATAAACAAAAAATTACATCTCAAAAGGTTGGGAGGCATATAGTATCCTTGTTCGGTCATGAAAACTTCACATGATTCGATCACATGACTTGTAGCATACGCATTGCATGCTGGTTGTCTTAGTCACAATGGCGGATTGTTGATCAGTACAGCAGACATTTGAATATTAATCTTCATTGAAATTAAATGTAACAAAATCTGAAGCTACTTGTACTGGATCAATGAAAAGTAACAGTGTCATGTGTTTATAAAATTTGAAATGGATCGATTTAACAAGGGCAACCATATAAATTCTTGGGATATGATTTTCTTATAATAAAGATATTATATTCAAGGAGAACTTTCAGAGAGTTGAAAATAATCTTAGAACTACATTAAAAATTTGGAAAACCAGGAATCTAAGAATTTATGGCAGGGCAGAAGAGCCAATTCACCTTGATTTTCAAAGGTTTTGTATGTGACTAAGATGCTAGTAACCCCAACAAAGACTTTGCAAACCTTTATTTCAACTTCTATATGATTTTATTTGGAATGCCAGAAAACCAAAAATTAAATACACCACAGCAGGCCTAATCGGAAAATATGAGCCGGGGGTGGGGGGGGGGAGTTAAGCAAATATGGAGTATCGAGTATCGAGTATCGAAAAAAATAAGAACCCAGATGATAATGTGGGCCAAGAGATGTCTTGAGCCACAAGAATCGGTTGTGAAGAAGATGCTTAATTATAAACTTATGAGTATCGGAGGTTTAAGATGTATCGGATATTAATGTGCTACCTAAAATATTGCTAAAATTGTATGTGAAAATGTTAAAGATCTTAAAAAATCTTGGCTGACTATGTGTCCGTGGAACCACAGACAGAAGACGAAATAATGTATCAATATGTATGGAATAACAAATATGTAAATGTGAATAGTATGTCATTATACAATAAATATTTAGAAGATCTGGGAATAAATTATGTGAATGATTTATTAAATACAAAACAATAAAAAATGTACATTATTGAGCCATATGTACTAGTTAATACTGAAAGAGTCAATTCCACAAAGATGGAAAAATAATATATTGAACAAAGAGATAATAAATGTGAATAGGATTGAATTAGTTGATAATCTGAAGTCAAGGCATGTTTACTTTACCTGAATAAGTAATAAGTGGAAAGTACCTACGACGCAGAAGAGCTTGAATGACATGAATGAAAAGAATAATTTTGAAGTTGAATGGGAATATGTGTATAAGGGAATCTATATGGTAACACTAGATACCTATCTTAGGGAATTCCAATACAAAATTCTAAATAAGTACATAACTCTTATTGAACAGTTATATAAATGGAAGATAAGTGAAACAGACAAATGTTCATATTGTTTCAACTACAGGAAAGTATATTTCATGTTGGGTAAGAACTTGTATTATAAAATTCAGGCATTGCTACTCGAGTATGGATTGAACTTGCCTAATATATCACTTTCCATTTTAATGTATGGTATTTTACCTGTTAATGAAAATAATATCCGTTTAGATCAAATGTTATTGTTGTACAAATATATACTTTACAAACAAAGAGAGCAGAAGGAATCTTCATTACTTTCGGTGTTTAAATCAAAATTGAAGTATACAGAGAGAATTGAAAGAAGTACAGCAAATGGCAGAGGATTGCTGAACAAGCATTATGATAAGAGGAGCAAACTAAGAAGCTTGTTTGATGGATTTAATTAAAGACAATGTGTGTTTGACATGTCCTGTGATCAGTCTAGCTGAATCATTGTATTGTTATACTGTTGCTAGTGTATTGTAAACCTATGTTGATGAAATTTGTAAAAAAAACTCGCCTGTGGAGAAACAATTTTGTATCACATAAAAAATTCTTAGGCGAAAAAAAAACACAAATAAGGAAAGGACATTCTTCAAAATAATTAATGGTATATATGCCTAATATATTCACAGGCCAGTATGCGTTGCCGTCAGTCTTGTCACTTCTTGATATGGCATTAATCAATGGTCACTAGTCGCGTGAAACAGTAAATGTCTGAAAAAAAAATTGGATCCATTAGCTGTCATCAGATAGAGGTATATGAGCGGGAAGAAGTGGAAATGAGTTTAAAATAGAAATGGATGATTTAGAATAAATGGAAAGTAGGTTGTTTCTTTAAATATTCAGACACTCCCGTACATGTTCTCAGCTGACTTGAAGTTTCCTTTATAGACAACTCTATATCGCAAATATGCTGCTTTTTATGTGAATAAAAAAATATGGGATGGATACTGCAGGCCTGATTGAATAAACTTTCCAAACCCTCATCATGATATAAAATTCATTGACTTTATCCTAACACTCATTGTGAGAGATTTTCATGGATAGCACTACATTGTGATGCAAAGTCCACAGTGATAATCATATTAAATGTGAAATAGAAACAATATTTCCCCGTTTTTTTATTGAATATTTATATTTGCAGGGGGTTATCAAAGAGGAAGATAAGTTTTTCAAGGTGATGCTCACAAACCTGAGGGACGATCATTGGAAACATGTCCGTAATCTCATGACGCCAAGCTTCACGACAGGAAAACTTAAAAAGGTAAACAGCTTGATAAAAAAAAAACCTCAGCCACCTATACACTGCAGTTGTTACAGTCGTTCTGATGTGCACCATGATGAAAAAACTGCTTCAGTTAAACAAGTCTCGTCAAATGTGTAGTTTATGACTTATTTCCGCTCAGACAAAGTAACTGAAGTTTATGTGATCAGTATGGTCTGTTAGTTGGTTTGTTTGTCCATGCTGTAGTTCTGAAAGTTCTTAATGTATTTTGTGAAATTTTATGATAGAATAGAAATTGGTCTAAAGAATAAAATTAAAATATATTGGAGGATCATTCAAATTGTCGATAGATCTGGATGTTGATTCAGTGAAAACAAAACCCATATATATATATATATATATATATATATATATATATATATATATATATATTTCTCAACCATATTTCCAAAAATATGAGGAATCACGCAAAAAATTGACCAATATTTCCTTGGTGTGGCTCTCAATTTTCCAGACATATTTATTTGAAGTCATTGTGTACTTGTGGAGACGTTCCGTTTAAAATCATAAAGAAAGCAGAAAGGTAAAAAGCCTTCAGTAGACACCAGGCCGAGAGAGTTGTGATGAAATCACCATGGTGATCATTCATTATAACGAAAGTGTATTAGTGTGATTAGGTTTCTGGCTCTCACACAACCATCCCCTACCAATCAACCCTCTGACAATGATGTAGGATATTAAGACTGAGTCCATCTCAAGTCCAGTAGAAAAAAGCTCTCTCACATACCATGAAGACTTGTATACATGTACAAACTACCTTTTGCATACTAGGCATTAAAATTATGGTATGTTTACTAAACTTAATTTAAACATTGGGAGTTAAAGGTTATTTAAAATATAAGTAACAAATAGGTATAAACTATCTTTAAAATACACTAGATAATCTAAAACATCAGTTTAAATTCTTTTAAGAAGGAGATGAGTATTGGACATCCCAGTGACTCTAACTTAAAGAAGGTGGACTCAAGACTGGAACCTCAAGGCCTCGGATTCGAGTAGCCTAGCTGGACTCTGATTTGCACTCAGATTCAAAAATAATAAAACACACCAATTTAGAAAAATGGAATTATAAATAACAGTTTATATATGCAAATATTGGTAAAAAATATATGGCATTAAGTTCTGGTTCGATTTAGTTTACTGCAGAATACCCTTCATATTAATATTTAAACGTTTGATTTATTTTTAGATGCACCACCATTTAAATAAGGTGGCAGACATCCTGGTGGAGAATTTGACAGAAAAAGCAGGGGAAAAGTTCGATGTTAAAGAGTAAGATATTTCATAAATCTAGTAAAATGGTTACAAATTAGAAAGATCAAGTAGAAAACCTTCATGCATCTATAATATATATATATATAAATGATAACTTCAATAAGATTTTCAAATGCCTTTGAAATTTACTACATATCACAATACATATATACATATAAGATTGATTTCAAGAATTAATGAACAATTCCAGATTTTAAGAGTGTGCTATATAAAATGTACTTATAGATATGCTACCTTTGTTAATCCTCTTTGGGGAACATTGCCTGTATCATTTCCTAAATATACATTTGCGTATCTAGGGCTAAACCTGTGTTCTTAGGATTTGTATTTGTTTCTTAATTAAACTGAATTTAGTACATATAATAAGTAATTTAACAGGATATTTGGTTGATATCCTCTGCAAATAATGTCAAATCAGTTTAAAAGAGAATGCTATCTCATGTGATCTGTGTTGTCAACAAAATTAGGTCATGTGATCTTCACTTTCCTCCAATCAGATAAGATCACGACGTTTCCTGTGTTTCAGTTACGCCTCAGCCTTCACATTTGATGCCATTGCCAGGACAGCTTTTGGCCTAGAACTAAACACACAAAAGGACCCAGACAATCCATTCATAAAGCATGCCAAAGCTATAATGGTTCCCAACACATTTGGTATGCTTGTGATATGTAAGTAGGCACCAGAATTCATAGAGAAAATTACATGCATGTGAACAATTTCACAATACACAAGTTATTCATAACCTTCAAGAAAAAGCAAAAAAAAAAAAAACTGATGAAAATCAAATGTTGTTTTGTATAAAGAATGCTTTTAGATTCGAATCATGCAGCTAAGATTATCAGTTAAGCATTGTTGACCATGGGCCATTTGTGGGGTTAACTTTTATCTTTATTTGTTTCAGTTTTGTTTCCATTCCTGTTAAAAGTATTACAGAAGTTTGGCCTGGATTTTTTGGCACAAACCAGTCGTGATTTCTTTAGTGAGCTGGGCAGTAAGCTGATGGAGGAACGTATAAAACAGAATATGGTAAGTCCAAATTAGAAAATACAGATAAAACATCATGCCACCAAGTGTTGAATGTTACGTTTATCCCCGCACACAGTACAGTTCGGCATAAAATTAATTAGGTGACTGTTTATTGGCCTATAATATCATGTCAAGTGTCCGCCATTCATGTAGTCTCTGTAGAGCCTCTTCTTCTTCCAACTTCTGGGACCCAGAGCTTGTCAGTTCACTCAGATAAAAGTCTTTGAAGCTATGGCCAGTCCGTCACTTCTTGCATCTTTTTATAGATATATCTTGTTAATGTAGCTGGCATAGAGGAAGCCCATGGCCAAGAAGAAGACTTGTTATTTCATCTGTAGGCAGGATGCGTTAAACGCTGACAGTTTATTAAGGCCTCACTTTGTAAATATCTTGGATTCTAGTCTGTATAGAAGGGGTGGTAGAAACTATCCTTCAAAAAAACAAAACATATTCTGTTTATTTGACCAGCATGTCATTTGCTGATGAATTATTCTGAAATTGATCAATAAAATTTGATTTCCTGTAGATTTATTTTGTTTTAGTGGTTGAATATTTAAGAATTAATGAACTAATGTTACTTCAGAAATTGTCATAAGTGTATTGTTAGGCTTGTTAAAATATTGCTTACATTATATATTATCAATATATCTCCATTAAAGGCATATGTTTTAGTGGAAGATTCCATAAATAATGAATTGTTTGTATTTACAGGAACACGCTGATTTCATGCAGATGTTAATGAATGCGCACGTTGAGTTACCGGATAAGGAGGACATGAAAGATGAGGAGCTGACGGCACACATCAGCCATGATGAGCTCGGGGCATGGAGCAAGAAAGGTCTGTGGTCTTTATTGGTCAATCAATTCTTCCATCCGCTTAAACATGTTGTGTGACCAGTAACACAAAAAAGAGATTATATTTTAAAAGCAGTTTCCTGATATAAATATGTACATTAGAACCTCCAAATTACGCACACTAACAAACTGAACATTTTGCCCACAATAGGTAGGTGGTCTCAGTAAGGAGGTTATAGATGTTGGGACCTACGTTCAAGGGACTGCCCATAAGTGGCCATAAATAGGAGGTGCCCATAGTACAGATGTGCCCGTAGTACAGATGTGCCCGTAGTACAGAGGTGCCCGTAGTACAGAGGTGCCCGTAGTACAGAGGTGCCCGTAGTACAGAGGTGCCCGTAGTACAGAGGTGCCCGTAGTACAGATGTGCCCGTAGTACAGATGTGCCCGTAGTACAGAGGTGCCCGTAAGGAGGGATTTAACTGTATTAGTAGTTTTTACTGTCACTGTATGGATCGCACCAAATTGTTGTTTTGGATTGGCTTCACAGATAAGAAGGGCTTGACAATATTCTGTATTAGAAAGTCATTCCAATAAATGTGTTATGTAGATTAAATAAAAAAAGCTGCCAACAAAAGTATTATAGTATTGGAAGAACCTTTCCTGAGAAAAACTGGAGGCAAATTATAACAGAAAAGACCCAGTTTGTCACTATTAATCCATAATTAATCCAAAAACTTTGGAAGACTGTTGTTCAAAGCAACAGCAGCTCCGGCTGTCACTCTCTCCTGTCATATGAATTTAACAAATTTTGTGTGTTTTTTTTTTAAAACATGGTCCCAACATTACACATAACTGACCTTTAGAGTTGTAATTCAGACTTTTGGAGCACATATTTAGGAACTTAATGTGAGAGAATGGGATTTATTGACTAAATTATGAGCATATCCTGGCGGCATAAAATTCTTTGAAGGACCACGTGGTTTTTTTTGTTTGTATACAAATAATTACTTTTGTTCCCCAATTGTTACACCATTCAGGGCTGACCAAAGAAGAAATTATCGGTAACTTGGTGCTTTTCTTCCTCGCTGGCATGGAGACCACAGCCAGCACAATGACCCTCGTGCTCTACTACCTCACTATCAACCCAGAGGTCATGCAGAGAGTTATTGAGGAGGTCGATGAGGTCGTAGGAACAAAGGTGAGGAAAACTGCTGTTTGTAAGATGAGCAGTGCTGACTGTCAATAGAGGCTGCTAGTATCAATCATTTATTACCACAGATTTATGTAAGGGTCTGGCGATTTAAATCAGCATCCGGCATCCCTGCAACAGTTGCATGCTTTGTTAACAGTTAAGTTTATTGAATGAAATGGATAAAGGAATAAGAACAAAATTTTTCTCTTAAAATTTAAGCTTTAAATAAAGGTGATTTTTTTTGTGAAGGAAACATTTACTTGATTTAGGTTGTAGTCTAGTAGTCAAGATGTTGGACAAAATTTGGTGATTAAGGTTGTCTCATAACGAAAAGGTGACCTCAGTCATTAAGACATGCCTTCCAGGGAAGAAAACAGCACCTATTCTTTCTGCACTACTATCTTGCAATTTAAGTCCAACAAGAACATAATTCACAGATGCTGTGAAGTCAATTTACCATGTTAAACAACGGCTAAGTTTAATCATTCAGGTCCTTTACATGAAAGTGGTACAGAAGTGGGTTAATCCTTGTCACATGTATAGACTTTTGTGCAATTCTCCCAAAAACATGGACCACTCATCCCTTCAGATGTGTCGAACTACTGAGCATTCTAGAATGGTATATCAAATCCTGATGGCACAGATATGATTAAGTTTTTTTTTGTGACAGGAATATTACACTGGGGAGTATCATCTTGATTACAGTACACTGTGTACATCCCTTACATCAGTATGTGGATCATCGGTGATTGTGGTGATATTAAGAATGCATATTAATGTTGTCATTGTTATTATCAAGGATACCATCACCCCTGACATGACCAACAAGTTGAACTACTTGGAGCAGTGCATCATGGAGACACTGAGAATAAACTCACTCGCCTTCAGGTATGTTGACATCCAAAGTGTCAGAGCAGATCAGGTGTCTGAATAAATTGTTTCATGGTGAATGTCAGTGACGTAGGACTCCAGTCTGGACTTTGACTTGATTCTAGACTTTAATTCCTTTTTTTTGCCACTACCTTCTACGGACGGAGGACATTGATTTGGGTTTGTCTATATGTCACTCCGTCTGTCTGTCTGCCCGTCAGGTTTTCGTTTCCGTGCGATAACTTTCCTAAATATTATACAATTTTATTCAGATTTTGGTCAGTGATTACTCGCATGCATACCATGGTTGGGATTGGTTTTTGAGTGTCTGTCTGAAAAATTATTATCACCAGCTCCAAAACAAATTTTTTTTCCCTTTCCATCCGAATTCATTAAAAAATTATGACATGTAGAGACATCTTCTGGGAACAATAATAAATTAAACATATCGAGAAAACAAAAGGGGACAAAAAGAGTCGGAAGCGGAGGACATAAATTCTTCAAATTTGCTTGTCAGGACTCGAACTTGAGAGTCTTGGACTCAGACTTTTATATGGAATCGTAGGTAAGAACTGGGTCTATCTCAAGTCCAGTAGAAAGAAAGATCTTTCTCATTCTATCAATACTTATATAGACTAATATATACAACTACTACCAGAAGATTTTAAGAAAAGCTTTTGCTCTGGATTGGGAGCTAAATGTAATTAAACATTCAAATGAAAAGGATGTGTTAACTAACCTAAAAATTCAAATGATAATCCTAAATTTCTCTTTTAAATTTCTATAGGTTTTGTATAGGACTGATACTGGTACTTTGACTAAGGTTCCAAATGACTCTGACTTGAACCTTGAGCACTGAGACGTGGACTTGGACTCGCATGGCTTGTACTCTGACTCATGTGGCCTGTTCTCGGACTTGAACTAAGACTGGACTTCATCACCTTTGAATGAGCTTGAATGACTTTCAACATCATATATTTGTTCCAACCTTTCAGTCCGTAATCACTTTCTTAATCCATGTTTGATTTCGGTAAAGCTTCAAGCATGTTTAACATTTCTCATGATTTATTAAGAGTAACACCTTGATACTTTTTATTTGCTGTCTGTTGGTTAGAATTTACCATGATACTGTATAATCATTCAACCAAACACAAATTACTTTCACTTATTAATTATATAACCCAGTATGAATGCTTTGTGTAAGGTCATCATATCAAGTCCAAATACCGCCATTTTTTTACAACTGCTGCTATACTTCAAACCTTTTAAATCTAAATGTTTTCAATAATTCTGATATCTTTCCACTCTTCAGGACTAACAGATCAGCTAGAAATGCTATCAATTTGGGAGGAATAACCATCCCAAAAGGACAGAGAGTTGACATCCCCATACATGCTCTTCATTATGACTCAGCAGTCTACCCGGAGCCAGAGAGGTTTGATCCTGACAGGTAAGGATGACACAATTTATCAACATCTAGGTATTTACTAGTGGTGTTTAGGTTATTTGGTTATATCACTTGGGGGTCATTTTCTTTCACAACTGATTAAATATGCTGTTTAATTAATTATAAAAAACTATGTTTGCACAGTCCTTTTAATCAAGAACAGAAATAATCCTATGTGATATTTAAGAAAAGTGGTACACGAAGTAGGGAACAATATTAAAACGAAACTTGTGTAGCGAACAAGTGTGAACAACCCAGCCATAACTTTTTTGACAGCATGATGTACAAATGAGATGGATATTGCCTGGTTAGTATATTAGGTATATATTTACAGCAGATTTCACAGTTATATAGAAGGTACATAAAATAATTAATAATCAATCATTGGTAGTTTCTTTCTTTCATTAATTAAACATGATTTAAAAACCAATTCCTAACACTAGTATGTACCAGCTCACTTGTGGATACAACAACCAGTTCCTACAAACAGTATTACACACTTGTAGATACTCATTGATGGTCTCTCGGACTTTCCTTAAGATAACCATTGGTTGCAGCCTTTGGCCACAGGCAAGTTGTCTGTCCCTTCAAGTATAAACACTTACTCGGCAGTAGCACACTGAGTCACGTGTACAAAACTAGCAAAACTAGCTCCGTGCAGTGTATTATATCTAGCTGTCTGAGGTTCATTTGAGACAACTTTGAGTTATCTGTTAGGTTTTCTCTCGGGTTCATCCACTGAATCACCTATTACAGAACAACCTGCGAGCAGGACACATGAAGATTCTTGGAGCGTGTTAATTGAAACTTGATTATTGCAATGATCTCACTGCCAGGGAGGTCTGGCTGCTCACTTCGGGGTTTCCACATTATTGGTCCATGCTCTTGTTTGCAGATGATGTGCATGACAGGTACTTGTACATTTGCCAAAGTACTTGTACTCGTGCCTAAATGAATTAAAGCATACAGATGGGCAAATGCAAGCCAGTGCAGTAAACGTTTTAATCATAACATTTCAGCAGGTTATATTTTTTTTTAAATGTTTTAGTTTGTCAAGTCTGCAAAGGTTTCTGACCTGCTGTGTTCCAAATCCATTTTCATGACTGTCTCCATTTGCCATGTATGGTATTTGTTTAAAAGATCACACTTACTACCAAAGTTTTCCCCTATCAGATTCCGTCATCTACAATCACACGGTTGATTATCAACGTAACTTATGGCATTACTCTGTTAATTATTGTTTTAATACAGGCACCTTCTATTGGTAACATTTTCAATTGGCTTAATTTGAGTTAAACTACCATAAAATCCTCATAAAAGTCAAAAATTTTTCCCCAGAAAAACACCCATCTATAATCAGGGGGTCGACTAATGTCAGTAGAGCCCAAACTCACCTGTAGGTTTCCCCGTGAATTAGATGGTCCAAAAAATGAAACAAACTTTTTATTTCTTAAATCATATTTTATGAGTACAGCATGGCGGTTTTTAATTTTCAGATTCAGCCCAGAAGCCCGGGCTACCCGTAACCCTGTCTACTGGATGCCCTTTGGTTACGGCCCCAGGAACTGTATCGGTCTGAGACTGGCCATGGTGGAACTGAAGTTGTGTCTGGCGAAAGTATTCCAGAAGCTCACCTTAAAGACATGTGATGAGACAAATGTAAGTGTTTCTTATTTTTTATGTTACAAAAAACAAACAACCAAGATTCGGTTGTAGAGCTGTTTAGAAAATATGATTATCGTAAACAGTATTTGCTTTTATAATAAGTCCATAATTTAAGAATTTTTAAAAATATATTTGAAATATCAAGAACCTAAGAATGGCAATATCTTCACATAAAATATTTATTAAAATCTATTCTATTAAATTTTAACTAAAATTTTAATGCTTTTGTGAACCAAGTGTTAAGCATACAGTATGAAAACTCATTAAAGGGGTCCATTCACCTACCTTCTGACACAGAATTGAAGTGATTTCTGGCTTCCTCTGCCTATATATTTATGATCTAAGGGTAATTTTGGGTGTGAAAAGTTCTTATAAGGCATTTGTGAAGGATGTGTGAACTTGTTTATCCACAACATGTTTGTTAACGCAGCAATGTTGACAGACAGGGAAAAACATGCAACCTTAAGTGGAAGGTTGCATATCTGCGGAGATAGATAGGTCGCTCTTTGCAAAGCGCCATTTGCAAGCCCTGGCTGCCAGATGCCCTCATTGAATTTGTTTTGATTATATTGGCGGACCCCCACATATTACAAACACTTTGATATAAACAAAACAAGCAACCTGTGTGCGGTGATATCCATGTGTTCTGGCCAGTTTTTATAAAATCTTCAAGGGATTACCTTTAGTTTATAAAGATAAGAAAGGTGATTGGGCCCCTTTAAAAAAAAGTGTGCAAACATTTCTTGAACATTTTATGTTAATCTAGTTGTTTTCATATACTCATATACTTTTCCATTAAATTACGTCACCAATATTTACCAGAATGCAATATTTAAATATTTACTTTGTTAAGTAAGCAAAGTCAAGGAAAAATTCAAGAAAATATATTTTTGCAGATTCCTCTTGAGATGAAGTTTGGTCGACCAAAAAAACCAATCAAACTGCGGGTGGAGACTAGAGTCAGCTGAGATAATGACAGCACTGATCCCTATGCAATGGTGGATTCATAAGGAGGCTGTGATAGGACACCTGTCTGACGAATATGGCACTGTTTGACTTTTCTTCTATATCATTATATAAGAAAAGAAGCTTCCAACAGTAACCATTGATAGTACATTATGGAGATATAATTATGATAAAAATACCGACATCAGTATAACAGCACTCCTGTTTTAAGCTTCAGCTCATATCGTATAGATGCCAAGCAGTCAGGGACTCATTGAAAATTGTGTATAAATGCAAATTTATATCAAATCACATCATCTAAATAATAGAACATGTGTTTTTTTTATATTGTGAAATTTTCATACTATATGGTGCTTCAACGCTTTGCGGGGGGGGGGGGGGTTATGTATCCCAGGGGATGTTTTATCTGAGTATAAAATTATGAAATATTATATATATATATTTGTATTATGAAAGTAGGTGAACGTTCTTTCCGTTTCATAGCCCCAAAAGTTTGGAATTCACTTCCCATTACACTTAGAAAATCTCCAACTCTTGTATCATTTAAAACTAATTTAAAAACGTATCTCTTTACGCAAGCTTTTGGTAATGAATATGCATGATTTTTTTTATTTGGGTCTACACGCCCAGGCAGCGGAAATCTTGCGCCTCTAAAGAAGCAACTGATTTTCAAGCTGCCTGCTTTAACCGTTTATGATACACTTAGACACCAGATGGCGGTTCGTTGTCTGCTGAAAAAAAAAAACGTGCGTATAATGTGACAAGCAGCCAACCAGCTCCGCCCATAGCTGTGCTTCAAACGCCGCTTGATGAGAGTTTATGGTCGAAATTTAATTACTCCCATTGCATTCTTGCATCATCGACAGATTCGATTATGAGATTACGACTATGTTAGCGTAGCCATGTCTCTGTTGTCTGCAGAACTGAAACCAGCCAGCAAATTAAGGTGTGCACGGAGCCTTTGTTGTTAAATCTCGTTTGAATTACAGCTCACCAGTTGGGCATCCTATGTGCCCAAGGCCCTAAGCAAACCGCGTGTGGGGCCATTCTCTCTGAGCCTGTGGCCTGTTTAGACGGTTGCTGAGGCGATGAGCTGTCACTCAAAACGAAATGAACAACATTGGCTCCGTGTATTCCTCGCTTGGTCTTTAAACCGTTTTGTCTTCAAGCACAGGGTCTAATCTGATTGGACAAAAATACAGTTCTTCCCTCTGGTGTAGCAATTCAGGATACGAGGTCGAAACAAACAAATATATATATATATACTTATAAAAAAATTGTCCCAGCTTTGATTATACCCTCCCATGCCTGTTTGTCATCCCCCCACCCTTGAAGATAAATTGACACTACTGCCAAATGGTTAAGCACTCTTTTTTTTCTCTCTTTCATTTATCTTGCAGACAGGTAACAGTCCATTTATCCCTTCATATTATGATGAACATTAGAAATATTCCATCTATTTTGTGTAATGGACCTGTATTTCATCCACAATACAGATTTCTTATTAACCAAATGCCAAACTCTTTATATGTAATATTTGTGTGGATTTTTCTGAATAACAAATGCATTGATCACCATGATTCTGTGCATGCATATTGATTATGGAGTGTATCATCAGTTCCTGCAGACTAGTGGCGAAACTTTGATTTTTAAAAAAATTTTACGCATTTTCTAAACTATTTTTGTGACCTTCTAGGATGTAGTCATCCATTAACAGGGCCCAAAAAATAACAATTGGACCTAGAATCTGCCGACCCAAGGCGCCACATGTATTTTTTTCTAGAATTTGTACGCATTTTTTCTCTATTTTTGAGACCTTCAAAGATGCAGTCGTCCAATCATATCCATTAGACCTAGAATCTTCTTATTTAAAATGCAGGAAGGCCCATGAAAAATCCCTTTGGAAACCTAAAATTAGGTCTCTGTTACCCATATCCTTTGAGCTATAGGGCTTGTATAAGTACCCCTCAGTATAATTAAAAAGTTGATACAAAACCTCCCGTTTCTGAATAACTAATGCATTCATCAACATGATTCTTTGCATGCACATTCATCATGGAGTGTTTCATCAGTTCCTGCAGGCTGGTGGCGCCATCTGGATGTTTTTCATCTGGATGTTAACGCATTTTCTTTAAATTTATATTCTTGAGACCTTCATTGATGGTCCTACAATTGCACCTAGAATCTTCTAATTTGACATCCAGGGAGGTCCATAAAAAATCACCTTTGAAACCGTGAAATTAGGTCTCTGTTACCCATATCCTCCGAGCTATACTTCAGTTGAATTGGGATACAATCTACAAAATTTGGCATTCATATAAAAATTACTTTTTTGAATGTCTTCCTATTCAGCTGAGCGTCATGGCCCCTGGGTCACTTGTTTAAATAATGATTACATTGGGCTGAATTGTTAATGCAGTGCATTGTTTCCATTATATCACCTTCATAGTGTTGTGTGTGCATATGTATTTGTTGCTTTTCCTTTATTTTAATGGATTAAAAACACTACAGAACATTTAACATTGATTGCTGTTTCTGTCATTCATGACATTGTTTCTGATAATGTAAAAGGTCACTTATCTGAATGGAATATAGAGGCGAGACCCCAGTGGCCTCGAGCTGAATGGCGACGGCCTACATGCGACAGTAAATATATGTAACAGTGTCAGCGATTCTGATATATACGTAAAGGGTTCCTACTTAAGCTTAAGTTGGCCAGTCAATTTCATTAGTCATTGTTCAATACAATACGATTTTTAAGCCTGTTTACTTGTCCGCCACACCCTTGAATGGATGGTATATGCCGTCTTCACATGGTGGTGTGTAAAAAGCGTAAACCCCGTTTTCGTGTTACTGTGTTATCGCAACAAGGGAAAGATTTCGGTGGAGCATTGATTGTATTGTGTGGGAGCATATGTCACGAAGTATTTTTTCTTTGTAAAAGTGGACACAATACATTTTTGTGATCCTTAGGCATTAACTTTTGCAAATAAATATGGTGTCAATTTTTCTAAAGATGTTTGGTCATTTTTTCAAGCCAAATTTGATTTTAGGGCAAAAATAGAGGGTCAATATGTCTAAATATTTACTTAAGAGGAAAACCTTGCCCAATAACACCTCAAAATGGCCAGTGTAATACATTAACTCAAAATGATTTGGACTAAACTCAAAAAGACTTCGTTCACACGTTTATAAAATTTAGAGAGCACTTTTAGAGCGCATACATCCGCTAACACCTGGATCCGCATAAACATCCACTTAACAATTAACACTAATGCTGGTCACATAACTTCAGAAAACTTCTTTGTGCAGCAATGACATATCATTAAGGATCAAATAGACTTTCTGTGGGCAGCTGTTTCTATAAATCATTTAACTTTTCATTGATAATTTTCTTGTCCGCTGTGAACGTCAGATAGTTTACAGTAGACAGGTATTTACAGACATTTACGGTTGGATGAGACATGAAAAGGATACATCATTAACATTGAATTAAAAACATGTTTTGATGAAAAATACATGAAGGAGCCTGCTGAGGGAAACCGACATTTTTAAGATGAAATTTATATCAGTGTAAGGTCCCTTCGAGGGAAACGAACTTCTTTAAAATTAAATATTAATTCTAAAAAAATTCCAGAGTGTCAGATTGAGACATATCACTTTCTCCCACGTGTTTGCATATGATTTCCTATCACACCTGAATCCCCCCCCCCCCTTGCAGGTCAATTTTTAAAATGAATTTTTTGCGAGGGTTAATCTTTTCTTCAAATATCTGAGTATATGAAATCGGAGCACCAACAATACAATAATTAAAATAATAAAAAAATCTTAACAGAAATAAGACAGAACAGTGATAAATTGTTAAATATTGATTATTATTTAATTCTTGTCCAATTTTTCATTTGCCTTAAATGGCCTGAAAGGTATATAAAGAATTGCTCAGATCACACCCCCCCCCCCAGAAATCAAACTCACAAGAAATTTTGAAATCGGATAATAGCAAGATAAACTGTTCCATTCCTATATTGGTAAGATCATTGGTACAACATTCTTTTAAAGAAAACAGTAAATTATAGAGTGCATGAGTAGTACCCTATCTATAAATGCAGGCTAAACTTTAAGATTCAGTTTAAAATGAAGATAAACTATTTTGATATTTTTATGATAGTTCATGGAATATGGGATGGCTGCCTCTGGATATGCTTAATTTGCTAGAGTCAATACATACACAGCATGTAAGATGCAGAAGCTGACAGTACAAGATTGATTGGAGCCCAATTTTCTATATTGGATTTTTTTTATCGGATAACTGTACATAAAACTGTACCGTCGGAGGCCTGCTTAACTAATGCTAATTTCTCTGACACCATGATCCGAAATAAGTTTGGAGTAGGCGCACAAGGTAAATGATGTGCAAATTATGTAGAAAACTTATGCCTTAAATGTAATTAAACGCACATGAGGAGCACGCTCAAATTTCCTTCGAATAAGATTCAATTTTTCTGACATGGCACATTGTGATAGAAAAATCATTTGTGTTATAATCGACAAAGCCTTCTGTGTGTTGTCAGCATTCGTATCCAAATGTCAAGTGACTGAGTCTCAAAGAATCCGAACTTGGTTTGTCTTACTTACAGCTCTCTCCAACAAAGACATGAAAAATTGGTTAAAATTACGTGAGTATAATTGAATCATCTTTATCCAGATTTTACAAATATTGAATTCAAATATAATAACCTATCACATGAAACACTATATTATATACAATGTTTTGATGACTATGGAAGAAATTACAGCTGTTTATGAATGCCATCGAGGTCATACCCTGCAAAACTTCTAAATATGATAGTTTCGTCCTTTTAGCGCAAACATGTAATACAGAACTCTTTAATGATTCTTACTGGCTTCATGTATTTCTCGTACCCATAAGCAGTAAGAAATAAAACATTTAGCTCAGATTAAGATTATCAAAAAATATATATTGATTGCTTTGGGAATTGGAATACCGGTTACTGTAATTTTCAAGCATGCACCTTTCTATACAGTTCTGGAAAGCATGTATCATTCTTCTATGGAATGTAAGAAAGGAGTACATGTAAAGTAACGATTTGAGTACTGTGAAAACCGCAACAGTTGGACCTAATAACTTAATATGTAACATTTAGGGTGCTCCTGTTCAAATCTCCTTGGAAATCTCCAAGGCACAGATAAAAACTGGGGGGCTTCTGTTTATAGCATCCAGGGACCTCCTGGTTAAATCTTCGAAACCAGAAAGTTGGTCAATGGGATGAATATTCTGCAAACTATTGGCGAAAAACATGATTTTAGTCAGTTTTGGAAGTCCTTCTGGAAAGGGTTCAAGGGATTCTAGTTTGGTTACAGGCAATAAAATTGAAATAACATGGCTACTATACATCAAACGTCAACCCTGTTGATGATCCGTGTTATATAAACCTATTAATTTTGTATTGGTTCTATAGTTATACCCCTTTTAAAAAAGAACCAGCTATAGGGAAAGCTACTCTGGGGAGTGATTATAGTAAACGTTAAAGAATAAGTATTCCTAAAGTAAAACAAATAAAAAAATGAACATTATGGATTAAACAAACTTCAGAACTAATTAGTATCAATCATATTTTCATTAAAGATAAATATATTAATAAAACAGGAGAAGAAACGCATTTTGTTGGAAATATTAAAAAAATAACAAAAGGTGCTAAAAAAACTTGATTGAACAAAAGAAAAAATAAGAACTACCCTTTTAAGCTAGAGACCACCCATAAGTCTTACAGCACTATATATTAGAAAATAAAAAAATAACAATTTAATAGACGATGATACAAAAATCGTTAACTATAAAAAAATAAATATTACAAAAAATAATATACATCATAATAATCCTATGGTAAAATGGATACCGGGATAGCCAAATGACATATAATCTTTGAGCATTCTTAGCCAAGAAAAAGCAAACATAACCGTGTATATATGAGACTGAATTCACAATGGACCGTTTTAAGAAGGAAAATTAAGAAAAATAAGGAAAAGATTAAAAGGAATTAATATTTGGAGAAAAGCGTTCCGACGATTAAGAAAAAAAAAAAATTACGAAAAATTGTAGACATTAACTTCAAATTATTATCTGATACTATTCCAATACTGATGATAAAAATTGGAAACAAATCCTTCTTATCTTTGTCAACTGTACAATACAAAAGAAAATGCAGACAATATGAGACATATTATATATATATTAATGGAACCTCGTGAGGGGATACTTCAAATAAAAATACATTGGGATTGTAATTGGTCAAAAATACGCATTTGAAGGAGATTTTGTAAAACTGGAAGTCTTATAAATAATTACGTAATTTGCATATGCCATAAATCAACAAATATGCACTGTAAATATAATGAATTACGGGGGGGGGGGGGGATAACTAATAATCAAAGCATGCATCACATAACATAATTAAGGAAACATACATCTGTGCTGAAATGCCCTGACATAAGTAATACAATTATTACAAGAAATAAAAGAAATTCTAGTTATGGCCCCAACATGAAAGCAGTATAATGATATATTTTTCAAAATTCTTGAATGCTATTGTATTGTCAGTACCGATTATCAGTTTCTTTCATATACATTTAAAATAAATTACTGTTTATTGTCGCTATTGGCATGGTTTTTACAAGAAATGCCGTCCGTTTTACAATAAAGGTTATTATATCTATACATATATCTCTCTTCCCGATGTCACACCATGACGTCACACGATGACGTCACTTGGAGCTCACGGCCGTGTATAGACATGAGGATGGCTCTGCTATGCTATGAGATCATGGCTGGTACACAGGTAGCCTCACACCTGTAAACCTCATGATGTCGGTCACACATGGTATACTTCTTAAATTAGAGGTTAAAGTTTTACTATGCTGCGAGTCATCAGGCTTTGTTAAATTAACTTGGTACATGCAAACCCTAGCCATGCTTTAAACCAATATTCTACAACATATATTTCCATAATTATGTTTTTCAGAAAAATTAATGATTACATTATAATTAATATAAATGGAGATAAGCTAGGCCATATATAAGCATATATTGCAGCACATATATACATAGGCCTATGTAGGTCTACACAACAAAATTTACAAACTTACGTGGACTTAATAGAATTCATATATAAGGATTCATATATATATATATATATATATATATATATATATATATATATATATATATATATATGAACTGGTATATAATGGCCAAATATAAACAGCTTATCAAAACACCATATACGAGGGTTTATCATATATTCTGATGTAGTCTGGCATGTTATGATCTAGGTCACATTGTGCTGCGTACCTTTGCCATATATGGTGTTCAGGTTTATCTAGGTAGCACGGGGGGACTAATATGGCAATTACATCTGGCAGTACGTGTGTTACCGTAAAAGTAAATATGCACCGAATGACCCCGCCCAGGGTGGCCAGCTGTGAAGTGCTTGTCATCAGCGCCAGCTGGCGGATTAGTCAGCATGGGGTCAAAGTATGTGTGGCAGTGACAGTAGTCACGTGTATATAAACAATCCATTCAGTAAAAAAGGCTGCACATTGCCTCAACTTAATAAAGGACGAGTACCTTGGGGAATCAGGATTTTTGTTCTGACTCGTGGTGCAAACAACTTGAGAGATTTTGTGACGCACTCCATTCAAAACAGTCTGTGAGCAGGGTGTACAGCTATAAGTTCTGTATCGTGTACAGTGTAGTGCTACAGATTAGACATGGATATCCTGGGCGTGATAGAACTACCCACATGGCTGGTACTGACTGCCTTGGCTGCTGTGCTGACTTATGTGTAAGTACATCTGGCTGCCTTTTTTTGTAGGAGGGCTTTGGCCACATATCTTTCCACACACAGTCTGTATATTAATTATGTGACTGTGCGCTGTGTGGATCTGTTGAAAGCAGGAGGGATACATGGGTTTGGGTTAGAACTCCAGTTCAGTCTGTCGTGTTTATAAAAGCTCCTCGCGGATATGTGTGGAGAAGACCTTGGCCAGGGGCGAGGATACCATCGCTACACGGATATACACCCGGCTGATTACATTAACTGATGATAGATTTAATAAATAGAGGCCTATAGGTCCAGTCGCCTGACCTTTGAAAATTATATATAAATAGCAGAACAACACATAGGACTATCTGTTACTGAACAGTGGACTTGGTTTGTAGTTTAATTCAGGGCCTATACGGAGTTGTAGTTTAGTTTTATAACAGTATTCACAGCGCTTTCACCTTAATTGTTTTGTTGTGTTCATGCTGTAGGTCCTATGACTCTCTGGTCATCTTGAGTTTATCGTTCATATTCCCATACTGTTATAATATGTAATAGGGCTGTGTATCGGTCCGCCTCATCCGGTACAATACGTATCGCGATACAGTTAATTCGATACCGATACGTATTGACGATACGCATCATTTCTCTATGTTTATCATTTCTTAATAAAGGCTTTGTTTCTTGTTTGTATATATATATATATATATATATATATATATATATATATATAAAATTTAATATACCACATATTCCGTATGCTATGCACCCAACAGACCAGTTGATTTTTTTTTATCAAAATCTATCTAATTGAAACTACCAAAATCTCGATCTTCTTTGAGTCTTTGCACCCACCCCCCCCCCCCCATAAACAGTTTTATTACTTTTGATGGGAAAGATCATAGGCTTTATTTTTTGTGTCATGAATCAAACAGTTTATGAATCCATTAGTGTGAGAGAGAGAGAAAAAAATATTTTATTCGACATAAAAGTAAAGCATCCATACAAAATATATATTCAGTATGTTTGTCAATATTTTTGTTTTTATTAGGTCTAGGGACTGTTGTTAAGGATTTTAATCCGCTGACACAACAGCCCCCTCTGCATGAAACATTGAGAGAGAGAAATTGTACATAAGTATGTAGGTTAAATGATTATATACATTCTTAATATTTGAGACTAAATGATTTAATGAGGAAATTTGTAAAAAAGTGGGAAGATTCACAACTTGAATTATTGAAATTATAGTTTGTTATTGAATAAAACAGTTTTTTTTCATGGCTTAGACTAATTTTTGTTACAGGTGTAGCAGTTTTTCTGAAGGCATTTGTCTTTATAATAATTTATAAAATGTTGTTTGATTAAGCAAATCAAACCTTGAAGACTATGAGTGAACATTTTGTCAACAATGATTTAGTCGGTTTCAATTATGACTTCAGATGTTATGTTTCTCAGACAGCTGTCTGCCATCTTAGGTCTGGTTTTATTTGTAACAAGGGTATCTTTATGTCTTGTGTCATGTTCGTGTGTCATGGTCCTTGTTGAAAAATTAAATGTCTGTAAATATTTTGATAGTGATTCATGGCAGTAATTATAGTAAAATTTTAATATATTTAGTCTAAAGATGTCATTTATTTTAATTATTTTTAATAATTTAAAAATTGGTCGAGTGTGGGCATTGTATTTGATATTTTAGTTAGTCAATTTTTTTTTGTTTAGCAAAATAAGTCTATTAATTAATGCTTTTCCTTTTTCATTTGACAGATTTTATCGAAACATACCAAAAAAAATAAAAATAAAAAAAAAACCGCCCGCCACCGTTTATTTGCAGCGCAGCGTTCGGTGTGGCAAATTGGGTTTAAAAAAGCTAAAAAACGCTCCGTCGGCCCAAAAAGTGTCCGTTACGCGGGGTGTCAGCCTGCAGCCCGGGGTTTCACTGTATCATAAAGCGAATAAGTGTCACACACACACACACACCCTCACACACACACATATATAGGCTATAGACGTGAATGTACCTTGTTCCTAGTAGCAATATGTGATGTGAATATTGATTTCATTAATAAAGAGGAAAGTCAGTATCATTTTCCTATTATCACTTATACATGCACCTGCTTTTCATGGAAGTACTGACGTGCATGCGTGTAAACATTTCTAATCAAGTCATTACAGGCAAAACAACAAATATACAGTGCATTTAGCTTTATAAATCGTCAAGGTTACTAGTATATTTAAACTTAGAATCATATCCCTATTCTTTAGCAACCAATTTTTTACATCGATACGAACGATACAGCATGCAGCGCATTTCGGTTATCGTATCGACGTCGTGTATCGATTCGTATCGATATATCGATACAGCCCTAATATGTAATATGTAAAATGATATACTCTTCGAATCGTCGGAGGAAATAACGCTATCTATTTTTCTATCTACCTATTCGCCCTTTCGATTCTTACGGCAGATTTAATTCTGCATGTTTGTGCATCCCAGTTTGTTCAGTGACCCGATGTCGGCGATGTGTCTTCATTTTTCCCTCCCTCAGAAAAAGTCTTGTTCTTAAAAATGTTACACGTGTTAATTTTACAAACCTTTAAATGGGATACATATGTTGTTTTCTTAGAGTTCACCAATTATTATTAATTTTAATTGTTGATTATAAACTTTTCGCGACAAGTGCAAGCATTTAGCAGCTTCTTAACAATTAAATTCTGTTTACTTTGTAAATGAGTTAAATGTACTTAAGTGCTGATAAAAACTCTTGAGGATAACAGAAAACAGTCGAGGTCGTAAAAAAAAAGTATTTTATAAAATGCAAACGATCTCATGAACAACTGAATTGTATTACTTGTTGGGTAGATCTATAAAGTTGTACTGAAATTACTCCATTATGTGTATAAATGTGAGCATTTCATATTCAGCTCAAACAACCAAATTATTCCATCCGTGTTCAAGCATGCACCCTTATCGATAGACGGCCGCTTGGAGAACAGATGTGCCGTATACATAACATAAACATAATATTTATCATGGACCCGTTGATATATCGGTTATCATATAAATCAGTAAAGTGAAAAGGCGGCACATGTTTGTACAAACACTCAACGTCAAAAATCACCTACCGTAATAGAGTTTAACTGCAAGATTTTCATTGAACTGCATGGGAGTAGTATATATATTTGAATATGTCTTTGTACACCATGTTGCAAATCCGTATATGGAAGACCAAATGCAATCTGAAACTAGACATCCACGTTTTAATTAATAAAAGACTCCGCCATGTTGGCATTCGCTTATTCGGCCCATATCCCAAGGTTCCTTCGGGCATAAAGTTAATATACGTTTACGAATATTCCTTGATGAGGTTCCTGAATCCGGGTTATGTGCCGGATCGACACCAAAATCGTAACGGTTCTTCCTTGACACATTTTCGAAATTCCCTGAGAATGTCACGTGATTCTGTTCATGATCACGTGGGTTATGTACTTAACAAACACACAAACATTTACACACACGACCGGGGATGAACGCATCTACCCTCCTGGCGGAGCTAATAACAAAGGATTTATGAAAAACACTACAAACGAATTCCCATCCCTTCAAATAACTCTTAGATTTATAACAGACATAAATACTTTAGTAAATAAGAAAGACCATTAGAATTAACGAATAAATTTATGGAAATTTCTACAAGTGAATTCTTACCTCCTCTGTCAACGGTAAAGATGTTACCCGAGTATTCACGTAATTCATATGTTTCTTTTGAAAGAATATAGGTCTGATTTGTCGATTCACATGTGATGAATTTCAAAATCATTTAGGATTACATTCAAAAGTTTTTCCTTAATTGTTTGTAACTTCAGAATATATATACAATTGTTACTTGTTTTTGATAAAAATGTAATGAATGCTGTAGGCAAATGTCTCTTCTTCATTAAAGTTGTGAGCGTATATTTGTCTTGTGAGTAACTGTCATGTGGGCATTTTTTGCGGGTATTTGTCATGGGGGTAATTCCTATTCAATCTGGTTCATGTAGTTTTACACTGACATTGATATCTTATTTATACCATTTACATGAATAATCAATACCAATATATATTGTCTGCACAGGTATGGAACATGGACGTTTGATTTCTTTAAGAAGATGGGTATTCCGGGGCCGAAGCCGTACCCTATTGTCGGCAACTTATTGACGATGTTTTTCAAGTTCTCTGTGAGTTATCTTCTATACTAAAATATAATGATGCTTCATATGTGTTACGAGAAAACACGTAAAGAGGCTTGATCTCATTTACTGTTTGACTATTATATAGTTCACAGGACATGCATATATGCACCTGTGCAAATGTCTTTGATATATAACAATTGTATGTACATATCACTTTTGCTGAGATTATAAGTTTTTAGTCGATTGGTTTGTTTTCATTCTTTGTTTTATATTTAATGAAGGTATGATGGCCAATCTATGAACGAAAGAGAGTCCCTGTGCTAGTCAGTGTCTCCCTGTGGTCACACAAATGATCCAGAAATGAAAATGAAGATTTTTAACTACAAAATTGATACGCAAATTTCCTTTTTATTACAGGACACTAGAAAAACTGACCGGTTCTATGTGGATACCTATGGGAAATTTATTGGGTAAGGTTGTATTCTTTATTTCCGCTATCTATTAACCGTGTTTTTTTCTGTCATATCCAAAAATCGTAAAATTCCATTTACATGTTGGAAAGAGTCATAAAGGTTGATTGTAAAACTGTTGTATCTCTAAAAAGAATGTCCAACTTATGCTGACCGAATCTGCTCTTTAAATATAAGCTGACCTCGGTAGGGCGACCACAGCGGAGGGACGGATTCAAAAGTGGATATAAACAGTCTGACCTCTCACTTAAGGAAATGTAGTCTTTAACGGTAAAGTCTCTAACATCCTCAAGCGTATGCGGGAACTTTGAAGGAAGTTTGAGGCTGAAAACATTCGGGTAGAGAGATAAAGGCTACTCATTTCATGTTAAATGCCACATGATGCAGTGCCATATTGTGCTATTTTTTAATTAAATAAATAACACTGTATCCATCTGGCTGGCTGGACGTTATGTGCATGGTGGTCATGACCCGATTTAGAGCTCAGCTCTGTAAATTAGGATCGTTGCCCCAGTCCAAATGATGCTCGCATTACAGAGGTTTGACTGTACGTTTCAGAATCTACGAGTGCAGGACGCCTGTTTTACTTCTTGCTGACCCGGACATGATCAAGCAAGTAATGGTCAAGGAATTCCAAAATTTTACAAACAGAAAGGTGAGATATGCATATACTGATTTTGAAATGGTATATACTGTTATTGAATTGTCGATCTTGTCTACATTTCTCGCATTGATAAATTAATCATTTTTTTTTGTATTCTTGAAAAGTGTTGAGTTATATTTAATTTAGTCAAAGTAAAAATATAAGTCTGATCAAGGACATTCGTTTATTACAGATTTCTTGAAAATAATAACAGTCTGATTCCTGTGATGTCACTTTCTGATTTTTCTCATATTGGGTAAGGCCTGTCTTACCATCGCATGGACCTGTTTGTGATTTTAGGGTTTTGTTTATTTTAGCAACTGGTTAAACTGGATGATAAGTATGTTAATCTCATGTTGGGTAACCTTGAAAACGACCATTGGAAACACCTGCGAAACCTAATGACCCCAAGCTTCACAACGGGCAAACTAAAACAGGTAAACAGGCAATCACAGACAGGCAAGGTGATACAAGTAACAGGCAGAAAAAAAACAGGTAACAGACAAACACAAACAGGTAACAGGAAAATACAAACAGGTAACTGCTAACAATCAGGTCATAGACAAACTAAAACAGGGAACAGGCAAACACAAACAGGCAAACACAAACAGGAAACAGACAAACACAAACAGGTCACAGGCAAATACGAACAGGTAACAGGCAAACACAAACAGGTAACAGACAAACACAAACAGGTCCAGGCAAATACAAACAGGTAACAGGCAAACAAAAACAGGTAACAGGCAAACAAAAACAGGTTTCAAATAAACTTAAACAGGTAAAAGGCAAACTTAAACAGGTAACAGAAAAATACAAATAGGTTTTAGCAAAATTAAACAGGTAACAGGCAAACACAAACAGGTAACAGGCAAAAACAAACAGGTAATAAGCAAACAAAAACAGGTAACAGGCAAACTTTAAAATACAAACACAGACAGATAAAAGGCAAAAACAAACAGGTAACAGGCAAACTTAAACATGTAACAGGCAAAAGAATGCAGGTTACAGGCAAACGCAAACAGGTATTAGGCAAACACAAATAGGTTATGGGAAAAGTCAATCAGATAACAGGAAAGTCATACAGGTAACAGGAAAAGTCGTTGGGTAACAGAAAAACTCGAACATTAACAGGCAAAAGCATACAGGTAATAGGCATTCACAAACAGACAACAAGCATATATAAAAAGCTAGCATTAATTTGATAATTAATAATAATATCGAAGGTATATATTAAAAGTGCATGTATTATCAGATTCCATATTCATTGTATAAACAGGTTTATTCTTAATCAATATTTTACTTTTGTATACAATCCAAATTCAATGTCAATAATTGTACTTGACACGCCAAAAGCACTGTTTTACTTTTTTTTCTCCATTTATGAGAGGTAAAATATCAGATATAATATTATGTTTGCACTGATTTTGAAAGTTATTCACTCTCCCATTGTGTTTCCGCACAAACACACCGGAATGTGAATTTCACGAATATCACACGACGCTGAAGTCTGACTTAAGCGATTCATGTTAATTAAATTGAACGTCACAACGTTTTCAGTGTCACACCCCCGAAGGAATGGACTTTCCAGGTTCTTTTAAACGGTGGACTAAACGGTTGAAACTCACACATAAACTCAAAAAGATGAAAAAGAGGTCTGAAACATAAACAATAATAGTATAATAAAATCAAATTTACAGTTCTCTGGAGAGGCTTTCCATACAAAAGGTATAATAATCCTTAGAGGCCATTACTAAAATTTACCGAGTCCCGATTAATCCTGACACTCGCCGTAAGCACAACTCACAAAGGTTCGCCTTGCAACATGGCCGCTGGTCACATGATCGCCGTGCAAGTGACTTAGGTATGCACTCCTCGAGTTCAGGACGTTTATCACTGTATATACACGCTTTTCTCACCACAAACACACAAAAAAAAACACCGGCTTGACACAGTCCTCACTTCTGAAATACTCGCTCGCCATACAAGACGAAATCCAGAATCACTGACAGGTAGGCTTAAAGCCTTCTCTGTACCATCTCTTGGACCATGTGTGTCACTGCAGCATTACCCTGGATATATCCAGCACTCTGTACCCGAATATGCCACAGCGCATGGCAATATTCGGTACCATTCACAATGATCAGCGAATCAATTGTCCTGGTCTGTTTCCTGGGCTCCACCACGGCAGAAACACATTGGCTGCTAACATGTCCTGTGAACACAACTCTCAAGTCCGTTAGAATGATCTACGTTGGTCGCCCGCAGACTCTGACGTAAAATACACTGGGAAATCGTCCCTCAGTTGATCAGTTCACAGACAATCTCAGACCCTCCTCTGGATCGATAAAGTCAGAATACACCATCTAGCGCTCTGACGTAGGAGATTTTGTCTATACTTTCGCGTTTACAGCTTTAATACTGATGCTTACGTTACACATCCTGATGACTCTTGGCTTATCACCTCACAGTGTTATGCGACCTGTCATTAATTGCATGAATACTAAAATGGACACACCTCCAGAGACCAAAGCATGGGAAAAATCAAGTTTGTAGGTGCGTTGCCTTGGAAGTCCACAGTAAACATTGCTTTAACAGAAATCTTGTAGACTAAAACCAGCAAGAACCGATCCTCCCGGAATTAAAACTGCACTGAAACCAACATCAAATTAAGCACCTGGGTTCCCTAAACCTACGTTCCCACACTGACATCGATACAGGATACATCATACCAATAGACAACAAATTATAGAAAGAATCGTCTGGTTATCCTATCCTTACTTGAATGTATAATACCATAATAATAAAATAAATAAGTCACAGTTCTCTGATGACATTCAGATTTAAAGTGTATGCTATATTGTATTTTTATAGATGTCGTATCATCTAAACAAGTGTGCGGACGTTCTGGTTGAGAATTTAACAGAGAAGGTTGGAGAAAACATCGACGTCAAAGCGTAAGAAATTATTTGAGCAGAATCATTTGAAATTAAATCACAACCCATGCCACTGGCAGGGCGGGTAAGGCATGGGACCACGAGAGAACTAAGCTACTCGCTCTTATCTCTTGATGCTAGATTATTTTTCTCGTGATTTTCTTAGACCTGATACATGTAAAACTAAAAATTCAAAAGATGAAATAATACTATATATAAGCGGTAGGAATGGTTATTAAATCATGTGCGATGACTGAAAAAAATACCCATGATCGATTATTAATTGATTATCTTATGAACCTTCTGTGTAACCGTAAAATTTGATATATAAAACAATACTTAAAGGGACCCAATCACCTATAAAGCATGCTCAATTAACCCGAAAAAAAATTCTTCCCTTTAAAATAAAGTTGCACCTGCCAAAATATTACCCTGAAACCGTTTTTACTTACTCCTGTGAACGAGTGTTTAAAACAGTGGACCGGGCGCGATCAGAGGTGTCAACATAAACACAGCGCGTGCATCGCCCGGCCACAACACGTCAATCAGGAGATGCCCTGACCGACTTAGCCCAAAAATGTAATACATGTTCCCGCTAGCTGAAACACAGCCTGTAAGGCTCACAACCAGACTTCTGGTCACGCGACCTTGTTATGGTAAGCAGACACATGTGGACTGAGTTTACCAACACGTAGACCCATAACAAGGTGTCAAACGATTGTATTCGAGGTTCTATGACTGTGTTTTGGAGTGGTTTTGCTGGGGAAACTTTTGATTAAAGCAAAACTGAACTGATAGTGTGAAAGAATAGGCATAATATCGCTCCTGATTATGTCCCTTTAATGTATTGACCGATTATATTCGTTCCAACTTGTATGTCACTCGAAAAGGTCACGATAACAGCCAAGTTGTTCACACTTTTTCGCTTAATAAGGTCAAGTTTTAATGCTTTGTGTCGCGTCTTTTTATACCTCTGATAAGATAAGACTTTTTTTCTGAATAATATTAATAATATGACTATTTTGCATATGCGTATATGCAATCGTTTTTGATCGATTATTCAGAAATGCAATCGACTTTTAATATATGAACATGCAATATCATGCTTGAATTTTAACGATGACAGCGAGAGAAGATGTATGCATCATTAATGAACCCGTATTTCATTACAGGTAGTACTAATACAGGATGTCTGCTCAATGTGTTTCAGCTTTACGTCATCCTTCACTTTTGATTCCATTGCGAGGACGGCTTTTGGCCTGGACCTTAACACGCAGAAGGACCCGAACAACCCATTCATAAAACACGCAAAAGCTATTATGGTTCCTAAGATGTGGCGCATACTGATAATGCGTAAGTTATTTATTGCTCTTTTCCATTTTATCACTTTTCATATGGCTTCTTACTAAACAAGAGGTCACTCAGCAGAGCGCATACAACCGCCAAGGCAGAACAACATTTACTAGATTCGTCGTGGCCCAAGTCCTTTTGCCTTATGCCACTATACGTAAGTCACCATACAAACTCAGGGATGAATGTGAAAGGCGCATAATATAGAGTTTGTTTGACTGATATCGGGTAAGTGTATGGTGGCCCTCCCAGTGCTGACTTACATAGCAACTGACAAACTTATAAATGTTGAGGTGTGAACAAAAATGTCTCTAGATGCATTCTGTTATCAAGATTTACGCTAATTCAATGTGATGTTCCATGGATCATTCCACACCCCGCCGCAATCAGATTAGCTTATAAACTTTTAAAAAATGTCATGTCTACATGACCCGCTCTAATATCAGTGTATTATTTGTCTTTTCATGTGAGCCTTGTGATTATGGTAATATATCAATGCTGAATTTTTATCTCTAATTTACCTTGCACAGCAACACGCCTTTTACAGTGCCCTAGTTCGTAATAATTCATTTCCCGTTGAAGTGAATTGAATAAGGAAAAAGAATGCAACTGCAGCAAAACATAGGTGGTGTTTTTGAACATCCAGTAGTCGCGTTTACCCCAGTGAATACACATGAATATGACCAGAGCAAACCAGAGTCTTCACTCTCAATTTTTCAGTTGCTTTCCCTTTTCTGATAAAACCACTGAGCTGGCTCGGTATTCAGATGTATGAAAAGAAGAGCTGGGACTTCATGGTCAAGATGGCCGACAAAATGATTGAGGAGAGATCCAAGAACAAACTGGTAAGATAAGATCACGCTTTTTATCTTTTTATGTATATTTTGTTACAGGTAAATGTGACGAGTGAAATATCAACAAAAACAAAACAACTGAAACATTTTTTTTATTTCTGTGATAATAAAACGATAAAGGGTAGCTTCTACGACCAATGAATATATACAAACTTCACTGAGCATTTATTTCTGAAAATGAACTTGGGGAATTTAATACCCATACCATAAGGCTTATCTCTTAGCTCCGATAATCTCCCGATCTATTTTAGACACAACAAAAGCCAAAATCTGCAGTGGTTAAATTAAACCCTTCCTTCTGACAGTCTCAGACCAGTTGCCATATATGCTATATCTTATAAACATTGGGTCACCTGGTCTTGTCATACTCTTCCAATCAAGCAGTTAAAATCACCTCAAATTGGTGAAAGAAAATGATAACAAATAAATATGTATACATTGACAAATATATCCAAGCATAGGAACTAGTATTAAACATATTAACGTGTAAACTCATTGTATATCTAAAAGGAGCAGTATTTTTTTGTCATACATAGATACTCTGTATCTCTTCATGCAGGAGCACACAGACTTCATGCAGATGCTGATGAATGCTCACACAGAGATGCCGACAAAGGAAGACCTGGATGACGAGGAACTGATGGGATCCGTCAGGTACGACGAGACGGGAGCCTGGAGCAAGAAAGGTTGGTGCAAGAACTGTACCTTAAAAAATTTTCTTTATTTAATATAATAATCACGCATAGTCCTTTCGGGATTTACCCGAACCACAACAGAGATATTAAGATCAGCTTCTCCGGTCTGTTGTTCGTTAAACTTGACGTGTCGGAAGCGATATTTAGAAAAAAAAACGTTGTGCAGAGATGAAATTTCGCCTTTTTCCCCTCTTCATATGTGACATTGTATTTTTCAAATGCCTTCACAAAATCATTATCAATTGTCATGTTAATTAACAAGTCTCCTCGCTTAAAAATGTTACTTTTCACACCTGGTTAATTAAATTTAATTTTGTTCCAGTTGAGCTTTTTTTTATTTTCAGAGTTTACATTATATTTGCCGTTTTTAGAAGAAATTAAAAGAAAATGTAATACATGTTGCAATTCGAAACCTGGGCAACACATATTTGTAGAGTATTCAAACGCGCAGTCTAATAAACTCCCGATTATTGTTCAATCATGTAGTTGATGGTTGATGGGAATAGTTGTGATATTTTATATTAACTTTCCTATTGAAAACAAAAACACATTTAAAATTGAATATAAATCGTTAAGGAGGTATGTCATTTATTCAAAATTTAAGAATGTGTCGTATAATATTCACTCACTTTGATATTCTTGTAAATAATTTGTAGGTCTGACGAAAGATGAGATAATCAGCAACTTGGTGTTGTTTTTCCTGGCTGGCATGGAGACCACGGCCACCACTTTGACAATGGTGTTATATTACCTGGCAACAAACCAAGAATACCTGGAGCGCCTTGTCCAGGAAGTCGACGATGTCGTTGGGTCACAGGTGAGGTAATCAGCAACGTACGAGCTGTGCGGCTTTACACAAAAATCATGACAAAGCAGTTTAAAATATATAAAAACTTCTGCGAGCAGCACTGTAAACGCACACGTAACACATTTGCGGACGCTCAATGCCTCGGTAGCATGGTCTCGCGCTTAAAATATTTCAATAAAATTAACCTTGGATTCTTTATGACACAAGCTCCTGAATACGCCTATGTAGCATTTTTCTGCTGGTTGGACAAGTCAGTTCTCAGTGGGAAGGGTTTTAACGGTTTGTAATTATCGTGTGAGACACGGTTATATAATATATTATAATATAATATAACATTATATTATATAAATAGTTTAAATATCACTATATATAATCATATATCGATAACTTTAATAAACACATTATAAGATCTACATTGATTTTTTTCCCAAAGGACAATATTACCCACGACATGGCCAACAAGTTAAACTACACGGAGCAGTGCATCATGGAGACACTGAGGATAAACAACTTTGCCTTCAGGTCAGTAAACGTCTTCAGAACATGAATCAGATTGATGACTCGCAAAAGGAGAAGCGGATCCGGGGGGGGGGGGGGGGGGGGTTCCATTTGGTCCAGAAAGTTAATGGGGGGGGGGGGGGATTAGAAGGATATGTATGTTTGTTTTTTTTGTATCAATAACCTGCGATTGATATAAGCTTCCCTTAAATTTCAGGTCAGTTTAACTTAAAGAGAATGTGTTTTATTCCAGAACTAACCGGGAGGCTAGAAATACAGTTACCTTGGGTGGAATTACCATCCCAAAAGGTCAGAGAGTGGACATACTGATACACGCCCTGCATCACGACCCGGACGTGTATCCAGAACCGGAGAAGTTTGATCCGGACAGGTCAGTTAAACACGTACCTCAGAAAAGGCTGCGTTACAATCAACATCACATACCTTAAGTGAAGTTGGCTCTTAATAAAAAATAATATTTGATAGGCACTATACGTTTAAGATATTAAATTTAACCAAAAATATAAATAATTGTTCTTGAAAGGAAATACTGCATAGTTTACTGAAGAAAACAATGAAAATATTATATGTATAGTATTTAGTATTTGAAGTATACTCTTCTAATACGTTCAATGTTTACATTTTACATCAGGTTCACCCCTGAGGCCCGCGCTGCCCGTAACCCTGTTTACTGGCTGCCGTTTGGTTACGGCCCAAGGAACTGTATCGGTCTGAGACTAGCAATGTTGGAGTTGAAACTGTCTCTTGCTAAAATATTCCAGAAACTCAGGGTGAAACCATGTGAGGAGACAGATGTAAGTAACATATATTTAAACTGTCCGTTAAATTGATATATAGATATTTATTTCTCTCATTCTCTAGTTCTCTCTCTCTCTCTCCCTCTCTCTCTCACACACACACACACACACACACATATATATATATATATATGAATGAATGATCCGGTTTAATTTAATATCGTTTTTGTCAAATTAAGATATCCGTTAAAGCAGGATATTAAAAAACGGGGTGATCATTCTTATTGAGATGGCCTTAATAGGAAACCACGGAATGGCTTTCGGATGATTTGATGCTTTCCGGAATCAGAGATTTCGGCAAGTATGTTAGACAGTTGTTTAAGTCTGTTTGTTCGTCTGACCACCATTTTAAAGCATCTGTTAATTGTTAGAATTAGAAGCCAATTGCATTTTGTCATAATGGTTAAGAGGTCAAGGTCCGAGTCATCAAAACCCCTAAAATTGCCTTTTTCTTCCTATCTTTGTCAAGAATGATCGTAGCCACATAAACTATAGCTCCTTTTATTCGTCATTCAATGGATTTTCATTTGGAGAAAAGACTGCCTCATCCTGCGGTTACCAATGTTACGCATTTTTTCAGGGAAAATTCATGAAATATCAAAATATTTATCCTTATATTTGTAAGTTGGTAAGTTTTAAAGCTAGAGAGGTCTAGTTTTTAGCATCAAGAAGAGTTGAATAAGTATTACACGATATTATTTCGAGAGTCGTAAAAAAATCATCAGGTTGTGCTGTACGAGATTTGATTACATGATTTCATTAAAGAAGCCATTAAAATAAGCGCTTTAAACTTATACATTATATATTATACTAAAATATGTCAAAACGGATATTTCCTTTTTTGGAATATAGCTTTAAAACTTTTAACAATGTTTCAACTTTATTACAGGATCTGAAACTATGATCAATAGGCCTATTCCTTGTTACATTGGACCTCATTATGCGGTTCCTATTGTGACCTATTTTGGAGAAAATTCTCTGCATTTTTGCCTTTACTTTTGTAACTTTTTCATTTGTAAAGCTAGAGAGGTATAGTTTTTTTTTGTATCAGGTTACATTAAATTAGATAATCATATACAAAATTTTATTTCAAGTTTTGCATTATCTCGCACAATATCTCGTTAAACCAGATTTCGCGAGATATCACTAAATGACGACCTACAGGCCTCAATTTAGCAGCAATCGTTTCATACCTGATATATTTTATGTTTTACAATAATATCTGGAAATCCAGTTTTGGTTATGACCACTAGGGGAGCGGCATATTAAACACTACACTAGACCATATATTGTGCCATATATCCGAATCTGTAACAAAAATTATATTTTTCATTGCTGCATCTAAATTTGAATCAATGGCCTTATTCTACAGTTATCATACAGACCGAATTTAGAGTAAAACATGTTGAATTTAGGTATATTCAGATATTTCTATCCCTGATACAAGCCGAAGTTTCCTGCAATCACTTTGAAACTTATACTCTTGGTAAATATCTATTATCCCAGTTAGTTTTTGTCAGAATTTGTTCAAAGATTAAAGGTCAAGGTCATAAATATGCCCTAATGTATAATTTTTTGTCATAATGTGGTCACATATGGCCGTATCCACCTAAACTAAAACTCATTTTATTCGCTTCTAGTTTCCCCATATCAAGAAAGAATCAGCTGGCCTTGACCTAGTTTTGCTGAACGCCCATCCGTCTATCTGTTTAAACTCCCTCTTTTCAAATGAATTTAGCTGCATTAATATATATAATTATTTTTCTACGTCCTCCAGAATATGGGTTATATATATATCAGTACAAACATGAACTGTCTGAACTTCTTCTGATAGCATATTGCAGATAAACAGCCGCTGTCCTCACATTGTGATGTTACTGTTGTCACCTGTTTTCTATTTTGTTTACAGATCCCGCTGGTGTACAAGATGGGTCTTCTAAGGAAACCGATCAAACTGACAGTGGAGACCAGGACCAAATAAGATTCACTTTCATACCTGCCGTTTATTGCCATGGAACATATATATTCACCTGACATGAAATATATGTTCGTTCATTATATATATCATTAACATTTTGTTCATCGTAGACTTATATATATAGAGAGAGACCTAAAAAAGTGATATTGTTGACGATATACCAAAGTATGTAATATGCTCAACTGTGTTAAAAATATGTCATGAATGATTGTGTTCCCCCAGTGTTTATGTCACCACAGCAGTCTTTATAGAAGGGCTGTTACTGTTGTAGGGCATTTCTTTGTCGTGTATTTATTATATGTATGTGATTGAGTATGAATGTAAACATATTTTTATCTTTGAATAAATTAAATATATAAAATTATCAATAATGTTTTATTATACAGTTTAATTTTTAACTTTTAGAGTTGAATTTTTCTGTGCGAACTGACCAATCCCTAAATGGCTAAAAAGAAAAAAAAACAAGTTCGTATTTCCTCTCTTTTGTGAATGAGATAATATATATATATGAACCAAAAGAAGAACTATTTCGGTACAAAAAACTATTCTTAGGAACTGGTTTGGGTACAGGTTAGGCGATAATAAAAAGTACTTATATACTAAATTATATGATACTAATATAATCCACCTGGCAGAGACTTCTATATATTATTTTATTTGGGACAGATTTTCTGACACGGGATTCTACAATTTTCCACAATCACGCATAACCTTTAAACTATAACGATGTTTTGCTCATAATAGAATTTAGTCGATAACCGATAATAGTCGGGGGGGGGGGGGGGTCAAACTTTTCAAAAACCTAAAAATCCTAATAAAAATCTATAGAATCATGCTTTTTTTACTATCCCAGAGTGCGACATCAATTTTGTATGCCTAAATTTGCAAAATTTCCACCCATCCCGTCCCCCTCGGCATTCGCTTCGCGTTTCTGCCGCTTAATGTCACCGCCATATCCCCCCCCCCCCCCCCCCATTTAAACTCTCCTATTCGCCCCTATAGCAACGACACACCGTCTCCAACTCAGTCATATTCAGCTTAAATTAAGCACCCCTCCCCCTCTCTTCTTAGAAATAGAAACCCTCCCCCTCTTCCCTTAAAAATAGAAAAAAAACACACTTTTAACAGGTTCTCATGGAAATTTAAGGTAGAACTATCAATGTTGCTCTCAAGCTCAGAAAATGTATCAGCCAGTTGTGGCCAAATGTTTATATATATATATATATATATATATATATATATATATATATATATAAAAAGTTATGACACAGCGTATCATTATTTATCATATAAATTTTTACAGGCCATGTAGGACCTACGTGTAGTATAATGTATTGTATTCTAGTTGCAGGACATGCAGCTGTCGGCACAGCAGGCCCCATCCCGTCCCATGTGACCCCTGTCACAATCTGTAACATTTATTGCGATAACATGTACAAAAAAAAAATAAGTCAGTGGAAGGTTATAAAGCACATATAAACATGAATAATAACAATACATGTTGTTATCTGTTACCTATTCATGTCGGATCGAAATATTTACATTTCATTGTATTACACGTAATGTTGCCCGTGGTTGATCATTTACCATTTTAACTTTATTTTGCATGGAATGTACTGCTAGTTATAAAAACAAATACAAATTACTCTCAATGGCTCCGGTGGTAACGTTTGGTAGTCTTTAGAGGTGGAGTACCCGGAGAAAACCACCGACCCTGGACGGACCACTACAACCCATGCAAATCCATAGCAAGATCAAGGATCGAACCCCGTGACGCTAGCGGAGAGCCTAGCGTTTTACAACTTGACTGTCCAGGCCCTTAATTATATATGTCCTGTCTGCCCGCAGTGAACTGGGATATGTAGGGGACCTTCTTTTTTTCTGTCTCATTTTTTTCTGTCTTCAGTCACTGTGTTTATACTGATATCCCCACACATTTAATAACCTTTATTATAGCAGTGCCTTTTACTTTGAATTGGTCCATTTTGTTTGAAAATCACACTAAACAATAGATATAACTGTACATGAATGCATGGATTGTTTGGAAATGGAAGTATATATGACCAGGCGCGAATCCATTCCATTTCCAACACAGAGGGAGGGTTTTGGGGGTCGAGACCAACCCCCCCCCCCCTCCCGCTCTCAACCAACGACCTTTTTTTAGACAATTTTTATGCATGACACCCGTTTACCCCTCCCTACAAAAAATCCTGGATCCGCGCCTATATCTGAATATCTGGGACAGCTGAATCATTTACAGAATACTGATGGCGACACAGACTTTTAAGTTTCCTTTTTTCCCAGTTTAATAACCTATCACAGAAATTTCGAAAACTTGGTTGTAAATATCACTGAAAAGAACTGAAGGCCTGGTCTTTTTCATATTATCTGATATGAATTTTACGATGAAGCCTTATATTCAATTTGGGTCATGATATTTACAACCAGAGTGGTTATGATCTTGAATTGGTTCATTTAATGACAATTATACAAAACATTGGATATTTCAAGCGTGGGTTATGAGATTAGAGATAAATATTTCTTTTAATCGTCATAATTGTTTAAGTCGATGCTCACATTATATATTGCTACCATAAAAATATCTTATTTTGTCATCTCAGCAAATATTTCTTTAAATCGTCATAATTGTTTAAGTCGATGCTCACATTATATATTGCTACCATAAAAATATCTTATTTTGTCATCTCAGCAAATATTTCTTTAAATCGTCATAATTGTTTAAGTCGATGCTCACATTATATATTGCTACCATAAAAATATCTTATTTTGTCATCTCAGCAGGACACGAATTTCAATTTACGATCAATAATATTACTTCCATATAGGCCTAACTGTTAAACGTCAGCGCAGCATGCAATTTCTCGAGGTCGATTTATACCTGCACTATCTGAACTAAATGTTCAGCAGCAAGTGAAACCAGCGGACAAAGCTTTAAGAAAACTCAAACACAACGTAACGATCGTGATTAAATCATGTAATTACATTATATATAAATATAAACCAAACTCTTTCCCATAAAATGCAAACATAACTGAGAAGGGGTAGTGGATTATACAAGATCGAGATTTAAATACCCATGACTTAGGTTATTTAGTATGTGATTAAGGTAACAGGAAATGGAAAAGGATTACCGTAAATATTACCGTAAATATTACGCTTCATATACTAGCTATCGAACGAAGGATTTTGCCTATCATACGAGATCAGTGACTACAGGTTGTGGGGGGTGTTACCAAAAAAAAAAAAAAACGCTAAATATGTGTATAAGCAATATTGATTGACATATATATGAATAACTGCATGATTCGCTCTGATACCTTTTATGGCACCAGTGCACACGACATGCCGCGATATCTGGCTGGACCGAGTCTTATCAGGTAAATCCCCGTCCTCGGTACACACATTTGCACAATAGCAGAAAGGTACTCCTTGAACTCTATTTAGTTTATACGGTACATATCTGTATCTGCCGTCACAGATGGCAAGGATTCGTCAGATTTAAATATATATTAATGGCGGTGAATGCTAGAACTAGCACAGCTTGCAGTTCTGTAAAGCCTGCTTCATATAGTGCATTATCACAACTAGAAAGATCTCGCTGCCTGCGACTAGATATGAACGACACAGCGTCCCTGTGCTAACAAGTACATACCATACACATACACCTATACACAACGGATCTCGTGTGGTCTATATATACAACACACAAGGCATGGACATCCTGGGGCTGATAGAACTACCAATATGGCTGGCTCTGATGGCTGTGGTTGCTGTCCTCGCGTATTTGTAAGTATATCCACTCTTATTTTAGCCGTAATACCCATTTCAATGCTTGCGTTACTGTGTTTACGAGCAGTTACTGGGTTACGACGTGCATGCACACGCTCCAGTTCTAGAATCCAGGGTAATGAATATAATGACGGTTTGTTAAGTACACATTTAGATCTGATGTATTTAAACACAATTTGTACATGTCAGCTTAACCAGTTGACAGGGCTAGTTTCGAATCTCCAGATATGTCAGAGTGGCACTAATAACCATGTCCAAAACGAATCTAAATGTTTAAATGAGGAAAGTATTGTCTTCACCAAAAAAGGAAAAAAAAACAAAAAAACACTCAGCTTAAAAGTATCGTGTCATTAAACAAATCATAACATACAATTTACTTAATGTGACAACAAGCATCATGTGTTAACTAATCCAGCAAATAAATCAGGAAATTTGTGAATATCCCTATATGTTTGTTGAGTTTCTTAACGCATATATAAGCATATATCTTACGGATTATGTGATGGGCAGTTCACTCGTGCGTGGCAAAGGAAATGATGCATGGCGCTCCATAGAGATTGAATTTATGCTTTAGTTTGTATATTTAGACGCTATCGTCTGTGTTAATGCGATCTTCAGTCACAGGCTAATGATAAGATTACGGGATGTGTAGAGCGGCATACCTTAGATATAGTATGGACGACCACTGTATTTACTTCTATGGAAGTCTAACAATACAACGTTCAGTCCAGTTAAATTACCCATAATTCGTGTTTTCATGACTGCACAATGTCATGAAAAGATCCGGACAATGGTGATTTAAATGATAAATTTTATTATGTATTTAATTGAAAATAAATGTTAATAATTTCAAAATTCTGTTGTAACCTTCTCTACTATATATAAAATATTTACATAAAATCAGAACTATCGTGTATCGGAGCTCACGGTCACAGACAATTCCTATGCTGGTCTATGCAAGGCAAGGATGTGTACTATTTTTTAGCATAAACCAAGGACTAAGGATACAATGGACATTTTAACACATATATTAAACAGATGTCATGCTGAAATGATTTTCGAATGATAGGAATGTGCAAAAGAATAACTGATTTTTCAATATATAGCACGAGGTCCTGTATCGAAGAAATGATCTTTATTTCAACTGTAGTACACCTCGATCATTCCACGATATCAGCAGGCCTTATCGTATTATCGGGAAATGTTGACACCACTATTCAAGTCACTAGATAATATATAACAAAAAATAAATAATTAAACAGGTGAATATAAAATTTATTAGATTCATTTACTAACAATCGGGGAAACGTCCAAAAGTACTTGAAAGTTTCCTGGTTCCTGTGGTTTTGCTGGTGTTGTAACGCACCCATATATACTGCTATTTGTTTTATCTAAATATAACAAATTATAGACTTTGTGAGAAACTTTGTAATAACTGTGACCCTAATGTGCATGACAGTGTGAGCTATTCATGTGTATTTATTTGTTTTTATTCTTTTTTCTCGTTATATCAAACTTACTATTAGTGCTTTATTTTCTAATTATATTTTAAAATGGGCATTCTATACTGATTATAAGACTATTGAAAAAAATGATGACAATTAGTATGTGTGTGTTTTGTATGGGAGATATTTGTAAAAATGCACCTGCACACGAAGCATGAGTATGATTTTGGCAAGAAAACGCAAGTCTCTTATACAGACACACGGTGGCGCTCCGCAACCCCAGTGGACAACGCGTACGCGCTCTCTTATCAGGATTTCGTCCAAAATCGTACACTTGACCTCTTTGCCAACTTCAGATATATCCAGTGGCATCCACAATTTTGTTGAATTGTGTATCATAGAAACTATTTTTCATACTCCGATAAGTAAACGATCTTTGCTGTGTAGGTTTCCCTGAGGTAAAAGCATTTTCTTTTTACACAGGTACGGAACATGGACTCACGATCACTTCAAGAAGATGGGTGTACCTGGACCTAAGCCCTACCCGTTCATAGGCAACACGTGGCAGTTTTTTTTTCAAATTTAATGTGAGCAACCTTTGCTTGTTAAAACTGTATATCTGTACATACTTGTATGTGCTGGCAGGGGGTGGATATCGTAAAGCAGTCGTGTCACAGTAATCAAATAAGATACTCCGGGTCTTCAGGAATCCTTTACCAATAAAGTGCAATGCAAAAAGCAAATTTATAAGTGCTTTTTCGGTCATCGATACAATTACTTAATTCTTTCAATTTTAACAATATTGCCTCAAGCAATGCATCCAACCTAAAGAGTGTCTCTTAATGCATGTTCATTCGCATCTTCATATGAAAGAGATGGGTCGTAGGTATTGATATAAAATTACAAACCATGAAGATAAACAAAGTCGTGATTTTCTGTTAAAATTAGTTAAATCTCGATGAAGTGTCATCTTGTAAATCGAGTCGTGGAAAGTCCGCATTAGGTATTGGCATGCCTCAGTTCAAAACATGTTAAACATGTAGTTAAACATGATTTTATTGATTTGTTAACATTAACGCTATTTAGTCTTGCCTCTAAGTTGACTTTCACACATTTCCTCATTTTTGCTTTACACGTGTACGTGCATTGGGCCCTTAAGGTATGAGTTCGTATCTGACATTTTGTAACATATATTCCGATGGAATCCTGACAGAAGATTAACAAATACCTGACACTTTCCAAGGTTATATTGAGACCGAATTTTTGGTAGAAAGATATATGAAAACATGACTTTGTTATTCAGATTTTTCTAAATTGTCAAAGTGAAAGGCATTGTGAATGTTGAAGATTTGTTGAATTTTATTTTTTCTAGGATATAAAAAAATATGACGAGTACCTGACAAAGACGTATGGGAAAATTGTCGGGTAAGCTGCAGGTTAATATTATACACTATGCAAAAGTTTAACTGGGTTAAATCCTGATTGCACAATGCACTCTTTAATACACACAATGTGTGTCACAAACACACACACACACACACACACACACATATATATATATATATATATATATATGCCGTGGTGTTTTCATTCGTGTGTCAAATAGCATAACCACACCAAGAATTCTTAATCGCCAAAACATTTGAATAAATCCGATAACGATTATATAAAGGAGACAGAGATAAGGAAATATTTAATTATATCTATTGCTAGATGTTACGCTCGACAAAATTATTACAGAAGGATCAAAAAACCTGAGATGAAGAAAGATAACTTAGGCGAAGAAAGATAACTTAGGCATTTCTTTACGTATAAAATGTGGAACATATAGTGAATTATGACATTATTAAATTATTTACTAACTGTTACCACATGTTTCACCACCTTTTTATATTTTTAACCTTTTACTGTTTGCAGGCTCACTAAAGCACACTCTAAAGTGGCACCTAGAACTGTCTTTAGATTTTTTAGGTTTAACATATTGCATACTTACTTTCAGACCTACAGATTCCCTTTAACTTAAAACAAACCCCCTCTGTAGGAACTGTTGAAAAATTAATAAAGATAAAATACATAATGAGCGAGACATTAACGGTAATGTAAATGTAAAGTGTCTCCGAATTTGTCTGAAATCTAAGATAAATGTCATTTTTACCAGGGCCTAGTGGAAGGTCAGACTCTCCGTGAACATGTCACCCTGTATAAATATTTGATAATAATAATAATAGTAAAATCAGTAATATATTTCGCTTTACCAGAACCTTTGAGGGACGGACACCGGTGCTCCTCGTGTATGATCCGGACCTGGTCAAAGAAGTGATGGTCAAACAGTTCCACAACTTCGTTAACAGGGTGGTAAGACTACCATTTATCTTGCTGATTACAAAAGATTAAAGCAAAACCATAAACTAGATTTGTGTGATGTCACAGGAGTAGTACTGTTATATATTTTAAAGTACAATGTATACAAGTAATTTACAATGTTTGCTGAACTTAAATAGGTCAGTTCTGTTTTTCACTCTTGGTGTATTTTAATGTAATCAAAAATTGAATAATCGGATGGTTAGTGACAAACGAAATTATTCTTATTACAGCATGTATGCAGTAACAACATATGTTAACGAAAGGCAATCCTTAAGCGTTTGTGATTTAAATTATAATCATGATGTAACAGTAAGGCCCCTTTTCCATGCGCGCGGAAACGCGCGCGTTTTCGCAGAATTCCACCTTCGCGTGACCTGTTTTCACAAGGTATTAACCGTCCCACAGCCTTCCCGGCATCATGTCAAGCATGTGTCTGTTCAGTTTATGCATGTATACATTTTAAATGTCATTATATTTGCAGGAACGTATAATTTTTATTACGGTAGTGTGCTATTGACAGGAGGGCGGGGGTCGTATATAGGCTATATATGAGAAGATTATTAACTACCGCAGTCGGTAATAAGATATTTAACACCCTCGCCGCACATATATATGTTTATACAATATATATATAATCATGCATTAAAGTAGACAAGCAGAACAGCAGTTAAGTATGATTTGTCGCCATGCATGATAGAGGCCTATGCTGGGGCGTCCTCAATCAGACTGCATTCGCGTCCTTGACCTCCACAAGCAGGCTCACCCGCGCGCGTTTCCGCGTGCATGGAAAAGGGACACATGATTTACACTGGTGCGATTTTTTCAGCGCGCGCATGGAAAAGGGGCCTTAGTCATAATGAAAAGAGTTGACTAATATTGTCCCAAGTAATAACTGGTAAAGGAAAAGAAAATACCTTTGAGAAATCTCTCAAATACTTTACTTTAAATGCTATGAAGGGAGTGTCTTATAATGGTTATTGATAATCTATCATGATGTTTGGACCCCGTCGCCTACATTTAGATTTACTATCCTCAGAGGATTCCCAAGATAGAAGACAAGTACTTGCGAGTCATGCTGACCTCGCTTGAAGACGACCATTGGAAACATGTCCGGAGCCTCATGACGCCAAGCTTTACAACCGGCAAACTTAAACAGGTGTCACCCACTTTATTGTATAAAGTTTAGCAGGGATAAACCCTTTAATAGTGTATATATTTAATACTTGGTTTATTGACACTGTCGCAGTTAAGCTACTGTCAAGTTTATACAAAGCCCGTCGAGTGCCTGTGAGCAGTTTCCGATTTACCGGCACGAACTAATAAGCTACTACCTATAGGGCCTCATAATCAACAGGGGCCTACATGTTTTATATTATATCAGCTATGAGTTTTCTAATGTTCAGACAATTTTATTACTGCGTGTATTAATATATGGGAGACTGATAACCCATATTGGCAGCAATGAGTACCTACTGAAGCATGCAGTTAAAATGATTGAAATATACAATTAAAGAATGATTCAAAGGTACACTATTTCTTTTTGGGACCACTCTAAACAAGCCAAACTTGGCGTATTTAAGAGTCCATAAATCACCGAGCCAACAACGGCCTTAAAGCACAATGGCAACAAAGTTATTCAGACTTCGTTACAAAAGAGCATAACAAAGAGAAATCATAATACATGTATAATTAAAGCAGCGCAAAGGCACACCGTACCCGTGCAAATACAGATGTATAGATCAGCCATCTCTTACCATGTTATGACGTATGAGTGCACTGCAGTCAAATAATTAATACGTAATAGGTAAATGCTCTGCTTGCTTCGGCATGAAATGTAGGCATCGCCGAGCCGGAAAACATGCCTTTCGTATAAGTTTAAGATCGATAAAGCAACACCTAAACGGATGTTATCTATCACATAAAAATAAGGCATTCACCCTTTCTCAATATTTCATGCTTTATTTGTTTTTGTCTTCGTTGTAGATGCACTATCAGCTGAACAAATGTGCGGATCTTCTAACTGAGAATTTGACAGAGAAGGCCGGCGAGGTTGTTACTATTAAGGAGTAAGAAATTCTGTCAACATACTTATTCCATTGATTCACATCAACCCATTTCAAACTCAATGACTTGCTTATTTGGGGGCAAAAATATAAATTCTTCAATAGTGAAACAGATATATACAGTTTTTTTTTAATTGTGTAAAAATGTCATATATCAATATCATATGTCAATATATATATATATATATATATATATATATATATATATATATATATATATATAGAGAGAGAGAGAGAGAGAGAGAGACAGACAGACAGACAGACAGAGGAATCAAATTTTGTCAGACATTTGTTTATTGCAGAAAATCAGTATATTAATTAATATATATATATATATGTGTGTGTGTGCGTGTGTGTGTGTAGTAAACATAAATCAGTTTATATTTCCTACTGTTAAGTATAGATTAATGTAACAATGATAAATTGACGGATGTTTGCCTTGTCGGAGGTTTGCTCTCTACTGACTACCTTCGTTTTACCTCGTATTTTTCAGATATTCCGCAGCCTTCACTTTTGATGCCATATCAAGAACAGCTTTCGGTCTGGGAGTGAACACACAGAAGGACCCGGACAATCCGTTCATAAAACACGCCGAAGCTTTGATGACTCCCACGGCAATACGCATGATTGTCGTGTGTAAGTTTCTGATGCAGATTATTTTAAGGTGTATATTAGTATGATACTAGTGCTGATAAACATGATATATATATATATATATATATATATATATATATATATATATATATATGTTAATGACATTACAACCAATATAATCCTTCACGAAAAAATTATTTATCATTTACAAACGAGTTTTAGGTATTTATTTACTATCTATTTCGATTTATTTTACCTTTACCCGTGCGGGGGGGGGGGGGGGGGGGGTGGCGTAACATCTCTCATTTTATCTATTTCTTTTCCAAATTATTCATAATTATTTTTCAATTTTTTTTTTTCATTCCCCAAGTAATTAAATTATTATTATATTATTATTCCTGTGTACCCCTAATCAACTTTCTAAATAAACATGGATTTAGAATTTTTCATAAAGTTGAAATAAAAAAATACAACAAATAATTCTATATTTTATAGGTTAAAAAATATATTACGTATTTAGTCTTAATATATATATATATGTATATATATATATATATATATATATATATATATATATATATATATATATATATATATATATATATAACTCTGGAGAAAAACAACACTGTAAATTCACTACAGTCTGTTTCACGGGATGCGACCCGATCATCAGGTGAATGTTGTTAGATTTCTAACAACATTTTGTTAGGTGAGGTTTTACCACATAAAATCATATATTATTGAGGTCTCTATATCCAGGACAATGCCGACTTCCTACAGCTGTTGACGGACACATGAACCTGCCGACAAAGGTGGATCTGGAAGATGAAGAACTCATGTCCTACTTCGAAGAAGATGGAACTGGCGAATGGAGCAAGAAAGGTTGGTACCCTGACGCAATAAAAGAAAAATATTAAGTAATGTATTCTTCTTTAGAGTGTTACAAAAATCACTTATTAAGTCATAGGCGTATACTTCTATTAAATGATATAAACTTTGATACAAATAAACAATTTATAATCTAACTACAAAAATGAACTATAGAACTGCAATGAACTTTGCATAATTTTTCTTATTTAGAATAGGCCTTAGTTCAAAGGTAAAACTGCACTTCAGATATGAAGATGAAGTATTAGCTGTTATACTGTGGTGGAATTTTAACAGAAATTATTTGGTTAAATGCCTCAGTGACGGCTACTTCTTCTCGGTCAATTCTTTTTGTTCATTACCAGGCAACGCCTACCTAATGAAACGTCGTGACATAAGAATAACGTTCTTAAAGACTCTTTGAAAAAGGACATATGTTAAATTGTTATTGTATTTGTCACAACAATTATCCATATAGCTATAAAATCTCCATTGACAGTTGCGTAAGTAAATTCCGCCTCCTTATCAAATCCATCTTGGTTTCAAAACAATTAATGTATACGATAATAACGTTATCATACACCATAACAACAAAGTATACGAGAATAACGTTACCCTACACCATAACAATAATGTATAAGAGAATAACGTTATCCTACACTTTTACAATAATGTATACGTGAATAGCGTTATCCTACATCATTACAATAATGTATACGAGAATAACATTTTCCTACATCATAACAATTTTGTACACGATAATCACATTATCATACACCGTACCAAAAATTCATACGAGAAAGACGTAATCATACACCATAACAATAATGTCTACGATAATAACGTTATCCTACACCATAACAAATATTAATACCATAATATCGATATGCTGAACCAAAAATAATAATAATGTATACAAGAAAAACGTTTTCATATACCATAAAAAAATGTATACGAGAATAACGTTATCATACACCATAACATGTATGTAGAAGATAATAACGTTATCCTGCACCGAAAAAAAAACTAAACGACATGAGGTCGAGCGCTTGCCGGTGATGACGTGGAAACGTCCAAAGAATGACTGATGACAAAGAGAGAGAAAATGAGCGAAATTTTTATTAAGATAGGACCAATATTGACAGAGTTATGAAGGAAATAAGAATTTGACGTGTTTTGATGACCTTGATCTTGACCTTTGAACTATATAATTAATACAAAAACTACTTCCATAAATCGTTCTGATATACAATATTGTTAAGCGTAAAATGCTATTCTTACTTACTTATATGCCATACACAAGAACCAGCAAGAAGGCAAAATTGAAGATAACAGACAGTTACTGACAATGTGACACAAGGGTGAGACCAGGTGACTTGACCAGGTTATGGGGAAGACCAAGAGAGTAGGAAAATAAGCTACAGTATATGTAGTTAAGGTTAATACTTTTGGAGTTATAGCCAAAGAATGATTTGTTGTAATGGTTCGAGTTCAGCGCGCTAGTGGCCTTATCCCGGAAATGAAAATTACTTTCGAGATATTAGTGTAAGACATATATTATACCAGTTTCAAAGGATTTCTGCAAAACTGTGGCCTGTATAATGCTACATGAAAGGATCATGCAAGAACCAGCAAGCAGGCGAAATGGAGTACAACTGACAAGCAGACAGATATACTGACAAAGTAACACAAGATTGAGACCTGATGATCTCACCGGGCTATGGAGAAGTCCCAGAGGAAGAAAATAAGCTTTTGTTTATGTAATTGAGGTTTATAGTTTTGGAGATATGACCAAAATTGGTATGTTGTGGAGGATCGAGTGCAGCGCCCCATAGCGGCCATATCCAAAAAATGAAAAATCTATTCGAAATATTAGTGCAAGAAATAAGATGTACAAGTTTCAAAAGGATTCCTGCACGACTATGGGCTGTATATTGCGAAATGTAAGATGAAAGAACCAGCAAACATGCATAATTCAGGTCAACTGACAAACAAACAGACATACTGACAAAGCGATACAAGATTGAGCACAATCGACTTAACCAGGTTATGGAGACCCAAAGGAGGAAATTTGGCCCAAGTTTGTGACAATAGGTATAATATTGACGAAGTTATGACATAAATAAACATTTTTCGATGACCTTGACCTTTGACCGATAATAACAAAAATCAATAGGCTTCGGGCGATCACTGCAAATCTGTGCATTTTAGGCTAGAGACAGAAGGACAGACAGAAGAACAGACATACCAACTGACCAACATACTTGCCGAAATCGAAGGTTTCCGGCAAGCAATAATTTATACGAGAATAACGTTATCACACACCATAACAATAATGTATACGATAATAACGTTATCCTACATCATAACAATTATATATTCGAGAATAACGTTATCCTACACCAAAACAATAATACATACGAGAATAACGTTATCCTACACCAAAACAACAATATAAACGAGAATAACGTTATCATTCACCTTAACAAATTTATATACAATAATACTGTTATCATACACCAATTAAATTTATAGGAGAATTACGTAATCATACGCCATAACAAATATGTATACGAGAATAACGTTATCCTATACCAAAACAATAATGTATACGAAAATAGCGTTATCCTACACCATAACAATTATGTATGCGATAATAACATTATTCTACAACAAAACAATAATGTATATGATGATAACGTCATCCCACACAAAAACAAAAATATATACGTTATCAACGTTATCATACACCATAACAATAATGTTTACGATAATAACGTTATCATTCACCAAAACAATAATGTATACGATAATAACGTTATTTTTCACCATAGCAGGTCCCAATGAGTGTAATTCAACTGGCAAGTTTATTTCCTTCAAATAATTCCCCTAAATGATACTTCCCACTTAATATTATTATCTTAGTTTGAATTTAAATATCATGCAGTAGTTCATACATACAATCATATTTTCCCCCAATTATACTTGGTTGTAGGAATGAAAAAAATATGATAAAATGTCCTTGACCTTTACAGGTCTTACCAAAGAGGAGGTGATTGGGAACCTTACGTTGTTCTTCCTGGCGGGTTACGAGACCACGTCCACCACTCTCACCTCTGTCCTCTACTACCTGGCCATCAACCCGCAGGCCATGGAACGTCTGGTCCAAGAGGTAGACAAAGTGGTCGGTTCACAGGTAGGCCGGCGTTTACATTATCCTTAAATATGTGATGCATTGTGGGGGAAACACTGCCTGAGTGGGCCTTTGTTTATCTGTAATCGTACCCGTGTCTGTTTGAACTCTCATTGTGTCTGATACCGAGTACGAATCCGGAACTGTTCTCTTATTCGTTTAATTTCTGACTCGTGTCCATATCTGAGAGCAATGATTATTAAAAAATGTCATATACTCTTCCGTGGCAATGGTGAGTCTGATTTAAATTTAGAACTACGTATAGTATTTGTAAAACAGCTTAAAAATGCAGAAGAATTTGATATCCAAATAAAATAAAACGAACATACATTAACCCGGCATGTTTGCGACTCGTTGTATATAAACAGTCAGATGTTAATGCATTTAGGGGTTCTCTTATTAAATATTTGCTTCACGTGTTATCGCTTTCTCCTCCTTTCAGGAATCCATTACACCAGATATGAGCAGCAAACTTACCTTTACAGAGCAGTGCATCATGGAGAGCCTCAGGATAACAACCCTCGCATTCAGGTTAGGTTTATCGAATAATAACAATAAAAATAGATACAACGTCTTTTTGTTGGAAATGCAAACTGCATTATATAGAATGGCGCTCATTAGAGTGCATACCTCTGTCAAGGAATAAGCAATCCAACGGGATCCGTACTTTATCCGCAACAACATTTACTGACAACCCCCCCCCCCCCCCCGCACACACACACAGTTTTCTTGGGGATCTCGTCACGAACTGTAGTATACATCACCATATACATATATAAGATTACTAATGCTTAGGAATACACAGCGTATTGCAACTGAATAAAGTAGTTCGGTCCTAGAGCAATATTTGGATATTTATTCTTTCTGAAGTATTTGGAGACTATCACTTTATGTGACATCTTTGTCCTGTTGCCTTTAAAACCTTAAGCAATAAAATATACAGAACAGAAAAAAAGACAACATATCTGCCTACATGGTGGCTGTTAGGAAGTCTCCCGCACCATTCGTTCATGACAAACTTTGATAAGACTATATTCCTCCGGAGGTATTACTAGTAGGTTGTAAAGAATATCTGATGACGAAATTAAGTTTACTTTTTATCATAATGATCTGTAGTATAATTTTATGTACATATGGCTGACAAAAACATGGCTGTCTGCATGTACCAAAGATAAATGATGCTTGGAGAGTAATGGACATTCAGGCAGATATTTAGGAACAAGATAAGTCCCAAGTAATTTGATGATTTGATGTGGTGTTTGCCAGGTGCATGTGAAACAAGTTATGTTCTCTTATTCCAAAATGGATTTAAAACTGTCAGTATATGTAATAAGTAACCGTTATACTTGATGTAAATGAATATTTTCTACTTTAAATGGGCAATGACGATATGAAAATATATCTCGTCCTCTATAAGTGTATAGGTGTAGCAAAGAGTTAATTGTCACTGCTTAACAAGAATTGAGTACTTTATTATGAGGAAGTCTCACCAATAAGATAGGTCTGCACACAGTAATGTACTGGTAGAGGTACAATTTGCCTCCGCAACAATTTCAGCTTAGCTTCGTCAATCCTCCGATGAGTATATTTGTCTTCGACCTCCTCCATAATTGTATCCGCCAATACGAAGTTTTGCGGATACTATGTTTTTGACCGGGTTCCGCGTTCGTTTCCGGAGAACTCCTCTGAGACTACTGGACGGATTTTTCCGAAACTTATACCAATTATCGGGTCACATGTGAACTGGTGCCTAAGCGATTGGCCTTGACCTCTGACCTTTCCTCTCTGCCCAGCGTCCATTTGTGTATCTGTTTCCACACATAAACCCACATATCTCGGGAACCGTTTGACTGATCAAGAAAAATATTTTGTACAAATGTAGCCCTTGGATAGCTTTATAACATACACAAAAAATGGTGGCGCCACCTGCAGCCATTTTTGCACAGTGTCCATCTGTTCATCTGCCTTGGGTTAAAATCACTCATATCTCTGCAGTGGTTTGACTAATTCACCTGAAATTTGGCATGCGTATACATCCTGGATAGCTTTCTTGATTTTATGACAGGTGGCGCCACCTACATTCACGTTCACGCTGCAGACATCCAAGCTCGTATCTCGGGAACCATTCGACCAATCAGTAAATTTTTTTTACACAAATGTAGCCCTTGGATAGCTTTATAACATACACAAAAATGGTGGCGCCACCTGCAGCCATTTTTTGCACAGCGTCCATCTTTTTGTCTGCCTTGGGTTAAAATCACTCATATCTCTACAGTGGTTTGACTTTTCAACCTGAAATTTGTGTATACATCTTGGATAGTTTCTTGTTCAGATAACAGGTTGCGCCACCTACAATCATGTTTACGTGGCAGACATCCATTCTAATATGTAACACATGTAACTCTATTTCCCCTTGCCACTCAATCCATGCCTCACTTAACCCGTCCTACTCTGATTTTGGCGGATACACGTAGTCGCTTGTCGACTACCCGTATTCTAGTTCATACATGAAATTACAAAGATGTTTTTACTTTATTTATGCAGAACCAAAAAAATTTATGCATTTTGTTTTTCAGGACTAACAGAGAAGCTAAGAATACGACCAACTTAGGAGGGATATCTATCCCCAGAGATCAGAGGGTGGACATTCCTATACACGCTTTACAACATGATCCGGAGGTCTACCCAGAACCCGATACCTTTGACCCAGACAGGTCGGTTTACCTTAAACATCATAAATATAATGATGCCAATGACGTTTTTTCTGTTTACCCTGACAAAAATTAAACACACATAACATATTATGATATTATACTCATACCTGGCCGCGAGTGATTACTTCTTTGTATATATTTCTATTTACTTTCAGGTTCACCCCTGAGGCCCGCGCAGCCCGTAACCCTGTTTATTGGATACCCTTTGGTTACGGCCCCAGGAACTGTATCGGTCTGAGACTGGCCATGGTGGAACTCAAGATTGCTTTGGCCAAAATCTTCCGGGAACTCCGTGTCAAACGTTGTGAAGAAACAGATGTAAGCTCTGACCCTTATATGTTTTTAAGACCAGATAATGTTTTTGTATTACAGTCGAGATTGCGCAGATTCTTGGCCTCTCGAATGGAGAATAATGCCGGATTATACGCTTATGATATAGTGGGTACCTGACTGGGGGAAAAACGCTTTCATTATGAATCATTTTCATTCCAAGAAACACCTCTAAATTTGAATGCAATTGCCTGATTTATTTCATGATGCATTAGTAATACCCGCTACTATACTACCTTTTATTTCCAGTTGATAAAAACAACATTTTTTAAATCAGAACCTAAACACCAGGCCTGAGTTGAAACATGTTGCTGCCGTCTAGGAAAATTCCTAATGACTAATGCGATTATTACGACAATACAAACTGTGACTTGTTATTACTATTGCTACATATGTAATTCATAAATTATTTTTAAAGACGATTATTAAAAATTTTTAAATATGATTTGTGATAAACATTTTCCATATTTCATGATTTCAGTTACAGGTTCCATTACAATATAAGATGGGTGTATTGAAACGACCAATCAAGTTGAGAGTAGAGAAACGGATGAGCTGAACATGACATAAACCATGTCGTGCATCGTGTTAATCATCAAGGACATATGCCAATGCCCAAAATGACAATATATGTAAAGTTTTGTTCGTTCGCATAAGTTACCTGATCTGCATATTTTTACAACATGATAGGAAGATAACTGTCAACCGAAGGATTTATTTACTCCAACATGAAAGCTGGATGGAGATTATGTTTTAACAAAGCCCGTCTATCTGTTCTTCTCTCGTTGTATGTCTGTTTGTTTTTGTAGTATGAATGGCACTTTCACAGATTTTAGCCCAATTTAGATGTAGAGGTCAGATTAAATATTTCCTTCTTGTCTATGACCAGATAAACATTATATATATATATATATATATATATATATATATATATATATATATATATATATATATATATATATAAACTGAAGGACAACAAATTAATATAGAATTTCGGAATGACATACAGCCAATGGGTAAATGCTGTTAGAAGTAGGGAGATCATGCAGTTTGGTTTAAATAATATGTGTTCGTTAGAGCTAATACAATGTATTTATGAATATAAAATGAAAATGATTTGTACAAATGTGTATACGAAACCTGTTCTGTACTATAATATATATCATTGAATGATCTTGTTGGTAAAGACTGTTTCAAAATGTGACGTGGTAATTGACTATTAGTTTTTCCCTCAGCAGCCAATAGCGTGTACAGGATAATCTGATCAAATGAACTATTAAGGGTATATGTGATGATCAATTTTTCTTTCAATTAACAGAGATAAGTGATATCCCGGTTAGTTTTAAATTTGCGAATAAAATTAATTCTGTGATGCCATGCTTCATATTTTGCAAAATAAATGTTTATCCCTAGAAGACACTGATTATGTTTTATGCAGTGATAATCGATTAGCTGCCAAGTTTAATCGTGACATTGTGACTCACTGGCAGACCGTGACGTGGTGTATGATATATTTTGTACGTTGTAGATACTATTGTCATAAATATAAAAAAATTTGGGGTGTATATGTCTGATTACGCTCGATGCACATGACATGAAACCCGCTATTTCCTCATTGAACCGTATTCTCATGTATAGAGTTGTTTATAATTCTGAAAAATGTCACCTGTTATAAAAATTTCTTATATTGAATATGTGATATATATATATATATATATGTGTGTGTGTGTGTATGTGTTTTATGTTTTCATGAGTATACGTTACATTACGCTTAAACTAAAAATGGTTATCCCCCCCCCCCCGCCACCCAAGTCAGACCCACGTCTATTTAACACTCAATTCGCCCTAAAAATTCCTTAACAAGATAAAAAATGATAGATAGATTATCCTGTTTACAGTTCAGAATGTTCTTTCCCATATCTTATGGCGTTGTCAAAGACTTTTGATTGCCTCCCCATGACTAACTTTTGCAGGAAATTAATGCTGATGGCTTGACAATTCAGCTCTTGAAGCGATGTGTAAAATAAAACCAGAACATTAAAGTATGCTAAACATCTTGAAAGGGGTACCGCAAGGATCCATATTTTGGCTTACCCTGCCCGGGCTTTAGTATTTACGTTTGCTTTTAAAATGCCTAATAAAACGTGATTCCATGTACCGATAGACGTAACTCAGTGCCAGCTCTTATCACTAAAGCCCTGAGAAGTCCGTATGGTGAATTCCTTATATGTACATAGTTGGGCGTAACTTTTTGGGCTCTTTGAGGACCTGGCGATTCTCTTGCATTGCCGTGACGCCTTATGTGAACGGCATCATTGCTATGAGAACGCCTATATCGGTCACATAGGCAATAGACAGCTCGACCACTTGGTAACATACTAACATTCGCACTGAATTTCCCTCTGTCCAAATGACAGGAGCAGCTAGCAGCGTTTGTGTGAACACGTGTATTGGTTCCTTAAGCCACTGCAATGCAGCCAACACGTCGTGATCGTTTTAGCCAGCGAGTACAGGTATAACACCTTGTCTGCGTTCGTCGCGTGTACACCTGAATATCTCACGCTGACTGGCTGGGCCAGAGTTTGTTATATTTTGTTTAAACAATTCCACTTGAAAGAGCGATGGCCTAATAAACTGTAACACTGATCATGATAGTTATACTGTTAAAGTATGGCCGACCTCAACATAGGCGAGGATCTAAAATATAAATGGGAATATTTGTAGTCACCTGGAAACCCGAAATAGGCGATGACTCAATTTAATATACCATGTTGGTTTAGAACAAAATCCCGGGAAAGACCACCAATTACTGCTAACGTAACTGGAAAAAGACATTAATTCAGAGAAGCGGCGATGTGTGGCGCTGACCTTCCTAAAACAGGTGGAGTTAACCAGTCGATGAACTATTCGGCCAGGGAACCGTAACTTAGGTATATAATTTGCCGCAAGATGGTAGTACCTGTTCTAAGTGTAGGAACATAGCAATAGTACGTTTGATGGTTTTGATAGTGTGAGGAATTGTGTTTTAACCATTGCATTGGCTCGGCCAGTCTATACTCTTGCCAGTAATATTTTTTAAAATAAATTGTTTGTACTTTTTTAAAATAAAAACTTGCTCTATGTATAATTATGCCGATGATTGCGCATTGTCCAAATCTCAAAAATCTTTACAGAATGATATTTCAGCTTTAAAGAATGATAGTTATTCTCTGATACAATGGTTTTCGGCCAATAAAATGCAGGTAAACCCTGAGAAATTTCAGGCAATTTCACGACCACCCCGCTATCACGACCAACGACCGCCTTTTTTGGTCCCGACCATCAGATGAGCCCCCTTATCTCGCCCACTGGCCCGTGGCGACCGCGGCCCGTTGAGCAGGTGACACGCTCATCGCCCAGTTTGGACTTACATAATAGCACGTGTTTAATTAGTCGGTCACATGGGAAAGCCAGATTTTATCTACCCAGCCATAGTTAGGCTTGTTTAAAATGCCACCCAACCTGTTAGCCAAACTATACCCATCAATAGATATTGGACTCCATGGTCCGTTAAGTTTTTTGTCGAGTGCGGTTCTAAAATTATAATTTAACATACTGATCGAAAAGAAGCTTGGGAATCATAACTTACACTACACGCATACATTCAGGTGAGTAGAGTAAAACTGTGACAAATCACATTTCAATGATCAAGCAGGAACCATATAAATAACACTTAGAATTTGATGTGTTCATTCTGTTTCACTACGTGTTTGACATCAGACAATCTTCGTATTGAGACCAATGCTGTAAGAATGACTTCAACGCCAACTATTTGTTTCATGTGTGTTTTATTTCTATGTAAATAAAACTTTTGAATCATATTTATGTTTGTTATGAATCTTTCTATGTTTTTTTTTTAATTTTAAATTAAACAGGGATAAAAACTAAACATTTACTTGAAATACCCATATTATCGCCTGCGGTAATATCTGCAGACTAATGTACAAGTATCCCGCTAACACGACAACCCCGCCAACACGACCACTTTGTCTGGTCCCGTAAGTAGTCGCGTTAGCGAGGTTTTACTGTATACATATATATATATATATATATATATATATATATATATATATATATATATATATATATATATATATATATGAATAGTACAAATTATATACAGTCGAGCCCACTTTGTGTCATATCGGTTAATAGAAAATCCCGTTTATTGTCACATAAATCTGAAATCCCAAACCATTTCATATATAATCAATGGTAAATCTGACCATTTAATGTCATAGAATATTGTCATAATCCCGTTTATTGTCATGCTTGGAACCCTTGGTAGTGAAACCAGTTGGCAGTTAATATCACATCAAACGCCGATTCGGCGATCAACGAGGCCAAGAGCCCGTAATCGGTCAGGCGTATCAAACGATCGCATCTCCCATCTGTGTGCGGCAGGCAAGTGCAGTGATGCATGCGGGTCATTCCCTGTCACTTAGCTAATTAACATCTTAAGATAACAAGGATTGATTGATTGATATACTTTAATTCCTCCAATATTGAAGATACATCACAATGTTTCATGTGGAACAGAAGGTGAATTAATATTTCGAAACGCAAAGTAATTTAACAAAGATATACATACATATATGCATATACTAATGTATACAGATGTACACATATCTATTGCATCAAACACATAAACATATACAAGTGAATACACGTACATATTCTGTTAACATCACGTATATGTAAACATATACACCTATACATGCAGAGATACAAACACGTGAAAATACATTCATTCACATATACTATATATGACACATACATGAACATACCATTACATACCCAAATAAATATGCAGATACATAAATGTACATATACATATGTGCATACACACGCATGCGTGCACATATATATCCCTGTGTATAATGTATCCCAGGAGAAATTGACAATAATAAACCAGAAATGCGTGCACATGCATTTGCACATACATAAACATATATACGTACATACGTGTAAACATACATACAACATATACACACATACATACACACATATAACTATAATGATATACATAAGATATCCCTATATACACATACACATATATAAATAGATATATTTATATATATATATATATATATATATATACATACGTACATACGTACATACATACACATACATATAAACATACTTATACATACATATATAGAATCGCGACACCATAACAACATGAGCTTCAGACACAGCTAAACTAGTACGCAAATGAAAAATCACTTTACTTTGTACATTCACGGACCAGAAAATGAAAACTTAATGACCAAGCAAAGGTCTTACTAGGAAATGTCAGGTAGCCAATTGTCATACGCGTTAAATATTCTAGATTCGTTTAATTGAGAAGTAAATAAATTTCGTCCACATATAAAGGAAGATTTCATAAACTCCCTCATCCAGAATCAAGTCATCTGGTAGCGGTCCACCAAATATGATTTTAACCATAAGCTTATGATCTTCCTTGAGCTTAGAAATAAATGCTTCTGACGAAAAGGTCCTTATCCGCTGCCACATCAAATCACGCAGCTCGTCTAATGCAAAGCATCCGAAAAGTACGTGTTCAATTTTATCCCGGAACATTGTTCCACATAAAATACATAATTCGCCGTCAGAAAATCGAAGATTTGGAGTAACTAAAATACGTGCCAAAAACATAAACATAAATAATGAACCTGGAAAAATAAGAGCGACTTTCCAGATGGGAGACGGACAGGAACAAACAGGCATAATATCGTAAAATGTACGTAGGTGATTATCAGTTGAAACATTTTCCACGTATATAGATTGTTTACAAGCATTTATTGCTTGGTTAACAATACGTTTCCATGCTCGTTTACATGGGAATGATCCGGAGTTGAGATAATGCTCAAAAATACCAGATAAGTTATACTTAGTGAGTATGCTCAAGATATCACCGACAAAGCTTCTTCTAGCTTGACGTCTACAAATATGGACATGAAAGAATTGTGAGATTAATATAGATTTACAAATATTGCCAGCTGGTAAGTATCATAGTCTACACAGAAATAACAATTTGTGAATGTCAATAATACTTCTCATGCTCGAAAAACCCATCATGGTCAGAACACAAGTAGTGCTTGTACGTTCTCCAAACCCTTGTGAAATTTTAAGACAAAACCTGAGGAATCGTTCTAACTCAAGATATTCTGATTCAGGAAGACCACTCCACACCTCGCAACCATACAAGGCTCGCGGTAAAATAACTGAACGTAACAGTTTCCCCATTGTGATAGGATTCAGTTTGGAATCTCCTGCTAATCCTATTACAGACATAAAGGTGGATCTCCCCTTCCTAATCGCTTGCTGTGTACGGTCTTTACTACTACTATTATTGGCCCAAATTACGCCCAGGTGTTTCACACTGCAATCTTGAGGAACTTCATTATCGCCTAAATACCAAGATATAGTATTATGAAAAGCGGCTTTTCCAAAAATTACGATTTTAGTTTTGCTTATATTGTAATTAAACCTCCACATTTTCCTGTAATTTTCACAAATATCAAGCATGGACTGAAGGGCTCTTGCGGAAGCAGTCAGTAGGCAGACATCGTCAGCCTGGGTGGGAGAACCACAGTACAGCCCTTCAATAGACGCTCCGCAACCACTATTACGCAACTGTTGAAGAAGGCCATTCACGTACACCAGGTACAGCCAAGGTGATAAAATTCCACCCTGTCTTACCGACTGTAGTACCTCGAAGGGCCTTGAGGTGGCGCCGCTAACGCGTACTATTGAACGGCAGTTTTGGTACAAATTGTAAAGAATATACCAGAGTTTTCCATTGATCCCCAATTCATTTAATTTAAACAGAAGACCATCATGCCACACGACATCAAAAGCTTTTGATGTGTCCAAAAAACATGCATATAAAAGAGAATTACGCTCATTATAGTAGCTAATACATTCTTGGAGAACAAAGGACGCATTCAAACTTGATAACCCTTTCTGGTACCCAAACTGCATAGCGTCGGGAAAACCAGACAAATTTACAGAGATCCATTTTGAAATACGTGCTAGAAGTATCTTCTCATAAAGTTTATATAAAACAGGCGGCAAAGTTATACCACGGAAATCGTTAACGTCATACGTTCTTCTGCCACTAACTTTTGGTATAACCACTATTACTCCAAGTTTTAAAAGTTCAGGGGTGAACTCGGGACAAAACATGGCAGAAAAAAGACTACATAGGTGTTTTTTAAGGAGCGCCCCCCATATATAATATGCTCATTAGATATATTATCATGACCGCAAGCCTTTCTTCGATCTAATGTTGCAATGGCCAAGAACACTTCCTCAGAAGTGATGGTTTCGTCGAGAATGGGTGTCGGGTGCCTGTAGTTCATTTTTATTTTAGACTTTACTGACTTTTCTATGTTTCTTAAATGATTGTCATCAAACTCTGGGCTATAAAGAGGGGAGCACAGAAAAGTGGTCTCTCCATGCATGCAAGATTTCCGTCTGATCACGTAACATTGATCCATTAAATAACAATTCGGACGGCTGACAAGACTTCTTGCCGGACCTGTGTTTCATGAAGGACCAAAAAGTAGCATCATTCTTATCTGCATTCTTATCTATTTCGTCACAGACCTGCCTTTCATATATCAGCTTAAGCCTTCGCAACTTGTTTCTAAATAGCCGTTTGGCCTCTTTATACCTGCGGAAGTCAACATCATCAGTGTCATGCGATTTGCCGTTCAATATCCACGATTTTCGCATATTTCTCATTTCTTTGTGAAGTTCTTTTATTCCATTTTTCCAGAAAGGTTTAGTTTGAAATCTCCCTTTTTTCTTAATAACCCCTCCTAAGCTAGTACTATACATGATCCTACTGATTGCCTCATAATACCTGTTTATATCAGAAATACTACACGTTTCCTGATTAAGACAGCCAATAGACGCCAGCTTAGATTCTAAAATATTCGTATAGCGATCTTTGATATCACACGGAGTCATTTAATGCCACAATAACAATGGTTTCTTTTTTGCATGCCTAACTAATAACGGTCTAACGTTTAAGGACATAACGATCGGTAAATGGTCTGAAACGTTAAGATCCTCCCAGTCCAATATCCTACAGCTAACCACGAGATCAGCAGTACCTTTCTCAATTAGCATATGATCTATTAAGGAGACCCTTCCTTGTTCTCGTGTATGCTGGTATGTATAAAGAGGACCATCACAGAGATCATGATTACTGATTGAGTATAAGTCTTTTTCGGAAAGAACGCGATTGGCAAGATTGCTTTTACAATCATTGCGAGGATCTCACCTTGAGCCCCTTAACTCGGCGTTGAAATCTCCACCAAAAAGAACAGTGCCCATTTGGGAATACATATCATATATATCACACAGGTTATTCAAATGTACCTCATACTCCTCTAAACCAGCGTTAGACGAAGGTAAGTAAACAGAGAATACAAAAAAATATAACGTTTTGAATCTATAGTTAATCTGACACCAATTATCCGGTCGGAATCGCAACATGTATACTTTAACAACGCTGTCTTTATATTTTGACTTGAATAAAACGGCAACTCCACCTTTGCCTCTACGATAGGAATCTAACGGGTTTAGACTCGAGTCGGCAACCCCGTAACTAGAGTAACCGGGGGAGATCGAATCCAAGAAATGTAAACTATCATTGAAGAGCCAATGTTCCGAAATGTATAGAAAATCAATATTTCTTTCTGTGACCAACTTATCAATGTACGGCGCTGAATACATAGCACCTCTTGCATTAAAGCAACCTATAACAAAATTATTCATGAATGGGAAAATGATCAGTCTTGAAACTGAGATGCAACAGGTGATCAGGACTTTAGTTTTCAAACCACTCTCTTACAAATATAAATTCGGGCCAGAAATTCAAGTCTAACACATCTTCTCTATGACACCAGTTAACATGCAATTTGGCACTCTGAGCAGTACCCTTTTTGTTTGGAAAGACATGCAAATAAGACACATTAATATTTCTCCTAATCAGGTAATCTAACATTGCGTCTCTCGATGAATTAAAATCAATGTTCCCGACATAGAGTTTAATTTGTCGTTGTGTTTGTCGATTATGTAGAAATGCATCGGCAGTTGTGCTTCCTGTGTTCGCCGTCACTTGTCTGTTGCCAGTATACACCGGAATGGGTCGTCCCCTGCGTGGTCTCGGCACTGACCGCTCGACGTGTGAAGATTCACCACTGTTCACGAGATCATTTGTGGGGTTCAACTGAACGTTTGGATCATCACATGTCTGATCTCTGGGTTCTTCAAAATCTGTTTGGGTATCTACTGACGTCACAGCAGCAATATTACTGCTAAAACCACCCTGAGTATGTTGTTGAGCTTGGGCAGATGTTTCAACTATATCTGGTGTTTTGAGCCGTTTTTCTGACGCATTAGAAGTGTTTTCAATTCGGGTACGTTTCAGCATCTCCGAGTAGGGCTTACCCTTTTCACCTTCTTTCACCTGTCTTTCAACATATAGAACTTGTTTGCGGAGATCAGTGACAGAACGTGTAGTTGATGCAAGGCGATCCATTGTCTGATCCAAATCCTGTCACTATTTATTTACATTTTGTCGCAAGAGTTTCACATCAGACTTAATTGTTTGTATACGGTCCTCGTCAGCCCCGTTTGTTTTGTTCATTTTAATTTTAATTTCTTGTACAGCATTGCGTACATCAGAAAATGTGTTTATCTTTTCTGAGAGACGCGTCATGTTTATAGTCAAAGAATTGTTATTCTTTTCAATATTTGCAATTTGTGTTATGTTGCCAGAATGATTTTCTTTGATAAGGGTAATTTCATTTTCTAGAGACTGAAACTTCGATTTTATTTCCTGTTCAGCTGCGGCCCTCCTTTGTTTGCCTGAAGATGCAAGTTTCTCCAGTTTATCTAGCCTTTCAACAACGGAACAAGCTTTTTCTAGTTTTTCCTTCAGTTTCTTATTCTCTTTTGCAATGTTTTCTACCTTATCTTGAAGCGTTGTTATCTCATTGCTTTTCATTGACATTGAATGTTCTAGTGTTTGTATTTTATTTTCAAATTTTGTGCTCAGCTGATTAGCCTTGTCGACTGCACATGCGACTGCAGAGCGCAATGCAGCAAGTTCCTCCAACGTATGTTGACCGAGAGCTTTGACAGTGTCAGTGTGCTTATCATATGATTGGGATTTTCGGAAACCGCTCATAACATCGCTGACCTGATTAACAGAGCCGCCGTTTAAAAATGACACCAGCAAATAACAGTCTGAGGCTAACTTGTAATTGAGATCAGGCCCGTCTCGTACTTGTTTTCTCTTCTTTAGGGAACCAGCCGGAAAGTCGTCCCTTTTCTGTGCACACTGAAAAAGGGTCAGTGCTAGTTTCTCCAAGGACTCTGTGTTATCACCAGATTTAGAAAGAAGGGATTCTATAAACCGATCTTTCGGTAAATGTTCAATGTCCAAAATATTTATTGGTAATGAAGATGGTAGGATAGAGATTTTATCAACAGGGTGCTCATGTTGGCCGCATGGGATGGACAGGAAAGAATCATTTGTTTCAGAGCACCCCTCTAGTTGATAGGGGGTATCTCCCAATAGTTGCAGCAGATCGCATTCCCCATCAACAATAGTCAAGGAGTCTGAAACAACAGAGTCCATTGTTCGGGGGATTATTATTGCTGGTTGTGAAAGCCCCTTGCGACGAGTAAATCCACGTGACCGAACGTACTGCACGGCGTAACCAACGAAATCCCTTTGTAACACTCGGGGGCAAAAGTTCAGTGCTCCCAATTTTACTTGGGATATTTCCGAATGTCCATTACACTGTTCTATTGTCTTATTTCCAGGTACAGAATATTCCTTATAAAATACAAAATTTATTCAATTGTCACCTCATTGTGCAGCATGGAACTTGGATAGAGTACATACCTAAAATCTTCACATAGGGTAGGGCGTAACTTGAATTTTTACCAAAATTAAATCCAAATTCCGCAGAGCGACTGAAAAACGTCTGTACACCTTGACCTTCACCTTGACATATTTCATGATTTCCGTTACAGGTTCCATTACAATATAAGATGGGTGTATTGAAACGACCAATCAAGTTGAGAGTAGAGAAACGGATGAGCTGAACATGACATAAACCATGTCGTGCATCGTGTTAATCATCAAGGACATATGCCAATGCCCAAAATGACAATATATGTAAAGTTTTGTTCGTTCGCATAAGTTACCTGATCTGCATATTTTTACAACATGATAGGAAGATAACTGTCAACCGAAAGATTTATTTACTCCAACATGAGAGCTGGATGGAGATTATGTTTTAACAAAGCCCGTCTATCTGTTCTTCTCTCGTTGTATGTCTGTTTGTTTTTGCAGTATGAATGGCACTTTCACAGATTTTAGCCCAATTTAGATGTAGAGGTCAGATTAAATATTTCCTACTTGTCTATGACCAGATATACATTATATATATATATATATATATATATATATATACATATATATATATATATATATATATATATATATATATATATATATATATATATATATATAAACTGAAGGACAACAAATTAATATAGAATTTCGGAATGACATACAGCCAATGGGTAAATGCTGTTAGAAGTAGGGAGATCATGCAGTTTGGTTTACATAATATGTGTTCGTTAGAGCTAATACAATGTATTTATGAATATAAAATGAAAATGATTTGTACAAATGTGTATACGAAGCCTGTTCTGTACTATAATATATATCATTGAATGATCTTGTTGGTAAAGACTGTTTCAAAATGTCACGTGGTAATTGACTATTAGTTTTTCCCTCAGCAGCCAATAGCGTGTACAGGATAATCTGATCAAATGAACTATTAAGGGTAAATGTGATGATCAATTTTTCTTTCAATTAACAGAGATAAGTGATATCCCGGTTAGTTTTAAATTTGCGAATAAAATTAATTCTGTGATGCCATGCTTCATATTTTGCAAAATAAATGTTTATCCCTAGAAGACACTGATTATGTTTTATGCAGTGATAATCGATTAGCTGCCAAGTTTAATCGTGACATTGTGACTCACTGGCAGACCGTGACGTGGTGTATGATATATTTTGTACGTTGTAGATACTATTGTCATAAATAAAAAAAAATTTGGGGTGTATATGTCTGATTACGCTCGATGCACATGACATGAAACCCGCTATTTCCTCATTGAACCGTATTCTCATGTATAGAGTTGTTTATAATTCTGAAAAATGTCACCTGTTATAAAAATTTCTTTTATTGAATATGTGATATATATATATGTATGTGTGTGTGTATGTGTTTTATGTTTTCATGAGTATACGTTACATTACGCTTAAACTAAAAATGGTTATCCCCCCCCCCCCCAAGTCAGACCCACGTCTATTTAACACTCAATTCGCCCTAAAAATACCCTAACAAGATAAAAAATGATAGATAGATTATCCTGTTTACAGTTCAGAATGTTCTTTCCCATATCTTATGGCGTTGTCAAAGACTTTTGATTGCCTCCCCATGACTAACTTTTGCAGGAAATTAATGCTGATGGCTTGCCAATTCAGCTCTTGAAGCGATGTGTAAAATAAAACCAGAACATTATAGTATGCTAAACATCTTGAAAGGGGTACCGCAAGGATCCATATTTTGGCTTACCCTGCCCGGGCTTTAGTATTTACGTTTGCTTTTAAAATGCCTAATAAAACGTGATTCCATGTACCGATAGACGTAACTCAGTGCCAGCTCTTATCACTAAAGCCCTGAAAAGTCCGTATGGTGAATTCCTTATATGTACACAGTTGGGCGTAACTTTTTGAGCTCTTTCAGGACCTGGCGATTCTCTTGCATTGCCGTGACGCCTAACGTGAACGGCATCATTGCTATGAGAACGCCTATATCGGTCACATAGGCAATAGACAGCTCGACAACTTGGTAACATACTAACATTCGCACTGAATTTCCCTCTGTCCAAATGACAGGAGCAGCTAGCAGCGTTTGTGTGAACACGTGTATTGGTTCCTTAAGCCACTGCAATGCAGCCAACACGTTGTAATCGTTTTAGCCAGCGAGTACAGGTATAACACCTTGTCTGCGTTCGTCGCGTGTACACCTGGATATCTCACGCTGACTGGCTGAGCCAGAGTTTGTTATATTTTGTTTAAACAATTCCACTTGAAAGAGCGATGGCCTAATAAACTGTAACACTGATCATGATAGTTATACTGTTAAAGTATGGCCGACCTCAACATAGGCGAGGATCTAAAATATAAATGGGAATATTTGTAGTCACCTGGAAACCCGAAATAGGCGATGACTCAATATACCATGTTGGTTTAGAAAAAAAAACCCGGGAAAGACCACCAATTACTGCTAACGTCACTGGAAAAAGACATTAATTCAGAGAAGCGGCGATGTGTGGCGCTGACCTTCCTAAAACAGGTGGAGTTAACCAGTCGATGAAATATTCGGCCAGGGAACCGTAACTTAGGTATATAATTTGCCGCAAGATGGTAGTACCTGTTCTAAGTGTAGGAACATAGCAATAGTACGTTTGATGGTTATGATAGTGTGAGGAATTGTGTTTTAACCATTGCATTGGCTCGGCCAGTCTATACTCTTGCCAGTAATATTTTTTAAAATAAATTGTTTGTACTTTTTCAAAATAAAAACTTGCTCTATGTATAATTATGCCGATGATTACGCATTGTCCAAATCTCAAAAATCTTTACAGAATGATATTTCAGCTTTAAAGAATGATAGTTATTCTCTGATACAATGGTTTTCGGCCAATAAAATGCAGGTAAACCCTGAGAAATTTCAGGCAATTTCACGACCACCCCGCTATCACGACCAACGACCGCCTTTTTTAGTCCCGACCATCAGATGAGCCCCCTTATCTCGCCCACTGGCCCGTGGCGACCGCGGCCCGTTGAGCAGGTGACACGCTCATCACCCAGTTTGGACTTACATAATAGCACGTGTTTAATTAGTCGGTCACATGGGAAAGCCAGATTTTATCTGCCCAGCCATAGTTAGGCTTGTTTAAAATGCCACCCAACCTGATAGCCAAACCATACCCATCAATAGATATTGGACTCCATGATCCGTTAAGTTTTTTGTCGACTGCGGTTCTAAAATTATAATTTAACATACTGATCGAAAAGAAGCTTGGGAATCATAACTGACACTACACGCATACATTCAGGTGAGTAGAGTAAAACTGTGACAATTCACATTTCAATGATCAAGCAGGAACCATATAAATAACACTTAGAATTTGATGTGTTCATTCTGTTTCACTACGTGTTTGACATCAGACTATCTTCGTATTGAGACCAATGCTGTAAGAATGACTTCAACGCCAACTATTTGTTTCATGTGTGTTTTATTTCTATGTAAATAAAACTTTTGAATCATATTTATGTTTGTTATGAATATTTCTATGGTTTTTTTAAATTTTAAATTAAACGGGGATAAAAACTAAACATTTACTTGAAATACCCATATTATCGCCTGCGGTAATATCTGCAGACTAATGTACAAGTATTCCGCTAACACGACAACCCCGCCAACACGACCACTTTGTCTGGTTCCGTAAGTAGTCGCGTTAGCGAGATTTTACTGTATACATACACACACACACACACACACACACACATATATATATATATATATATATATGAATAATACAAATTATATACAGTCGAGCCCACTTTGTGTCATATCAGTTAATAGAAAATCCCGTTTATTGTCACATAAATCTGAAATCCCAAACCATTTCATATATAATCAATGGTAAATCTGACCATTTAATATCATAGAATATTGTCATAATCCCGTTTATTGTCATGCTTGGAACCCTTGGTAGTGAAACCAGTTGGCAGTTAATATCACATCAAACGCCGATTCGGCGATCAACGAGGCCAAGAGCCCATAATCGGTCAGGCGTATCAAACGATCGCATCTCCCATCTGTGTGCGGCAGGCAAGTGCAGTGATGCATGCGGGTCATTCCCTGTCACTTAGCTAATTAACATCTTAAGATAACAAGGTAATCCAGATCATTGCGTTTCTTCGTACGTAAACAAGGGCAATCTTTGCGATCATGTATCATACATAATGAACTCCTGGCCTTTGAAAGGCCACGGTTTGCTCCTCAGTGACGTTTTGCCGAGATGATATGAAGCACGAGCTCTAAACATCGCTTACGACTAGAAATCCCCTTGAAGGGTCCACGAAAAGCTGGAGGTTTTGTGAGCACTGGAGGAGATACCCGGCCGGTCCAAAACCTCAATCGCGCAAACTTCAGAAAGTTGACAATAGCATGACGATGCCGGCTTCCTGAACAGTCCTATCATAAAGACGATCTTTGAAGTTTGAGTCATTAATAAGATATCCGGAAAATAAGGCGCAATAGTCGGGGAAAGAGTTATCTAGTAAAATAGTTTGCCAACACATAACGTTATAACTGTGCCGCATATTTCCAGACATTTGACCTCATGACCCAGACGCTTCGTCTCTTTCTGTTGGCAAGTCGGATTTTTTTTTTCATTTATTGCGGTATGCGATACAAAACTTACGGGAAATAAATTGTCAGGTGCGCATAAACGTAATTTGATATGCCGTTGTGCAATAAAAACATTCATAAACGTTTCTGTTTCCTTTTAATTGACAATTTATTTAATTTTATTTGAGACAACGCTTCTTCTATGACTCAAAAGGACATCGATGTTGAAGCCCGCTTAAAGTCACATCCCGGTTATTATCATACTTTATGCATATACCACCGACATGACAAGAAGCGGGCTTGACTGTATATATATATATATATATATATTTCTTTGAAAGACCTCTGCCTCAAGTCCTCTTGCTCTTGCCTTTTTTATCGCTTCATATATGGGTCCTTTTTAGCTGATATATCTAAATAACCAAACTGTACAATTTTTGTCATAATTGTTTGTTTTTCTTTATTTTTCAATAAGATTTCTCAATTTTTTAAGGAACAATTTTATTTTCTGGAATTATGCATGACAAATATATACGTATTCATTTATGCTTATAACTTATAATAGTACGTGCTTGTTTTAATATGCATCTTTAAATGTTTTACTGTATATGATACCATAACTCGTCTTAGTATTGCCATGATATGCAAATATTTATGCAGTCGGTTAAAGAGCACTTCCGAGCACAAGTTGCCTTGTTGACCTGTAATGTATCCGACTTTAAATAAAATTTACCTACTTACTTCATTACATATAATATATAACCACCTACTTTATCACATAAAATCAACCAGCATTTTAACAGGGATCTGTGCACGTTCTACGATCATCACAACTCTACCTTTACTGTCTATTAATGAATGTTTCAAGGTAATAATTAATCCTCACATGATACACGCATACAAGCAGTAGAGCAGAAACCAAATCGTAAAGATTACATAATTTAAACAGACAGCCAACCTACAAAGTCCATGGATCATTTGATCTAGCGTTTATATATCGGTCTGTGACCCTTCTATGCTTTGTTTTATGCCGTCAGCCTCGATTGTGTTACAGACATAATTTATAAGACTTGTGCTTTCAGCCGCTGAGTGTGACGAAGCAACAACAAAAATGAAGTCAAGTGTACTTTGCGTGCCTTGACGCACATTGCAGGCTTGTGGAATACTGGTCACATGTTTTGATCCGACCAAAATAATTCTCCTGACGCTGATCACGTAATCCCAGGACTACAAGTCCCTTTTAATGCAACGAACAGCCTCGTCTGGCGGTGACACTGATCAGCTAGGCATGTGACCTGACCTAGATTAAGAAAATACAATACGAGCACGGAGCCAGCTGATCAATATGTGCAGGGCTTAGTGGATACAGCAGGGCAGAAATGGACATACTGGGTGTGATTAAAGTGCCAACATGGCTGGTCCTGACCTCTGCGAGTGCTGCATTAGCTTATATGTGAGTATAAGGCAGAAACAAATAACTAATCCATCGTAATTTTGGTTGGAGAAGTATTGATTTACAAATTGGTACTTCCAAAGAGGATTGTATCACCTAGCACAGTTTTATTTTTTTATTATACTTAACATACGTGATGCTAAACTGACATTATATTAACACCTGTAAAAAATTGTTTGGTTTACATGGCTATTCTTTCGTTAATCGCCTTTCATCGATTTAAAGACTGCTCAAATAAAGGCCTATAGGTATTGCATATTTCCAAATATCTCAAACATCATAATTTTTACTAAATTATTTTGTAGTAGGATTTATATATAAAAGGGCCTATTTATATTAGGGCCTTTTATATATTATAATGGCAATATTTAATGAGACAGTTAGTTGACGCTGGTGCGATGATCACAGAAGAGTCCCATGCAGACAGATATAATATTTATAGACCTATATTTGTGTGAACATGTGCTATATGTAACAGCATTTTTCTGTTGGTAAATAACCAATGCACCAGAGATCCTGGTCTCTTATATGCGGCATTTTATTTCAGTCTTTAAATTATTTCCGACCGTAAGATATTCAGTTTCTCACTAACAGTTATTCTGTACGGAACCACGATTATTTCAAGAAGAGGGGCATTCCAGGACCAAAGCCGTATCCCTTTGTTGGCAACCTCTTACAGATGCTGTTCAAGTTCAATGTGAGTACTGCTAAGAGTTTAATATACTTGTATGTGCTATACATTCGCTATTTTAAGGTCATACATATTATGTGTATTTCTTTTATATTTATAGAAAGGCATTTCATATATTTTATGCTCCTCTCGTTTACGCTCAGCGGCTTAAAAAGGCACATGCAGAGGCAGATCAGCAAAATCTTTATAATCCCCCGATAACATTATACATTTACAAATCTATACACCCCCCCCTGTATATTATATAGATATTATAAATGTATATTTAATATGTATTTCTGAGTTACCTTTTATCCAAAGGTAATCCAGTAATATTAAGTAATATAAGTGACACGAGGTAATTATATATATATATATATATATATATATATATATATATATATATATATATATATATATAACTAAAAGATTTAGCTACTTTTTTTCTGAAGAACATGAATTAATTTTTAGGGTTTCCTTTCAGGACATGAAGGAATATGACCGGCATCTTGTGGATACATATGGAAAATTCGTAGGGTACGTTATATTTTGAGTCTAAAATTACATCCCATTTTTTGATATTACAGGGAAATTCTTCCTGACAAAGTTATGTTGCCGAGAGCCTCAAATCTAACATATATCTACACCTAATTATCTGTAGTCCTTTTAGAATGATTTATTTTTCATACCATATAATTTACATATATATTGGGCCAATAAGGTAATACTGATCCCGAACATGCTTGTTTTAGAAAAAAGTTACTTTATCCTTTAATTTTTTTTTTCATATTTTATCGAAAGTAAGAATAATATAACTTGATTATTGACATCACTTAGAATTTGACAACGAAAGTGGTTTAAGAAAGAAATATTTGTTAAATGTTAGCAATTTCTTTTGACATAACAAGAAATTCATACTCGTAGCTTGTTATTATTATATATAACAATAATATATTATAATAAAAAGTATATAATTTAACGAAAGTAACGATATCAAGGACAATAATACAAGACGAATTCAAATGTTTAGATGACTGTTGAATTAGAAATCTTGTTTTTATTAATGTTTTTTCTTCAGTTTGACGTTGAGCATTGCCATATCTAGTGTGTGAGCTGTGTAAATCTATCATCTTATTCTGTTATTAAGTCTCTCAATAAGCAATTATTCTTTAGCAGTTAGAACTATATCAACAACATCCTTTAAGGGAAAGTTCGATAAATATTTTTTGATAACCAATCAAGTGTAAAATAATATGTTGTAGCTTAATATCTGAGTGATAAATAAATATGTAACCTAACGCTGCAGTTGTATCATTTTTAATATTTCCAGGATATTTGACAGACAGACACCGATTCTTCTGATAGCAGATGTAGACGTAATAAAACAAGTGATGGTCAAGGAATTCCACAATTTTACCAACAGAAAGGTCAGTTATTAAAAGGTCTTATTTTAGAGTTTGTGTTACTTTAGAGTTATTTATGTAAAGTATTGTATTAGCAAAATCCGAATATGCCAGGTATTTCATATTTAACATGACTTACGGCATTGTATTCTTCCTTTTTGTGTATCACATCATGTCACGTTGCCATTAACCGTAATAAAAAGAAAATGATGAATAGTTGGTTCATATGACTCATTACACTTAGTTTATGTTTTGGAGGGCCGCGGGTGTTTACGTCACTTATGTAGATCAGGAATGACAAGCTGTGTGATGTTGATTTCTTAATTAGAAATATAATAGCGATGTGCCAGCCGGCCACAATCGGGCGGTTAGAACAGGGTGATAATTTTGGTTAATGCATGCAGAATTTAATCTTACAGTTCGCAAGTCTGTCATATCCTGCAAGCATGTTCTGGCAAGAGCCCCGTAAATAAGTAATACCAAGATGCATTTATTTAGGGAAGAGAAGTCACAATCGGCTTGATAAATATAATATTGAAATTTTGACAAATAGTCTCTCTTGTCTGCAGGTTCCAAATAGGTTTATGCAATTGCTTCAGAGTACATATTCATGCAGAATACCCATTTTAATAAACGAAGGTATACAGGAGTGTGTTGGTCCACCAAAGCGGAATCATATGCGTAACTTGCTTTTTAGAATTACCTTTTGTCATATAATGAAATGTAAACTTCTTCCAGCAAATGGTTAAAGTGGATGAGAAGTTTACCAGAAATATGCTGATCATGCTTGAAGATGACCACTGGAAGCATGTCCGGAACCTCATGACACCTAGCTTTACCACAGGCAAACTTAAACAGGTAACTGGTGGTTGTCTTTGTTTATTCAGCCTTTATAACTGCCTGTCTGTTTTCTGTCTATGGATCGAATACATTAGCGGAGAGGCGCGTTTTGGGTAAAACGGAAGAGATAATCACTGTCAATTACTAGTATAATTCGATAGTTAACGGATCCAAAACCAATACAAGATAATAATAGTATTGACGGTTTGTACTTGCGTCTCCAATAAAAAGATGTTTTTCTTTAAATTAAAAAATGGCTCAAGGAAATGAACGGCCTATTAAATCTTATCTATACCTTAATGTGTTAAGTTCTAAACTTATACGTCTTAACCTGCTTTTATTGATATTTAGAAGAAAGCATAATCACGTTTAATTAATAAAGTGCAAGAAGCAATTATCATCTTTCATCTATATTCGTGCACTGAATGGAACAGCTTTTCTACTCAATTTTTATACATTTTCGTTTGTTGTGTAAAGCTCTCACCATGTCTCCACGTGTAATTCTGTTTCCTGTAGATGCACGGCCATATCAATCAGTGCGCAGGTATCCTGGTTGAAAATTTAACAGAAAAGGCAGGAGAAAACATTGATGTCAAAGAGTAAGACGGACTGTTAATGAAACATGAATATCAAAATAATAGCTATCCTAGCTATATTTTGTATAACTGTTGCTTAAAGCAATAATTTCAACTACTGGACGATATTTATTTAACTTGTATTGTTCAAAATATTACAGTACATATAAATGCAATATATAACAATTCGAAAATATAACGTACATAACAATTCATCAAAGGATAACAAAAGATTCGTTTGCATAATTTGAAAATATTTTTTAAAATTATTTTGCTGTATCCCTTGGTTGCTAAAAAATAGACAGCCAAGAGAACCATATTTAAAACCACCATGCAGTATCTCTTGTATCCCTTTAGTTCGTGATCCCGAGGAATAACATTTAAACTATTTGAACGTTTGTATAAATATAACCAAGTTTTTTGTGTAGTTTATGAACAAAGTCATTTTCATGATTTAAACCTATACGTATTTCGTAAATAAACCAAATAAATAGCAATAATGATCCTAAAAAAGGTATCATTACGAACCAGTATATTGGTAATAATGCATAAATCTTCCTATTTTTACAATTATTATGGTTGTATTCTCTAGCTTTGCGAATAAATGCACTCTTAAATGAAAGAGTAACATATTTACCACGATTTGTTTCATCTGAATGAGATGTTGATTGTTTTTACATTTCAGACACGCCTCCGCCTTCACATTCGATGCCATTGCAAGAACAGCTTTTGGTTTGGAACTGAACGCGCAGAAGGACCCAGACAACCCATTTATAAAACATGCAAAAATTATAATGAGCCCAAATATGTTTGGTCTTGCCATTGCGGGTAAGATTCCAATGGAACTGGCATTTACCAAATATAAATGGATTGTTGGTCGAATGTAAACTAAAGATTGACCATTTTAACACCCAATATAGTTTTGTTAAATATTTTTCTTCGTAAATGCTAGAAATAATAATAAAATGAAACATGTATAGCCACATTTCGCAGTCAGCTATACTCAAGGGATAATGTCACTAATAAAACTGGTTATTATATGTTTATTTCAATTTCCAGTTTGTTTAAACCACCTTGGTGTTTCGAATCGCCCGTTCGAATGAGGGGTTTAAGACGCATATAAAAGGCCCCAATTGCAAGACCGAATATATATATCGGTTACATATTGGAGTATATATAGTGTTCAAGTGTCCTCCATGCATGCATTTGTTTGACAAAAGTTTTGTCCATTGTACATTTCAGTCTTTTCCCCGTTCTTATTTAACCTGATCAGAAAACTACCGTTTAACCTATTTGGGAAAAACAGTCGTGAATTTTTTTTTGACATGGGAGAAAAACTGATGGAGGAGAGAACGAAAAATCCAAAGGTAAGCGAAAAAGCATGAAATACTGTACATCCGTTATGCTTAACACCGGAAACCTTTATTCTTATTTCAAATAAGGTCTTATAGGGGCAGAGTACCTGACAACTCAGCGACAATATGTACCGACAAACAAAATTTTGCCCTCCAATGGTAGCAGTTAAAAAAATATGTCAATAAAAAACTGCAAAAATATAAAAATATAAAATAACCAAATCAAATATTAAAAAAATAAAATTTAAAATATACTTCAAAAAGAGATACTAACACCTGTGTGGTACCCTAAATTCCGTCTCTAAAATGAAAGTGATGATACAATAAATGAAGCTTACAACAAAAATATGAATACTAATTGAGTCTGTTAATACTAAACTGTATGCGTGGCAAAATGTGTCTTTATTGGAATGTTTACCTACACGTCGTCCGTCCTGGTCATCTTGACATGCACATTGAAGTTTTGCATTCTGAAAGTGAAAAGTTTTCAAGTCAGTCCGTGGTTAAAAATGCTGCTATTTCTGATAATTAGATGATATTCATAAATTTAGATTTACTGTTTATAGCATTGAGCCTTTATGGTTTATATGTTAAGATTTCCTGCAGCTGATGAAAGTCTTGTTTGTACAATAAGGAGCAGCCAGATTTCCTGCAGCTGCTTATGAACGCCCACATCGAGTTACCTTCAAAGGAAGACCTGGAGGATGAAGAACTAATGACGTCCATCAGACATGATGACAGCGGGGCATGGACCAAAAAAGGTAACCCCCAAGTAATCAGGGCCGGCGCCGGATTATTCTGAGCCCTGAGCAACCACGGCAACTCAGCCATTATTGCGAAAAAAAATGTCCAACTTTGATTAAAAAAAAAGTTTGTATATTTTGTCCAAAACAACCCACAGAACTTGAGTATTGAAATAATATTGTCATGTAAAAATAAGGAATAATTAACTTATAATAATAATAATAACAATAATAACAATTAATTAATGTTAAACTTTCGCAAATGAAAAAGAAATCATTAAGACCCACAAAAAAGTTTGAACTGTCGCGCTCTCATTAAAATGCATACCTTCGCTGATGCCACAGAACATTCAATTTTAGAATATCAGTGAAACTCTCCAACACACATATTAAGGCTTATTTATATTAAAGGCTCATATATATTTTAAGTGAAAGTTAATAAGAACAATAAACAGGGTATAGGTCAATAAAAAAGGCTATCATATGTTAAGATTCCCATAATGGCCTAATTCAAAGGAGCCCCATCGTCACACACAAACATACCAGGTTCATAAATAATCGCCATTTTAGGTTTAACTAAGGACGAAGTGATTGGAAACTTGGTACTCTTCTTCCTTGTTGGCATGGATACCACGGCCAGGTCACTGACTCTTGTCCTCTACTATCTTGCCATCAACCCAGAAGCCATGGAGCGTGTGATCCGGGAGGTGGACGAAGTGGTCGGGACGAAGGTTAGAGGCGCCGCCCGTGTCCTCTATATCATTTATTACTGCAAGACTAAATTTCCGAAAGAGTAGCGCGAAATGGGAATTAAAAAGTGTTCCCGTGAACGTACGGCGTCTGATATGTACTAATCCTTGAAGATATAAGGAACATGATGTTAATTCAATTTACATTATGTATTTCTTATTGTCACGTTTTATTATTGTCAACGGGTTCTTACAGGAAAAGAGGAAACTCTTATATACAGATATTAAAAGAAAATTGGTCGTCTCGATCTTCTTTAAAAGACAGCAGATGTTCTTAAAGTTGGAAATAGCATGCTTTCTTCAGAGTATAAGCTTGTTTTATTGTGTCTATTGTTTTAAAACCTTTTAGGGTGTTATTATTCAAAAATTTATTTTGTTAATTTGATATTTTAGGACACTATAACCCCAGACATGACCAGCAGACTGACATACACAGAGCAATGTATCATGGAGACTCTCAGGATAAATACTCTCGCCATCAGGTGAATGGTCCGGTTTTATCAACTGCACTTTAAAGTAGACAACCATTTAGTTGTATTAACATTGTGGTTCCCCTCAAACAAGCCACGACTTACAGTGTTTCGGTCTGAATCCCTTAAGGTGATTAGTCCTGCCTGTAGTTATATTTCAGATTGTGTTTCTGTACACCTGAAATTTCCCTCGGTCCTGGGTCATCTGGCCAGAATTTATCGGACGAGTGTAGCACGCGTAGTGAGCATGCGCAAGGAAATAGCCATCCGTGTCATAGCCAGCTGTTTTTGTCAGTAAACAGGGGAAGGTGAGAAAGATGGCTAAACTAAAGGACAGGTACAGGAAGTAGTTTTCCAAGAATTAATGCTCTGTATATGGGTATGAATCCGTGCATGTCTTGGCGCTGATACTTTAAGGGAATTGACGCTTTATAAAATACTATTTATTACATATACATATTACAGAACCACAAGAGAAGCTAAGAATTCAACCACCCTCGGGGGAATACACATCCCCAAAGGACTACGTGTTGACGTAGCTCTACACGCGCTTCATCACGACCCGAACGTGTACCCCGAGCCGTCCAAGTTTGACCCGGACAGGTCAGTGAGCACACAGCATATGAACAAGAGACACCATTATGCACGGATTCATTTGGCTCCCCTAGCTGTCAAAACCAGTATCTTTCTACAAAGTTTACAAGAAGACTTGAGGTTTAGTTTAGCCTACTGAACATTTAAGCTTTTATGTCCTAATTAACTCTTCCTGAGAACCAAAGAGTATATGTATAATTTGTTTGAAATACATGTAAAAGATAAATACTTTCAAATTGATTATGTCACTGAACAGAAGAGTTTGCTTATTGCAACAATTGATTCTGCATACATAATGCAGTTTCTTTTACCAGACATCTCAAGAATGTCTGCAGTTATCAGAACAAAAATTAACAGTTCACAAAATGTAACCATTAAACACTGGCTGTTCTAACTTTACATGCAGGCAATTCCTGGTTAACTCAATGTGCAGACCTCAGATTGAGAAGGTATCCAATATTAACGCCAGTATTTGCTTTGCGTCATCTCCTATTGGCCACTAGTTCTTCTTTCTCCCCTTTAACTTGCCTTTAATTGCGGCCATACTAACATATATGTGTTTGGTTAACAGTTTTAAGGCCGTTCGAAATATGTTTGATTATTACTTCTGATAACGTCCGTATTTTTGCGATTTTTTTTATGATATAATGTCTTTCTACGTTTGAAAAGCCAGTCAAGATCGAGCTCGATTAATGTGATTGGTCCATTGGTCGGCATTAATTTTTCCTTTAATTAATTGTACAGCCTGCATAGTGTTATATAACAAAATCACTTGGAAATACGTGTTGGCTTTGAATGTATAACTTAATTATTAGCCATTCGTTGTTTTAGATTCACCCAAGAGTCCAGGGCATCACGTGACCCTCTTTACTGGATGCCGTTTGGTATCGGACCGCGGAACTGTATCGGTCTCCGTCTGGCCATGGTAGAACTTAAGATATCCCTGGCAAAAATCTTCCAGAAGCTTTGCTTCAAGGCGTGCGAGGAGACAAATGTAAGTATTTACACTCTGACGACCGTTTCCTGTTCATTCGTTAAGGAATTTTTTTTTAGAATAATGGAGCGGAAACGGAATTGTTAACTCGAAAGTGATATATTGTGACCCTCCTGAAGGGCCATCGAACTAAGGAGCAGAATAAGAGGAAATTTGAAGATTGATCACTCAAATTTTCCTCTTAATTCTCCGTATACGATGATATTTCAGTCAAAGGTTAGAAAATGAATAAAATGCACACTAACATGTATGTTAAATAATTACTTGTTATAAAAAAGTACAAGTTTGCTGATATCAGTAGCAACGACAAAATTATATATATATATATATATATATATATATATATATATATATATTCATATTTTGTTATTTTTGCATAGATTCCTTTGGTATATAAGATGGGGATGTTGCCGAAGTCGATCAAACTACGGGTGGAGACCAGAGACAAGTAGGGAACCACGGTAGTGAAGTCTTCTTTGGACTCAAAAAGGATTATGAGGATTATGATCTGTACCTTGATGGAATTAAGGCTGTGTTAATTGAATTTCGATATTTAGATATATTTTACTTTGTGTTATTTGTATAGAAACCTGTGTTTACTGTTTTATTTAAACATCACATTTCAGCAGGGACTGGAAAAATGCAGACTGCAGAATTGTGTGTGTGTGTGTTAGTGCATTAATTAAAACAGGCAATTAGGTTGAAAAATGATCATATAATAAGAAATATGGGTCATTATTAAGTGTTTTTCACGGAATTTGTAATAATAGGAGACTAATAATAACCAATTTTAAGGACATTTAACCCAATCTCCGTGTTGCTAAGAAACTTAGTATTTTAACTTCAATGTAACGGCGAGGATTTATTTAGGAAAATGTTATTGATAAAGGTCCCGCGGTTCTTATATATGTTATTTGTATAGAAACCTGTGTTTACTGTTTTATTTAAACATCACATTTCAGCAGGGACTGGAAAAATGCAAACTGCAGATTTGTGTGTGTGTGTTCGTGCATTAATTAAAACAGGCAATTAGGTTGAAAAATGATCATATAATAAGAAATATGGGTCATTATTAAGTGTTTTTCACGGAATTTGTAATAATAGGAGACTAATAATAACCAATTTTAAGGACATTTAACCCAGTCTCCGTGTTGCTAAGAAACTTAGCATTTTAACTTCAATGTAACGGCGAGGATTTATTTAGGAACATGTTATTGATAAAGGTCCCGCGGTTCTTTTATATATATATATATATATATATATATATATATATATATATATATATATATATACATATATATATATATATATATAGCCTCCGAGAATATGCCCGATTATGCATATGTATAATGAAACACAGGAAACGTTTATACATCTGTTACGTGCGTAATGATAAAGAAATTGTATTTTTAAGCTGTGTACTGAACCACCAAGTAGAAAAGTTTAGAGATACGTTGATGTGCTTTTTTGCATTTATCATAATAAAATTAGTTTAAGCGTCAGATCAGGATCATACTGTACGGTTATCAACCAATATATTTCAAGAACATTTTTGCTCATGTATATGTCACAACTGACTGACCTTATGTGTATTTTAAAATGATAACGATGTTAAATAAAGACAGTATTCCTTTTATACTACGAACTGTTGGTTTTTTTTATATAAACTTCATATATATATATATATATATATATATATATATATATATATATATATAAACTTCACTTGTTTTAAACAAGTGATATTTTGTTTTCTGCCTATAATGTGGTACACGCCACTGTTAACTGATCTGAAAGTACTTCTGAGGGGAGAAAAAGGGGTTGTTAGGTTTAATATTTTTATTTAACCAAATGCATGGCCTGATTTTGTCTTAAAATACAACCTCCTGCATTGGAAAGCCATACAAGCCATTGGGAATAAATAACAAGGTTAAACACAGTATGATTGGTTTAACATGTGAGTGTGCGTTTACTCTTCCCAAGAGCTGTTTTAAAACCACCCCCGTTGGTCTTAATTCTAAATAATTAAAATAATTCAAAATAGTTTAAGTAAATCCAATAAGGCCTAAAATCAGATAAATGTAAAAAAAAAATATGATATATAATAGAATCGGATATATTTCATATATTTTTCCATCCGAATTAATAGAAGCCAGACATACCATGACGCAGGGTGGCATCACCATACCGAAAGGTCATCGGTTTGACATCGCTATGTACATGATTTTGAAAATTCGATCCACACAGGTAAAATTTATGTTTACGGCAAATATATCTTATAATGTTAAAAGATTGAAATCAAATTAACGTTTTCTCATTACTGTATACTTCTGGTTGTGATCAATGTGATCATGAAGTACCCTTATATGTCAACAGAGATTGTTGAATTGCCTATATATTGCCTTACGTTTGATTGTATAAAATTACAAAAAGTGTAATGATCATAACTTCGACACTGCAATAACACTATTACAAACTTGTTCTAAGAACGTGTTCCTTAAATTGCTATCATAATTTATTGCTACATCTATGTCTGACGGCTGATCAAGGGATATTTGGGATCTTTATATAATCTACGAACAAGTTTTTCTTAGGGAACAAGACTTTTGTATGGTTCCTGATCATACATTAACTTGTGGTTTGTTTTCGGTTTTCTCATATTCAGTCCTGAGGCCCGCACTGCCCGCATTTAATTGACTGGCCATGGTAGATCTGAAGATAACTCTGGCAAACTTCTTTTAAAAACTTCGTTTTAAGGCCTTCATTGTTTTTGAAATTTGTGTTGTCAGTAATAATTCTGCTGACTTTATAATAATGGTTCAGGCGATCTGTTGGTCGGTTCTGTCTGATGATCGGTGCGACCTCTACTTGAGACCGCACGCACACATAGGGCGCCAACAGTTTACAATCATCACATGTTTGCCAGCTGAGTTAACCATAATTTAGCGCTTTTATGAATATATTTGCTCTCACTTGACTGGTCTCTCACAGCTCGGAATATCAAGGGAGTAGTATGAATTATGAAGGATGTATGAGCACTCGTTACCATGACAACTGTCCACTAGGGAGTATGGAATTTTTATAGAATGGCCCGGGCACTGTGAACATTTTTGGATTTATAATGGTTTTAAATTTCAGGTGGTTTGGGGTGTACAGGGGTTCTATAGCAATTTCATGTCAACACAAACCTAATTTTGATAGGTTAGAAACGAATTTAATTCACAAAATTACTTCATGGATAAATACAAAATGTTAAAAAAAATCAAGCCTGTACATTCCTGTTTTCGATGTACTTAGAATTCAACTACTGTCATCTTTCGTACAGTGTGCTTCCGGAATTCAGCGTTTGATCGAACTTTTCAGACCACACAAATCCATGTACGGTGTATCATGAACGTTTGATTAACGAAGTGCGTCGTAAACACTTTTACTGCAATTTTAAACTATAGCTATTAACGGGGATTTTTACAGCTAATTAAAGTGTCTTTGAAGACACAACCGAGCGAAGGTTCTCCTGTAGTGGGTAATAATATATTACTTTCAGCTGATTATCCAGGTATATGATGGACCGGTAACAAACTCATTATCTAGTTGTACTGGGTCATAAACACATAAACCTTGGTATGGGTTAATTGCCGCTGATATAAAAATCCCGTGGGCACGAGAGAATACCGAGTCATTAGCCCACGACAGCAGCCATGTAAACAAATCAGCTGGAGAATTCCCCAAGATTCGTGCAACGTCATTACAGTTTGTGAATTTACGGTTCACAATAGACCCCTGAACATTTTGAGTTCAGAGTCGAGAGTCGTGAGCATATACAGAACCCGTCAAGTAGTGCTAAAAAGGTTCCAAATTATATACTGCACGGCGGATCCACGAAGATTTAGTATCACGTGTTCTTACTGTACAACAGTGGCACGTTAATGTTTTAAAACCCTGTGTACATTTCAACATAACAAAAAAAAACCAACCAAGTCACAGTTATCGCTATATAAAAATGCAAGTTGTAAAAGAAGTTGAAAATGCCTTCCCAGGAACTGAAGTATTTAAATTTTATTTCAAGCTTGTTGAATTCAGGGTTTGTATATAAAGAAAACGAAATATTACAGAATGGATAAATTTAAATTCTTCTATCATTTGCGACAGTTCCCATGCTGAAACACATTAACAACAACAACAAAAAAAAAACGAACTAGGACCCAATCGTCTCATACAGGAACCCGCTTACATGTGGACAGGCGTTCAGAATGCATCACTCGGATGTAAGTAAAGTGGTATATTTGCTGAGTTTAATATAGGGTTTCTGGATGTCGACCTTTCCTGTATATCAAATGGCAATGGATCCATATTTTAATATTTTCACCTGTGTTCGCTTAAAGATTAACGGCATTAACTCATGCTTTACGGACAGACAAAACTATTTTCTTTTTCAAGGTTGAGTATAGGGAGGAGGCATATCCTTGGCGATGACAATCTCTTCGAGCTTTATACAGCTGTTCATTCTCTGATAATTGGATTTATTCATCGAGATTTCTTAATTCCCTGTGAACCATACAACCTAAATGGTAATGATATTACTTATAATAGGTTATTCGTTCCAGAATTCCTGCCAACCATGACAAGCGCTCAAGGTACGGGGCATTCTTGAAGCAACGCAACGAAAGCGCCTTAGCCATTCCACCACACATCCTATAGGTACATCCGAGGACGCCCGATGACTGCCGTTTCAAATTATTTGAAATAAATTGATTGCATACCTCAACTAAGAGAAAACAATTCTCCCCTATCTGTTCCTTTTTTTGATGCGCAACAATGGGGTAAATGGAAGGGTTTTCTTGGCTTATTTAAGTGCAACCCTTTCACAAAGTTTCCTGGGAATCAGCAGTTTTCTTGTACCCCTGGTAATAATATGAAACCAGGAAACGAACCAGCAAACAAACAAACAAACCAACAAATAGGTGTGAAAATATCACTTGCTTAGTAGAGCTAATGAACTGAATATTTGTATGTTCAACAGAAAAAAATAAAGAAAGCGAAACATAAGCAAAGACCACAGCATTCAATGATCAGTCTTTCTTCACCTTGACTCATATTTTCTTACAGCATTTACGATAACAGAAACTGACACAACAGAAACAACAGTAACAGTAAATAAAAACAATAACCATTAAAAATAACAAAACATCAAGCATTAAAAATTGAAAGATATTGAGATCAAATGCTCCCGTCCTTAAGTGGCCATCGCCATGTTTAATCACGTGATTTATCAGGAACGAGGCTCTGGAAGCGGCGGGTTGAGGTTTATCCGTGAAGGCACGTGACAGTCGTCTGACCTGTTCTGTGTATGCTGGTACTGTGAGTACGTCCTGGATGGCGTCGGTCAGTTCTTGGGTAGATAAATTTGAAAACTGGAGAACTCGGCCGATCCCTTTGGTTTCGGCAATATATCCACTGTTAAGCTGATCAAAGACCACAGGGATTCCAACAATGGGTTTTCCGTGATAAACAGTCTCTATCAAACTGTTTAATCCACAGTGTGTCACAAAGACCTTGACATTGTCATGTCCAAGAAGGTCGTTTTGAGGCAACCAGTCAATCAAATAAATATTTTCTGCAACTTTATTCGGGACCCTTCCCGCCTTTTTCATCACCACTAGATGATCTAACCTACCAAGCGATTCAAACAACATCGCAGTGACGTCATCAGGCATCGACGCTACCACCGAGCCGAAGGAAACCACCACGACACCTCTGGATGCACTTGACACCAGTTGTTCAAGCCATGGTTCTAAGGGTCTGGCTGGTCGAGCCATTATGTCTGCGATAAACTCAGTGTTCGGCATTTTCGGTCTTGGGAAGGCTAGTACTGGATCTGTCAAGTAAAACTGCAGTGAGGACTGCTGAACTAGTTGAGCAGGGGACAAATATGGCTTCTCAGGCGCAAACCTGGAGACGAAGTCTCCTTGTACTGCTACAACTCCGACAATTTGTTCAACCGCAGTTACAAATACGTTCCCGGCCCTTTCGAAAAAGGTCATACGGTCATTACTTACTTTAAAAGAGCTTGGGATTGCAGACGGGAGTGACGGGACGCGGTAACTGATCATAACGAACGGGATGCTGAATCCTCCGTAAGGAATCCCTAACTTGTACGGCAGCGTGTATATACATGACGGAAACACTGTGTCAACAATAGCAAAATCGTAATTTCCTTTCTGAATTTTGCTGATGAGGGTTGTATCATTTAACATAGCTTCGCAGTCACGTGACCAGTGAAGGTGAGGATGGTCGGTCACCTGGGTATAAATCAGGAGTTTCTTCAGAAAGCCGTCTTCTCTGGCCATTTTAATCATGAAGTCATTGTAGCATTTTGAAGTCACAAACTACTTATCTTCCGCTTTAAATCGCATCACCTCGACCCCGGCCTCGTATATGTCAGCACTCACCTTGGTGTGAGTTGGGACGATTAAAGTCACATCGTGACCTTCGCCTTGTAATCCTTTTCCAAGCTGTCCAAACTGTACCACGTGACTATTCATACCAAGTGGAACCATGAGTATCTTTCCTGCAAAGATGACCGATACATCAGTTGCGATCATTAAGAGAAAGAAATATCCCGAATGTACCAATTTCGTCTTCGACATTGTACCTGAAAAACATAAAAATGGGGTATGCCCATTAGGTAGTATGTGATGTTCAGACAACTTTTAATTTTTGGCTTCAATTATGAATTTAATTAGTTTTCAAATATGTATAAAACAACTTTAACACTGGTAGTTATATTCAGTTAATAAATATAAAATTGACTGTGATATATCCGTGCTATATCTTAAATTTGATTGAATCTGGAATATCAGTAGGAGCTGAGAAGATAAGCGTATAATATATATATATATATATATATATATATATATATATATATATATATATATATATATATATAATTATATAAAATTTATTCATAACTTGATGTTTTCACTACCTAAAATACAGCATATTCTTTACACTAAGGCCTTCAGTAGCCTTCAATGAAAAATGTAAAATAACAGTTATCACATGAGCTCAAGAATTATATGGATAAGAATAAAATAATGGATAAGTTGGACAAATATTAACGTACCTGTCTTCTGCGTCACAAGTTCTAAAAATTATGCTGTTGCTTAGATCTTCAGGTGTATATCTCGAAATTACCTGCAAGTTTGTATTTGACCTCATGTATCTAACTTGAGCATACCCTTATGTGTCCTAATTGACGGACTTTATACTGCATGGATTAAAAACTGTTATCACTGCAATAAAAAAGAATGCGTTAGTGTCTGGAGATTGGCATTATATGAACGTGTCAAAGTTTACTAGAGGAGCGACCGTGTTGTATTATCAGAAGTTCTATCTATCAGTAGTTTACGGATTCGCTTTACCAAAACGCATATAGCAACGGCAATGCAAAAGATATACATGTATTATTATGATACAGGTTATAGGTGTTCCCGGACTTCTACGACCTGTATGATTTTTTTGGTGGAGGTAACCGCCTCCATTTTTTAATGCTAACTTAACTATGTATATGTACATCTGCAGAAATCCATTCCGGTTCCGGACTACCTGACAGGGCAGTATCACATGCCTCCTCTCATTTTTATATCCTAGCGCCAACCAGGCCCTGTCTCTACTGCGTCTACAGGTCCCGGATGTGTAATCGTCCAAATTGCTAGGTCATAGCACCGAGGAACCCCCGGAAGGCGCACTCGTTTGTGAGTGAATCACGGTCGTTTGGCACGGCCTTTTTATTAGGTCTGCAAAGCAGAGCGTTTACCCTAGGTGGGGGTCGACCGTGTAAAATCTCACCGACGGGTCTGAGATTCGAACTGACGATCACCCGGCTTTGAGTCTTGTACTATATCCCTGAGCCACAAAAGCCGGTATAAGATTTATGATTATAAAGCAAACCATACCCGCACCGAATGGGCTTTAGTTGGAACCGCAAACTGTTTTTATGAGCTCTTTGTAACCCTTGAAAAAAGGTTGATAAACCTATAACGGTGGGCATTTTAGGCATTTCTAACAGTTCAAGAAAACGTTATTTCATATTTAAAAAAAATAATCATCACATCATTGGAATAAATGTTATTTTATTACATAAAGTGTGTCAATAATAGCTTTAACTCTCAGGTAAATAGACAAATCATTTATAACATTTTATTGCTTGTGGATGACATTTATCTATTTGTTTCAGGTAAAGAAAAAGTCGATATCTTTGTTTCGCATATAACAGAAAATCATTCTTTCCAATGTATCATTCTTTCCAATGTATTTCAAATAAGCCGACAGTTAACTCTGTCCTAAAAGGGCCATATCATGCCATATATATATATATATATATATATATATATATATATATATATATTTTATTCTCTTCTATTCTTTCTTAATTTTGGATCCCCTTTTCCTACAACATTTACCACAACAAAATCTTGAACAACGGTAACAACAATAAATTCCGACTACGATTGTGAAAAGGAAAAATAATAAAACATCTAACAATAAAAACTGCAAAATATTAAGTTCAAACGCCCCTGTCCTCAGGTGGTCGTCTCCATGACGAATTACGTGGTTTATTAGGAAAGAGGCTCGAGCTGCCGCTGGTTTAGGTTTATCTCGGAAGGCACGTGAAAGACGTCTTGCTTGTTCTGTGTATTTTGTATCAGTGAGCACATCCTCAATTGCGTCTTGAAGGTCACTGGCAGATAAATTTCCAAAATGGAGTACTCGGCCGAGTCCTTTGGTTTCTGCGATAAATCCATTGTAAGGTTGATCAAACACCAATGGAACCCCAACGATTGGTTTCCCGTGATATATAGTCTCTATCAGACTGTTCAATCCGCAATGAGACACAAAGACCTTGACGTTGTCATGTCCGAGAAGGTCGTTTTGCGGCAGCCAGTCCATAAGATGGATATTTTCGGCAACCTTTTCCGGGATTCGCCCCGCCTTCTTCATCAACACCACCTGGTCTAAATTGCCAAGAGCCTCAAACATCATGTGGCTGACGTCTTCAGGAACTGACGCCATCATAGTCCCCATAGAAACCAAAACAACGCCTTTGGATGCATTTGACACCAAATGTTCGAGCCATGGTTCAAGAGGTCTGGCAGGTCTTCCCATAATATCTCCAAGAAACTCAGTGTTTGGCATACTTGGCGCGGGAAATCCGAGTATTGGATCTGTCAAATAAAACTGCAGTTTAGATTGCTGATGGAGTTCAGAGGGTGACAAATATGGTTTCTCAGGTGCATATCTGGACACAAAATCTTTCTGTATCATTATGATTCCTAGTACCTGCTCCAGGACAGCAAGTAAAAGATTTCCTACTCTCCCGAAAAAGGTCATGCGGTCTGTATTCTTTATCGAACTACTAGGAACAACTGACGGAAGTGCCGGAACTCTGTAGTTCAGCAGAAAAACTGGAATGCCAAAACCAGCGTGGGGAATTCCAAATTTGTACGGGAGGGTGTAAATACACGGAGGGAAGATTGTATCCAAGATTGCAAAGTCGTACTTGCTCTCCTCCACCTTAGTCATGAGGGCGGTGTCATTCAACATGGCTTCACAGTCCCGGGCCCAGTGAATGTGAGGATGGTCAGCCAACTGTAGGCTTATCATCAACATTTCTAAAAAACTCTCCGTCCTGGCTATTTTAATCATGACGTCATTGAAGCCTTTTGATTTTACGAACTGCTCCTCTTCGCCCTTGAACTGAATCACCTCAACCCCGGCGTCAAAGATGGGGTCGCCCACTTTGGCGTGTGTCGGAACAATCAAGCTGACATTGTGACCTTCACCCCTGAGTCCTATTCCCAGCTGTCCAAAGAAAACTACGTGACTATTTACACCAAGTGGAACCATGAGGATATTGGCCGTCCGTGCAACTGGAGGAACGATTACAACCACCAATAGTAGTACAATACAGACGACTCCGTACCACGCCATTTCATCCCCTTATCTGAAATTAAAATAAAATTGAACAATTGGTCATGAAAAGTTACTGGTTAGACAATATATATTACACGCTGAACATGAAATCATTAATGTGTACTCTGCTAAACCAGTTGTGTTCGTATAGCATTTACGTGGCTTCCGTCACTGGAAGATAAGAGCGGGGCAGAGCAATTAAATTCCAACATGTTTTGGTGATATAATTGCCTCAATTGCCTTATTTAAGAATACACATATATAGTTCATCCCTAACTGACCTTGGTAACACTTAATATAAGAATTATGTTAATCTTATTTTTTTCTGTGTGATTTATTTCCATTGAACATGTGACGAAATAACATGAATGATAAATACAAAGAAAATTTATAGAATAAGTTTCTTGCGAATGGACGTGTTTGTTATAAATATGTGGTACATTCTTTTGCATGTACGGTGGTACATGCTTTTATTTATATTATATGAATCATAAATTTTCTTATTCTCGATTGGTATCAACAGACTGGCTGTTAACAGACACCCGATGTTCCAGCCCCCGCAACCAATTTCGGAGACCTGGACCAACCACGCCACCCCCTTTTTTTCGGACCTGGTGACCATTCTCTAAGTTCTGTCATTAGTCCCAGGTTGGACCCTCCTTTTTCTTAATTCTAGATCCGCCCCTTATATACATGTTTATGCTTAAATATTAGAGATAGGAATGGTTTTAAAATCATAATCGATTATTGAAAAATAAATACGACCGATGATCGAATATTTTATGTACTGTTCATATTACCTTGAAATCTGCTGTATACTAGAACATAAAATATTGACCCAAGTAAATAGTCATAATGAAACCACCAATCAACCCGCAAGGTTCCATTTTGATGCTGTTCGTTACATAGTGTAAGTATTTTATCTAACAGGATTAGATTCCTTGTATATGCATGTTTCTAATCAATTATGCAAAACAAAAAAAAATCGATATAATCGATTTGAAAGAAAACGACCAATCATCGATTTAATCGATAAATCGGCACACCATTATTAAATATAGCCTTCCTTCCATACCTGCATGCATATCACGGCAGTCATGTGAACCAAATACAGCTTGACATGCCTCATAACACGATCCGTCGGGATAATCTGTATGTTACAAAACTCAGTTAATGAAAGGTAAATGGCTAAATGCTTAAGATATACTGGCTGTCAATCATACGTACCATAAATGGTCAAGCCTGTTTCACATATGTCCAGTTGAGGATGCCAGCGGCTAAGTCATACTTTGTGTCCTATTAACAAAGGTAGTAAGTCCTAATCGGTGCATTTAGTCACATGATTTCTTGTACCTTTGCCCTCAAAACATAATATACACTGAGTATGCTATGCTTGTACCGATCATACTGTGTACACAGGCCGAACACCCAGTTTGTCCAGCCATCATTTATGTGAATCTACAGTATGCACACATACACATGGGAGTATGACCCAGTTTTTGAACTTGCACTTTCCTGCGTGGTATTGCCGTCCGTTTGTACGGGTGACCTCGATAGGATAGGCCTAAAAATAATTAAACCAGAGAATACATGCGAGAGCCACCTGATTTTTTTATTATTTTTAATGATATTTTTTGAATGCTGGAAAGTTTTGTAGTTTTCTACATTCGTGCATCGCTATTGTGAAGTCAATACTCATGGTGTGAAGAAAAAAAATAAAAAAAAAGAAAGAAAAAAAGAAATGATAATAATATGATGAAGCAAAGTACGCGGGTTATTGCGACATTAATCCTAGGCACCATGCATAAGTTGAAGAAAATTTGCCAATCATACAGCTGTCGCATATATATATAAATATAAATATATATATATATATATATATATATATAAGTAGAAATGATCTGTGGGTATGCAGTCTTTCCTCCGCGGTCACACAGCGCTCTATGTATTGCAACAGAGCATGATATATTAAGGTATGTGATGTATCTGAGACCAAGATTTATATATATATGTATAAATATATATATGCCAAATGTATTGAATTTTACTATTCAATTTCAGTAAGCAATCCTGGGGGTAACCTGTTGATTTTGGTGGTTACGATTTTATTAGCTGTGTTTTTTTTTATTAAATCAGATATACATCTGTTGCATAGCAGGAGGGGGGAAAACGCTAGATTTGTAAACCTGTTACGGTGGAGATGTGGAATAATATCTCTGCAACTGTCATGATATCTCTAAAACTTTTATCCACACGCAATGACAACAGTGACATTAGTGCAACATGCATGTATATATAGCACAGTATTGTGTCCCCGATTGTTTCACACGGAACTCAAGAATGAAGGTATTTTGCACATACATAATCTGTTTATCATTTGAAAGCTAATTTTCGGTAGAATAAGGATTTGGTATTTTCAGAGCATAATAGAATGTCTGGACAAAAATCCTATTGAAACGTATTATATTACATTATATTATATAACATTATATATCAATAAATGTTTGCCATGATGAAAAAAAAAATATTAAATTAATAATTTTTTGCATTTTTAAAGGAAACCTCGAAGCTGATTTACTATTGGTTCTTATCACCAATATTGTCGAAAAGAACATTACACATTCTTCAATTCTTTTGCATGAATGAAGTTATAATATTTTGAAAAAAAGCAAAACAGTTATTTCTCATAATCAGAGGGTCAGAAGTAACAACTGCTGATTTAACCATTTTAGTCAAACAATTCATGCTATAGAAGAGCCTTATTTATTACTTTTTTAAAAATAATTATAAACCTCACAACTCTCATTAAAGGTGCCATATCAACTACCTTTAGAAAAAGAAATTATATGATTTCTGCCTTACTCTGTGTATATATAAATTATCTAAGGGTAATTTTAGTTTTAAAAAGTTCTTATAAGGCCTTTGTGGAGGATATGTGAATCTGTTTATCAACTACATGTTTGTTAAAATAGCAATGTTGACAAACGAGGAAAACATGTAACCTAAGGAGGTAGGTTGCACGGATGCGAGAGTAGTTGGGTCACTAGTTGCAAAATGCCATTTGCAAAGCCCTGGTTGATCTGGCTTGCTGCCAGATGCCCTTATAATTGAATTTGTTTTGATTATTTTGGCGGGCCCCAAAATATTATAAACACGTTGATATAAACAACACAAGCAGCCTGTGTGTGGTGATATCCAGGTTTTCTTACCTATTTTTGTGAAAGCTCCAAGAGATTACCTTTGGTTTATAAAGGTCAGATAGGTGATTGAGCCCCTTAAATTAATTGAAATAAATGGAACGGAATCCCCGGACACTTGCTTTTATAAAGTTTAATAAAGAATCATTCAACCTGTGTGATGACATTTCTCAAAAGTTTTACTCTATATTCACTGTAATGTTTCCTAACAATGCCCATATGAAATCCCAGTGTAATCAGACATTTTTATGGACAGCATTGAATATCCATTTCTGACTGTGAACAATTGACTGTAGCCCTATAAAAGAATTTGTTTCTTGTGCAACAAGCAAACTGCTGGCCCAAATAACCATGATGTATGACCATGGTCTTTATTATATTGCAAAGCCGTAACTACTTCCAGTCACATTATACAACATACTTCATTTTGTTGAGTTATCTGTTAGGAAAGTTACTACTTGATTACTTACAGGTTAAGATGTGATGAAACATATAAACAGACAAAATCGGAATGTTTTCTCATGTGTTGTGCAATTTTTTACTACTATAAAATTTTACTACTATAAAATTTTACTACTAATTTGCAACCTTCTAAGAGTCACCGTTCGTAAGAAGACCCTTATAGACCTTTTAAATGATACACAAGTTGTTATGGTACAATAATTTGTGTTAACGTAATCAAGTTTTAAAGATATAATAAGTCCATACAACAAAATACTGTGCTACATGCCTAGAATGTTTGTTTGGTTGAAATCGTAATTTTTCAATATTCAATGCTCTGTGGCTTTTTCACTTGACATAAATTGTTTATTGTAAGCTTTTATGGTGAATAAACCATGATAAATCTTCTGCAAAATGTTCACTACAGCTACAGCCTTAGGTGACCAAAAAATTGAATATAAGGCTCCTGTCATTATTTGGAGAAGGGCATCAATATGCAAGGTCACACTTTAAATTATATCACCATTAAGTGATTACATTAAATTTCAAACAAAATCTCGCCAAACATAACTGCATTTAAGAAAATATATTGAAATGCAGACATGTATGCATTTTTACCTATCATACAATCCGATAAAGATCTCTTATTTCCTTAACTTAATTTGCTTGATTAACTTTACACACAAAAAGACAGTCAATATATTGTCCTATCACAATATACTGATAAGAGGGCTCATTTAAAGGAACTAGGGACCCATGGGTCACGACGTTCCACTGAATTTGTCTTTTAGGATAGGTTTATGATTTTTTTTTCAAAATGTTGGTCCTGTGATCAGTTTGAAGCCACCCTGACTACCCAAACTGGGGTTTTCATCCATAAACTAATTTGTCAATTGATGGGCCCTGTGACCTTCACCTTTGACCAAGTGACCCAAAAATCAAAATTGACTTTCAGTCAGCTGAGCAACTAATACCCTTTTCAGGTATCGACGCTACCACCGAGCCGAAGGAAACCACCACGACACCTCTGGATGCACTTGACACCAGTTGTTCAAGTCATGGTTCTAAGGGTCTGGCTGGTCGAGCCATGATGTCTGCGATAAACTCAGTGTTCGGCATTTTCGGTCTTTGGAAGGCTAGTACTGGATCTGTCAAGTAAAACTGCAGTGAGGACTGCTGAACTAGTTGTGCAGGGGACAAATATGGCTTCTCAGGCGCAAACCTGGAAACGAAGTCTCCTTGTACTGCTACAACTCCGACAATTTGTTCAACCGCAGTTACAAATACGTTCCCGGTCCTTTCGAAAAAGGTCATACGGTCATTACTTACTTTAAAAGAGCTTGGGATTGCAGACGGGAGTGACGGGACGCGGTAACTGATCATAAGGAACGGGATGCTGAATCCTCCGTAAGGAACCCCTAACTTGTACGGCAGCGTGTATATACATGACGGAAACACTGTGTCAACAATAGCAAAATCGTAATTTCCTTTCTGAATTTTGCTGATGAGGGTGGTATCATTTAACATAGCTTCGCAGTCACGTGACCAGTGAAGGTGAGGATGGTCGGTCACCTGGGTATAAATCAGGAGTTTCTCCAGAAAGCCTTCTTCTCTGGCCATTTTAATCATGAAGTCATTGTAGCTCTTTGATGTCACAAACTGCTCATCTTCTCCTTTAAATCGCATCACCTCGACCCCGGCCTCGTATATGTCAGCGCTCACCTTGGTGTGAGTTGGGACGATTAAGGTCACATCGTGACCTTCGCCTTGTAATCCTATTCCAAGCTGTCCAAACTGTACCACGTGACTATCCATACCAAGTGGAACCATGAGTATCTTTCCTGCAAAGATGACCGATACATCAGTTGCCATCATTAAGAGAAAGAAATATCCCGAATGTTCCCATTTCGTCTTCGACATTGTACCTGAAAAACAGAAAAATGGGGCATGTAAATTAGGTAGTATGTGATGTTCAGACAACTTAATTTTTAGCTTCAATTATAATTTTAATTAGTTTTCAAATATGTATAAAACAGCTTTAACACTGCTAGTTATATTCAGTTAATAAATATAAAATTGACTGTGATATATCCGTGCTATATCTTAAATCTGATTGAATCTGGAATATCAGTAGGAGCTGAGAAGACAAGCGTATAATATATATATATATATATATATATATATATATATATATATATATATATATATATATATATAAAATTTATTCATAACTTGATGTTTTCATTACCTAAAATACAGCATATTCTTTACACTAAGGCCTTCAGAAGCCTCCAATGAAAAATGTAAAATAACAGTTATCACATGAATTATATGGATAAGTATAAAATAATGGATAAGTTGGACAAATATTAACGTACCTGTCTTGTCCGTCACAAGTTCTAAAAATGATGCTGTTGCTTAGATCTTCAAGTGTATATCTCGAAATTACCTGCAGGTTTGTATTTGACCTCATTTATCCAACTCGAGCATACCCTTATGTGTCTTAATTGACGGACTTTATACTGCATGGATTAAAATCTGTTATCACTACAAAAAAAAAGAATGCGATAGTGTCTGAAGATTGGCATTATATGAACGTGTCAAAGTTTACTAGAGGAGCGACCGTGTTGTATTATCAATAATTCTTTGTATCAGTATAGTTTACGGATTCGCTTTACCAAAACGCATATAGCAACGGCAATGCAAAAGATATACATGTATTATAATGATACAGGTTATAGGTGTTCCCGGACTTCTACGACCTGTATGATTTTTTTGGTGGAGGTAACCGCCTCCATTTTTTAATGCTAACTTAACTATGTATATGTACATTTGCAGAAATCCATTCCGGTTCCGGACTACGTGACAGGGCAGTATCATATGCCTCCTCTCATTTTTATATCCTAGCGCCAACCAGGCCCTGTCTCTACTGCGTCTACAGGTCCTGGATGTGTAATCGTCCAAATGGCTAGGTCATAGCACCGAGGAACCCCCGGAAGGCGCACTCGTTTGTGAGTGAATCACGGTCATTTTGCACGGCCTTCTTATTAAGTCTGCAAAGCAGAGCGTTTACCCTAGGTGGGGGTCGACCGTGTAAAATCTCACCGACGGGTCTGAGATTCGAACTGACGATCACCCGGCTTTGAGTCTTGTACTATATCCCTGAGCCACAAAAGCCGGTATAAGATTTATGATTATAAAGCAAACCATACCCGCACCGAATGGGCTTTAGTTGGAACCGCAAACTGTTTTTATGAGCTCTTTGTAACCCTTGAAAAAAGGTTGATAAACCTATAACGGTGGGCATTTTAGGCATTTCGAACAGTTCAAGAAAACGTTATTTCATATTTAAAAAAAAATAATCATCACATCATTGGAATAAATTTTATTTTATTACATAAAGTGTGTCAATAATAGCTTTAACTCTCAGGTAAATAGACAAATCATTTATAACATTTTATTGCTTGTGGATGACATTTATCTATTTGTTTCAGGTAAAGAAAAAGTCGATATCTTTGTTTCGCATATAACAGAAAATCATTCTTTCCAATGTATCATTCTTTCCAATGTATTTCAAATAAGCCGACAGTTAACTCTGTCCTAAAAGGGCCATATCATGCCATATATATATATATATATATATATATATATATATATTCTATTCTCTTCTATTCTTTCTTAATTTTGGATCCCCTTTTCCTACAACATTTACCACAACAAAATCTTGAACAACGGTAACAACAACAAATTCCGACTACGATTGTGAAAAGGAAAAATAATAAAACATCTAACAATAAAAACTGCAAAATATTAAGTTCAAACGCCCCTGTCCTCAGGTGGTCGTCTCCATGACGAATTACGTGGTTTATTAGGAAAGAGGCTCGAGCTGCCGCTGGTTTAGGTTTATCTCGGAAGGCACGTGAAAGACGTCTTGCTTGTTCTGTGTATTTTGTATCAGTGAGCACATCCTCAATTGCGTCTTGAAGGTCACTGGCAGATAAATTTCCAAAATGGAGTACTCGGCCGAGTCCTTTGGTTTCTGCGATAAATCCATTGTAAGGTTGATCAAACACCAATGGAACCCCAACGATTGGTTTCCCGTGATATATAGTCTCTATCAGACTGTTCAATCCGCAATGAGACACAAAGACCTTGACGTTGTCATGTCCGAGAAGGTCGTTTTGCGGCAGCCAGTCCATAAGATGGATATTTTCGGCAACCTTTTCCGGGATTCGCCCCGCCTTCTTCATCAACACCACCTGGTCTAAATTGCCAAGAGCCTCAAACATCATGTGGCTGACGTCTTCAGGAACTGACGCCATCATAGTCCCCATAGAAACCAAAACAACGCCTTTGGATGCATTTGACACCAAATGTTCGAGCCATGGTTCAAGAGGTCTGGCAGGTCTTCCCATAATATCTCCAAGAAACTCAGTGTTTGGCATACTTGGCGCGGGAAATCCGAGTATTGGATCTGTCAAATAAAACTGCAGTTTAGATTGCTGATGGAGTTCAGAGGGTGACAAATATGGTTTCTCAGGTGCATATCTGGACACAAAATCTTTCTGTATCATTATGATTCCTAGTACCTGCTCCAGGACAGCAAGTAAAACATTCCCTACTCTTCCGAAAAAGGTCATTCGGTCTGTATTCTTTATCGAGCTATTAGGAACAACTGACGGAAGTGCCGGAACTCTGGAGTTCAGCAGAAAAACTGGAATGTTAAAACCAGCGTGGGGAATTCCAAATTTGTACGGGAGGGTGTAAATACACGGAGGGAAGATTGTATCCAAGATTGCAAAGTCGTACTTGCTCTCCTCCACCTGAGTCATGAGGGCGGTGTCATTCAACATGGCTTCACAGTCCCGAGCCCAGTTAATGTGAGGATGGTCAGCCAACTGTAGGCTAATCATCAACATTTCTAAAAAGCTCTCCGTCCTGGCTATTTTAATCATGACGTCATTGAAGCCTTTTGATTTTACGAACTGCTCCTCTTCGCCCTTGAACTGAATCACCTCAACCCCGGCGTCAAAGAAGGGGTCGTCCACTTTGGCGTGCGTCGGAACAATCAAGCTGACATTGTGACCTTCACCCCTGAGTCCTATTCCCAGCTGTCCAAAGAAAACTACGTGACTATTTATACCAAGTGGAACCATGAGGATTTTCGCCGTCCGTGCAACTGGAGGAACGATTACAACCACCAATAGTAGTACAATACAGACGACTCCGTACCACGCCATTTCATCCCCTGATCTGAAATTAAAATAAAATTGAACAATTGGTCATGAAAAATTACTGGTTAGACAATATTTATTACACGCTGAACATGAAATCATTAATGTGTACTCGGCTAAACCAGTTGTGTTCGTATAGCATTTAGGTTGCCTTTGTCACTGGAAGATAAGAGCGGGGCAGAGCAATTAAATTCCAACATGTTTTGGTGATATAATTGCCTCAATTGCCTTATTAAAGAATACACATATATAGTTCATCCCTGGCTGACCTTGGTAACACTTAATATAAGAATTATGTTCATCTTATTTTTTCTGTGTGATTTATTTCCATTGAACATGTGACGAAATAACATGAATGATAAATACAAAGAAAATTTATAGAATAAGTTTCTTGCGAATGGACGTATTTGTTATAAATATGTGGTACATTCTTTTGCATGTACGGTGGTACATGCTTTTATTTATAATATATGAATCATAAATTTTCTTATTCTCGGTTGGTATCAACAGACTGGCTGTTAACAGACACCCGATGTTCCAGCCAGGCAACCAATTTCGGAGACCTGGACCAACCACGCCACCCCCTTTTTTCGGAGGGGGTGATAATCTGTCTATCATTTGAAAGCTAATTTTCAGTAGAATAAGGATTTGGTATTTTCAGAGCATAATAGAATGTCTGAACAAAAATCCTATTGAAACGTATTATATTATATTATATAACATTATATATCAATAAATGTTTGCCATGATGAAAAAAAAATATTAAATTAATAATTGTTGGCATTTTTAAAGGAAACATCGAAGCTGATTTACTATTGATTCTTATCGCCAATATTGTCGAAAAGAAACATTACACATTCTTCAATTCTTTTGCATGAAATAGTTATTTCTCATAATCAGAGGGTCAGAAATTACAACTGCTGATTTAACCATTTCAGTCAAACAATTTATGTTATAGAATAGCCTTATTTATTACTTCTTTTAAAATAATTATAAACCTTCACAACTCTCATTTAAGGTGCCATATCAACTACCTTTTGAAAAGAAATTATATGATTTCTGACTTACTTTGTGAATATATTAATTATCTAAGGGTAATTTTAGGTTTAAAAAGTTCTTATATGGCCTTTGTGGAGAATTTGTTTATCAACTACATGTTTGTTAAAATAGCAATGTTGACAAACGAGGAAAACATGTAACCTAAGGAGGTAGGTTGCACAGATGCGAGAATAGTTAGGTCACTAGTTGCAAAATGCCATTTGCAAAGCCCTGGTTGATCTGGCTTGCTGCCAGATGCCCTTATAACTGAATTTGTTTTGATTATTTTGGCGGGCCCCGAAATATTATAAACACGTTGATATAAACAACACAAGCAGCCTGTGTGTGGTGATATCCAGGTTTTCTTACCTATTTTTGTGAAAGCTCCTAGAGATTACCTTTGGTTTATAAAGGTCAGATAGGTGATTGGGCCCCTTAAATTAATTGAAATAAATGGGACGGAATCTCCGGACACTTGCTTTTATAAAGTTTAATATAGAATCATTCAACCTGTGTGATGACATTTCTCAAAAGTTTTACTCTATATTCATTGTAATGTTTGCTAACAATGCCCATATGAAATCCCAGTGCCATCAGACATTTTTATGGACAGCATTGAATTTCCATTTCTGACTGTGAACAATTGACTGTAGCCCTATAAAAGAATTTGTTTCTTGTGCAACAAGCAAACTGCTGGCCCAAATAACCATGATGTATGACCATGGTATTTATTATATTGCAAAGCCGTAACTACTTCCAGTCACATTATACAACATACTTCATTTTGTTGAGTTATCTGTTAGGAAAGTTACTACTTGATTAATTACAGGAAAAGATGTGATGAAACATATAAACATTCAAAATCGGAATGTTTTCTCATGTGTTGTGCAATTTTTTACTACTATAAAATTAATTTGCAACCTAAGAGTCACCGTTCGAAAGAAGACCTCTATAGACCTTTTAAATGATACACAAGTTGTTATGGTACAATAATTTGTGTTAACGTAATCAAGTTTCAAAGATATAATAAGTCCATACAACAAAATACTGTGCTACATGCCTAGAATGTTTGTTTGGTTGAAATCGTAATTTTTCAATATTCAATGCTCTGTGGCTTTTTCACTTGAAATAAATGGTTTATTGTAAGCTTTTATGGTGAATAAACCATGATAAATCTTCTGCAAAATGTTCACTACAGCTACAGCCTTAGGTGACCAAAAAATTGAACATAAGGCTCCTGTCATTATTTGGAGAAGGGCATCAATATGCAAGGTCACACTTTAAATTATATCACCATTAAGTGGTTACATTAAATTTCAAACAAAATCTCGCCAAACATAACTGCATTTAAGAAAATATATTGAAATGCAGACATGTAGGCATATTTACTTATCATACAATCCGATAATGATCTCTTATTTCCTTAACTTAATTTGCTTGATTAACTTTACACACAAAAAGACAGTCAATGTATTGTCCTATCACAATATACTGATAAGAGGGCTAATTTAAAGGAACTAGGGACCCATGGGTCACGACGTTCCACTAAATTTGTCTTTTAGGATAGGTTTATGATTTTTTTTTCAAAATGTTGGTCCTGTGATCAGTTTGAAGCCACCCTGACTTCCCAAGCTGGGGTTTTCATCCATAAACTAATATGTCAATTGATGGGCCCTGTGACCTTCACCTTTGACCAAGTGACCCAAAAATCAAAATTGACTTTCAGTCAGCTGAGCAACTAATACCCTTTAACTGACGAGCCATTCCCGGTCCATTTCAAAGTGTAGGCCTATACGTTTTCAATCGCTACAGTGAGCATCAGAAACGTGCTGCACACTCATACTATAGTATATATTATGTAAAGTGTATACGAATATATACGTACACACACACACACACACACACACACACATATATATATATAATCATTAGTAAACCCTCATTTCCATACACATATCTTTTCAAATACTACAGTGAGCAACTGAAAGGGGATACATACGAACATGTCTTAAGAGATTCCTCATAGAAAATATAACGTAAAATGCAACAATAAGAATGCATTTAAAGGTTTATCCGTAGACTTTCGTATGGGGTTTCCCTCCTTCGTTCTCCAGGGCACCATCTTTTCCTTCTCTTGTTTTGTGTGGTAGAGACCTTGCTTCAACAAACCTCATGACTACATCATGAATAAATTATCAAAAGGACATTTGAACTAATCATGCAGGTCACTCACGTAAGCTTTGTTTACGCAACCAGCATTTGATCTAGCAAAACAAATCTGAGGCTATTTCAGATCAACATTTTGGTGACGTCTCACCTGGTGTCTCGTATACTGACACATCTGTTTCAACATCGATATTCTAGTGATACACATGATGTGAGATGTGTCTCCTTTGACGGCCAACCAATCCCAACCAAGGTATGCATGAGAGCAAACACTGACCAAATTTTGAATGAGTCGGATTATATTTGGGAAAGTTATCGCACGGGAACGAAACCTGACAGACAGACAGACAAAGTGACAGACAGACAGACAGAAGCCAGACACTCCAAAACCAGTCTCAACCAAGCTATGCATGAGAGCAATCATTGCCCAAAATTTGAATGAAATCGGATAATATTTAGGAAAGTTTTCGCACGGAAACGAAAACCTGACAGACAAACAAAGTGACAGACAGACAGGAGCCAGACACTCCAAAACCAATCTCAACCAAGGTATGCATGAGAGCAATCACTGACCCAAAATTGGATGAAATCGGATAATATTTAGGAAAGTTATCGCACGGAAACGAAAACCTGATAGACAGACAGACAAAGTGACAGACAGACAGACAGACAAACCCAAAATAATGTCCCCCGCAAAGACTGGAACAAATATCGATGAATTATGTAAATAGAGCACCGCCATAACAATTTTGGTCCTCTCTTTAAAGGCCTTATCATAAATATTCTGGCGAATGTGTTTGTTATAAACGTAATTGAAATATATGTATATCAAAATTTTAATTCCCATAAAATATTGAAAACTAATTTTCCTGTAAACTTATAAAATGATATTGTTGCGTTTTGAGTATCACCATATCTTTCTTACGCTGGCTTATCATTGTTTCTTCAACTTCTCTGCTCTTTTCTCGTTACAAATGCGAAAGCTGAAAAGTTTTACACAACAAAAGCAGCAATACAAACATATCACGACTACAGCCAAGAAGAACAGCAGTACCTCAAGCAAGAAGAACTGGAAAAGGCTGAGTTGAAACGCCCCTGTCCTCAGGTGGGCGTCGCCATGTTTAATCACGTGGTTTATCAAGAACGAGGCTCGGGCTGCCGCAGGTTGAGGTTTATCTCTAAATGCATGTGACATGTGCATCGCTTGCTCTTTGTACGCGGGGACAGTGATTACTTTACAAATGGCATTCAGCAGATCCTTTGTGGTAAAACTTCCATATTTTAGAACAAGACCGAGCCCTTTGTTTGCAGCAACTAGCCCGTTATGGGGCTGATCGAAAAAGATTGGTATGCCAACTATTGGTTTTCCGTGGTACACGCTCTCTATCAAACTGTTTAATCCGCAGTGAGTAATAAAGAGTTTGACATTGTCATGTCCCAAGAGATCATTCTGAGGCAACCAGTCCAGGAGGTGAATATTTTCTGCGACACTCTCTGGCATCCTCCCTGGCTTTTTCATTATAACTACTTGGTCCAATTTAGCAAGAGCTTCAAACATTATTGCATTCATTTCCCCGGGTAATGAATCCATCATTGAACCTAAGGAAACCAAAACAACACCTTGTGAACCACCAGAAACAAGTTTTTCTAACCAAGGATCAAGCGGTTTTGCTGGTCTCGCCATGATGTCCCCAATGAACTCGGTGTTCGGCATTTTTGGTGTTGGAACTCCCAGTATTGGATCCGAAAGGAAGAACTGTATTTTAGATTTCTGTACCAGTGCCGCCGGTGTCAAATTTGGTCTCTCTGGTGCAAACCTGGAAATAAAATCTCCCTGTACCGTCGCAAGCATCATTATGTGCTCCAATATAACAATAGCCACGTTTTCAACTCTTTGAAAAAAATTCATGTATTCTGTGCTTGTCCAGAGAGTGCTTGGAACAGAAGAAGGGATTGCAGGCACACGGTAATTATGTAAAAGGTAATGAATACCAAAGCCCGCATAAGGAATATTAAATTTGTATGGAAGTGTGTAAATGCATGGTGGGAAGACAGTGTCGACTATTGCAAAGTCGAACTTGCTTTCTTTGACGTAGGTCAAGATCTTAGGATCGCTAAACATGGCTTCACAGTCACGTGACCAGTGACTGTATGGGTGGTCTCTCATTAACAGTGTTATGATGAACAATTCATAAAAACTGTTTGCCTGTGCCATTTTAACCATAACGGCATTGAAACTTGCTGATTTAATAAACTGCTCTTCTTCTCCATTGAACCATATGACCTTGACACCGGATTCAATGACATCGTTGTTAACTCTGGCATGCGTTGGGACGATCAAAGTGACATTATGACCCTCCCTTTGAAGCCCAATACCGAGCCGGCTGAAGTAAAGTACGTGTGTGTTTATTCCAAGCGGAACCATCATGATTTTAATACCGTAGGTCTCTAGAACACCAGTTGAAAACAACGACAGAAATAAAACAAAGGTCGTGATCCCAGTGTGTCTCATTATATCCATGTCGTACCTGGAAAAAAAGAAAAGATGAGCATTAGGGCAATAAGTTTTACTGTCAAGTATCTATATATCTTTCACACAGAGGATTCGCTTACTTGCTGCAGAACCTCCTTTGCATTGAGCTGATCAGATAGTAAGTAATGGTAGGTTACTGTATTACTGTATGTGACATTTAAGCAGTTTTTCTGGCCCTTCTTATTTGCTAAGTTTTGCATTATTTTAGATGCTACTAGGACAGGATAATTATAAAGGGACAAACTGTCACAGAAATATAGGAATCGATCAATTTGATTTAAAACAGTAAGTGCGCTTATTACGGGAAGATTGTTTTTGGTTTCACAATCATAAAGAGAAGTATTGAAAAAGATTGAAGAAAATATTGATTTGCATATAAAGGTGTATCGCATCGACTGAACATCAAAGGCGCTCTGCTGCATTTCATGTAAGAGCGACGTTGGGTACATACACATTCCTTTTTTCATTACAGGGATGCGTGTGGCTATAATAACGACAAATATGAAATTGTAAAATGCAATTATAAGTATTCACGTTTCAATACCACACGAATGTTTTAAGCTGAATATAGAGATGTTGAACTTCTGGGTATGCTTCACTTAAATGTACCTGTTAGACATTTAGGTACTTTTTCTTCGTAGTGTATACATATCTACTTTATGTATAAGGAACAAGTTTGAGCGTAATAATAGCGTAAGGTATTTGTCAGCAAACTACCAATGGCAGAAACAGGAATATGAGAACGTTGCCCTGGTAACCATGTATACCGGTAGTGCTAATACACTTTGTACATACCTATCGTATGCAGAGGTATACGGAAGAAAACAGTACCAGAAGCGTGCACCCGGGGCTGCCTTTGAGTAGTACGCGTATGTATTAATTAATTTCCTATATTTTTAATAAAATCTGACTTCTAAATCTGACCCTGAATGCAATCCGACAGTGTCTAATATGTTCAATCAGTTTTTATCCCCATAATTGAGGATAGTGAGAACTTATCTCTCATTTGTCTTTGGTATTTCCCGGTACAAAACCATGACTCATTCCAACACAATAATGCAGGTAACATAAAGATTTATAACACAGTGTACCAGGAAGAACAGATAAGTGTTTTTTTTTCCATCCAGTATCTTTCAAAGAAACATATTTCTTTCCTCTAAGAACATATCTGTATATTCTACAGGTAACGTTGAAGGTTCATTTGAAGAATCCCGTTAAGGTTCTATGAGGAAGCATCAGGAAAAGCATGGTGCCAAATTTTTGTCAGCTCTAAAAAAAGGGTTGTTGTTCAGCCAATTTTCTTGAAGTCCATGACAACGTTGATATAATTGTAGCCATATAAGTTACGCGGGATCACGTTAAATGACCAGGTGAGATTATATGTAAAAGAATAGTCTTATAACTTACCTTTTTCAGTACGGTAATACATCAGAGCTGGACGTGATAACTGGCGGTTACTGATTTAGATGAATGTATGCACAAACATAAAACTGTGTCAAGAATGCGTGAAGGGACCTGTCTTTGTGGGTTTGTTGTTGGCCAGTGGACACGTCACGGTTTACGAGGGCCAATGAATATATTTAGTCACGACGAATTACTTTCTTAGATGCAGTAAAGGACTTGGAAATGTATACTTACAATTAATTACTTTGAAGTGTGTACTTACAATTATTATTAGTGACTCAAAAATGTATACTAACGATAGGTGACTTAAAAATGTGTAATTACAATTAATGACTTAAAAATGTGTACTTACAATCAGTGACTTAACAATGTGTAGGCCTTCTTACAATTAATGACTTAAAAATGTGTATTTACAATAACTGACTTAAAAATGCGTACTTACAATTAATGACTTGAAAATGTGTACTTACTATTAATGAAACGGACCTGCTATCCCTCCTGGTTGATCCCATATTTTTGCTCAGCTGACTGAAATTAGCAATTACGTTTTGTCCGTCGTCCGTCCGTCCCGTTGTCCCTTAACAGGGCACAAATCTCAACCGTTGGACCTAGAATCTTCCATCTTCAAATCTAGAGAGGACTTTGCAAATCTCCATGAACACCTGAAATTAGCTCACTGCGGCATATACATTATATTCTCCGAGTTATGGGGCCTGTGTGTGCGCCCTAGAATAATTAAAATTTGATACAGTTCCAAAATCTGAATAGCCAATGCATTGATTCCCATGCTTCCTTTGATGCCCATGGATCATGGAGTGATCCAGATAATCAGACAGGCACGAATTGTATCGGTTAGCCCCTGAATCTTCTAACATAACATCCGTGAAAGTCCTGTGCAAAGTTCCTTGAGACCTGAAACTAGGTCATGGCGACCTATATCCTGCGTGCTACGGGCCAAAAACATAATTTTCAGCACCCAAACCGTCAGATTGGGGCACAAACTGTATCCGTTAGCCCTAGAACTTTCAACACAACATCCAGCGAGCGCGAGGTTCTGGGCAATTCCCCTTTGAAACCGGAAACTAGGTCTTGATGACCTATATTCTGCGAGCAATTTTATAAATTATAAAATAATGAACGGGTAGAATAAGCTGTAACCACAATGTATGAATTTATAATATATATATAACGTGCATTCCCATGGGAAAAGACAAGATATCGCCCAAGCGCAGACCTTCAACACTACCCTCTCTCTATATGTATTGCAAAAATAAATTTCAATATGAGAATATAGACATATTAATGTAAGTAAATATTATTAAGCAAATTTTTGGGAAAACATGTACATGTGCAGAAATACTCCTGGGCAAAATATGTGACATATAGCGATCACTCTTTGTCCGTCGTCCGTCTGTCGGGCCGTTCGTCCGTCTGTCTGTCCGTCTGTCTGTTAAGAGGGCAAAAATCGCAACCGCTGGACCTAGAAACTTCTCATTGAAAACACATTGAGGACCATCGAAAATCTCCTTTAAAACCTGAAATCAAGTCACTGTGTCATCTTTATCCTCCGCGCAATGGAGCTCGAAAATATCCTCCCAGAATAATAATAAAATAATACAAAAGTTCCAATATCCAAATAACTAATGCATTGATTGCTATGACTATTTCTATGCATATTTATCATAGACTGTTTCACTATTTCCTGATGACTTGTGGCGCCACCTGTATTTTTCCAATTTTTACGTATATTTTCTGTTTTGAGACCTAACGATGAAGCAGTTTGTCCGTTAACAGAGCACAAATTGTAACCGTTAGATCTAGAATCTTCTAACAGTACATCCAGGGAGGTCCTAGGCCAGTCTCCTTGGAAATCTGAAATTAAGTCATCGTAGCGTATATTTCGCGAACTACAATTTGACTACATGATTTTGAGATCCCAGTCAGTCAGAAGGGACACAAAATGTATCCGCTTAGCCTCAAATCTTCTAACGTTACACCCATGGAGGTCCAATAAAAATCTTCTTGGAAACATGAGATTAGGTCACCTAGATCCTCCGAGCTTTGGGGTCCGAAAGTACCCTCCAGAATAATTAAAATCTGATACAAAAGCTCAGTATCTTAATAACTGATGCAATGATTTCCATGATTCTTTCCATGCATATTGATCATGATGCATTCCATCATTTCCATAAGACCGGTGGTGTCACCTGTATTTTTTTTTAATTTTATGCATTTTCTCTCAGTTTTTTTGTGACCTTTAGATGAAGCAGTCCGTCAGTTAACAGGGCACAAATCGTAACCGTTAAACTTAGAATCCTTTAACTGTGCATATAGGGAAGTCCTAAGCAAAGCTTCTTGGAAACCTGAAATTAGGTCATAGTGACCTATTTTCTGTGAACTACAGGCTTAAAACATGATTTTGAGCACCCAGTCAGTCAGGTGGAGCACAAATTGTATCCGCTAGACCTAGAACCTTCTAACATTACAATCAAGCAGGTCCTTGGAAAATCTGCATGGAAACCTGAAATTAGGTCATGGTGACCTATATTCTGTTAACTATGGGCCAAAAGCATGATTTAAGCACCGTAAAAAATCAGAATATCACGAATGGTATCTGTCAGCCCTAGAATGTTCCAGTGTATTACAGGGAAGTCTTGAGCAATCTCCACGGAAACCTGAAATAAGGTCATGGTAACCTATAATACTGGCCAAACACATTTTAGCACCCAGACAATCTGACAGTGTAAAAAAAACGTTACTGTTGGACCTAGGATCTTCTGTCTTGATATCAAGGGATGTCCTTAAAAATGTGCATGGTCCTTTTTAGGTCAGCTGACTGCACACAAAAAGGCTAGATTTCAAGGGAATGGCTGGACATATTATCATGAAGCATTTTCTCGTTGATTTTGAAGAACTGTAATTGCTACAGTTGAATGGGGATACTTCCTACAAAATCTGGCATTCAGATGATAAAATGATTTATGGGTCACATGTTAATACAGGAGACAGACCGGTCCCGATTATTGAATGGTTTCAGAGCACGTTGGCGGTACTCCGAGAGGTGTGGGTTCAAATCTGACAGAGGCGGGTTCGCCCAGTGCCAAACTATCACCAAAGTCTGAAAATATTTTGGGAGATTTTCCGGGAGTGCAGCCGTCGGCGCGCCCGAGCCAAGACGGAGCACATGGGTAGTTACATCAGTGGATGACAGAAGATGACTCACTGCGTGAGTGTGATTAAACCAGTGGCTTATACTTTCATCACCCTACTTGGATAAGTGTTGTTATTCATCAAGGCCAGTTGTGGGAGATGCAATGAGTGCGCACTCTGTTATGAAGCTCCTGTATAATTGAGGAAAGCCTATAGCAGTGGGGAATCCAGAAATTCGAGAACATATATTCGAGAATATATATAGAACTGCGTAATATTGTTTCATCCTATGAAAAATATAAATATGCGAGTCTTTCTTTTTATCTCACTCTTATGAATAAAATCTATAAATATGAAAGGGGGTATCCCCCTCCCTTATTAATGAGATTTTTAAATATGCAATGTAAAGCAGACACTTTGAAGCACCTTTCGCAAATAATGAGGATTTTCTGTTCTTAAACTACTATTCTCTAAATATGTCTTTGCATAACGTTGGCAAACTTGGTTGGCCAGAAGAATGTGCTTTTTTTTTTGGGGGGGGGGGGGGGGTCTTTGGTTTTATGACCCAGCTGAGTGTTTGATACAGACATTTTATGCTATCTTAATCACAGAGCTGTTCATTAATTTCCTCAATTTATGAATTTGAAAGTAATAAACTGTAGATAACTTTAATTGAAAAAAAAATTGAAAATTAATTACGAACTTAACATAGAAAACAAAAAGATGAGATATGTTATAGCTGAACGAGGGGCGCGCGCCGCGGGCGCCCCCTTCTGGATCCGCCACTGTATAGGATGCTTCTCGCTTCAGACAAAAGTTGGTTAACTGCCTGAGTCCTTGTCTCCTTTGCCATCAACTTTTTCACTTGTTCCCGGAGTTCCGTTATCTGTTCGCCAAGTCCCGTCCTTGGAAATTCTACAGTAGCGGACCTCGGCCTGAACTTGGGATCCGGCCTGCACATGCTTCCTCACACATCACTTGGATGAAATCACGAAACTAATGGCTTCCTCCAAACTGGACGGACACCTAAGACCTACTTGCCTTTTCATTTCGATATCCTCCAACCGTCTGACAAACTGGTTTCTTACCATCAAATCTAGCAGCGTCACTGGTGAAACTTTATAGAACTTACCATTATTCATTAGCGTTTCTCTGGCACCTCTCCCGCGCTCCTGCACGAGACATCGCTTGTAATGCACTCTCTTTATAGCATCCAACCAACCAACCAAATGATATTTTGTTACAGTACCTTTTTTTACCTTTTTACTTTCTTATATGTTGAGACAACTTACCCGATTAATTATCACTTTCTTTTTGCCCTGCCAAACTCCCCCCCCCCCCCCACCGGACGAGAGGACCTTTTTTATTATTTATTTAAAATAATTATTCAAAATATTTAAAAAGGATAACCAGTTCAATAATAAAAGCTGTTCTTACACAGGGCCATTTCATTATACAATAAGATATAAAATATACATAAAATTATGAAACATACAATATATATATATATATATATATATATATATATATATATATATATATATATATATATATATCATAGTTCACAAACCCGTTCTTAAGTCAAAATCACAAGTATAAGTGAATTATACATTTACGTAAAAAATCTTTGTCAGATGACTTAAAGGATCTATGTCAAAAGAATAAAAAACAAAGCATGATCAGAATATACTCTGCACATCGCGATTTAAAAATGGGATAATTTAAATCGCAAAAAGATAATGTTATTTAAAGTTTCTCTTTAATTATACAAAGCTAAGACATTAAAAGGAAAGCTTTTACCTTGAAAATAATTGTAAATACCTGATGTCTTTAGTTAATGAGGTCAAAAACATAAGGACCTCGGTATGAAAACTATTTCTGTAGAACTCATTTCTCCGTTTTGGCACTGACAGGAGGCCTCTTCCTGCAGATCTAGTAACATAGTTCGACATCATCGACAAACGTCAAATCATTTGGATTAAATTGTAGATGCGCATTTGATGTACATCTATGAATCAGATTGGATATAAAATATTCACATTTTTTAGTAACTGTAAGTAATTGTAGTTCTTTCAGAATGGCTGCGCTTGGTATATCGAAATGGTGTTTTTTTTTTTTTTTTTTTTTTTTGCACCTTTGTGTGGCATACTAACGTTTTCGTTTTGCCCGACACACTTACGCGTAGTGTATGTGTGATTAAATTGTGGTGTTGTAGACTATTTTAATGTATTGACTGGTAATATTTTAGAAAGTCGATGTAAAAGTGCTAGATTCGATTATATTTTTGTCAAAGGCTGTTTTATGTGGGCGCCATGATAGATTAGCATCTAAGGTCACACCTAGGAGTTAATTTGAGACGATTCCTGTAATGGAATACCATTTGCTATGATACAGAGACCATGATGATGAACGCAACTTCTGGCCCAAAGGAGCATGACAGTGGATTTGTTAATGTTTATGGTTAATCTATTTATTTCGAACTAACTATAAGCTACATTGACCGCATTTTGTAAGTTTTGCTGCACCTCAGATACTGTATATCCATGGCAATAGGGGGCCTAGATATTTGTGTCATCTGCGTAAGCAATACATTTTTCAGGTCTTAGTCGATGAAAAGGGTCATTAATATATTAAAGGAAGAGAACAGGGCCGAGTACAGTACCTTATTATATTATTCGTATGAGCCTTTGAAGCTTTACTGTTGCATCGCACAAGTTGAAGAGGATCTTTCAGGTAAGCACCTAACCAGGCTACTGTTTCTACAGTGAAGCCTTGATGGCCGAGTTTACATGAAAGTAAAGAGAGATTAAGATTAATTTTATCAAAACCTATAGTTATGCCTTTAGATTCTTATCAGGGTTGAACCCTCCCATTTCTAAAATCCTTGATCCGCTCCGCCAGTTGCTGGAAAAAATATACTAAATTTTTCAAGTCGAAAAGTGTTTGTTTCGTCGTAACCAGAACAGAATTTCCCCAGGGTCGGCGTCTCGTGCTCTTTGTAATCACGTGCTGTGAATGTGGGCGTCATCTGTTAACCAAAGCCTTGGTTATATAATGGCATATTAATGCTACCGGTATTGCATAACTCTGCCCCTATATATGAATTAAGATAAGATAAGATAAAATTTATTATCCCTCAGTTCCAGGAATTTGTTGTTGAGATGCAATTCATTAAAAAAAATAAATAAAAATAATACATAAAAATACATAGAAAAACTACATAGCCCCGGTCGGCGCCACATGTTGGGTGTAATTAAACACACTTTATTTCATTGCATGCTATAATTTGTCCGGAGTCATCTACATCCGTTTCAAATGAAAGCCTAAGACTAATAGTTAAGAATAAATATTAAATAAAGTGTACTTTAAATTAATAATAAAATGCATGGTCGAATGGTGTTAGATATTTTAGGATCACCCACCTCTAACACATTTACTGGGCTACTGACTCATATAACCTAAAAAAATACATTTAATCAAATTAAAAAACATTTATCTTCTTTTTGTTTCTAGCATGAACAGTTTTTTATTGATATTATTGAGCCTATACTTTTTTTTAAATTTACATGCACCACATGTGCTTGAATCTCCTTAAACATGATAAATCTTCTTTTGTGGGGCATACATTAGGATTCTAATGTATTTTAACCCTATTTTACTCCTGAGGTCGTAAATATGTCCCCTTTTCTGAAAGAATTCAAGCTCTTGTCCAATGTAAGATTAAAACTGGGAAAAAAAAACTAATCTAAGAGGTGCAGTACAGAGTCAACGTCAGGATGTTTATTGTCATGACCAATAGAGGGCGCCATTGCATAGGCATATAATAAAACCCGGAAAATCTCGGAAATTCTCGGAAAAACTCGGAAATTAATAAAACTCGGGAAAAATGGCCGGAAAAGCATAAAAACACATGTAAAAGAGTAATTCAAATGATTCATATAACAGAGAATAATTCATTGTGCTTATACATTTTATTTTTTTATTTCTTAAAAGGAATAAAAATACTTTTAACCGACCCTTTTCGTGTTGATCACCCTGTAAAATTCCTGCGTCCGCCATCTTGGAGTCATGGTAAGTCGGAAAAAAGTTGTCCCCTCGGAAATAAAGTAAATGTTTCTTTAACACTTTGTTAAACAATCACATTATGAAGTAAAGCATAACTATTTTAAATAAATCAAAATTAATACTTTTTTGGCATCCAAATCTATTTAATTTTTATCAATCAAACTTTTAGAACTTGCTAGAGCTTCTTGCTTCAGGGATAATTCCCTGATATAATTTTCCTGCGTAAGTCACAGACAGAACATCGTCAGTTTCAGCTTCGTTAGAAAACATGGACAAATTAAAACGTGAATCATCGACAAATATACTGTTTATTTAGTAAACAATTCATTATACCATTATAACCCACAGATTTACACCATATATGTATTTTCATCATTTACTGAAATCATATGACTTAATTAAAATATAATTTTTTTTAAAGAGTAACAATTTATGACATGAAGCATATCTTGTTTATATATATATATATATATATATATATATATATATATATATATATATATATAATCCTAAACAACTCACTGTCCATACAATTCTGCATAAAATATATGTATTTGTCATGATTTTTTTTAATGTTATAAGAAATTTTATTTTTTAAGGAATTCCATATTGTAACTACACTGTAGATGTGGAAATGTTTCAATTGAATCCTTGAGAACAATAATAACATTTATCATTGTATAGTTTAAATACTAATAAGCCAAGTGACTTTTGTGAATCTTTTAATGTGTATAATATCTCATATTGAAAATGATTCACAGATATCTATATCATGTATATATCAACAACTCCATTATAATATGTTGTACTTGTATATATCTTTTATTAACATGAATTGTTTACTAAATAAACAGTATATTTGTCGATGATTTACTTTTTTATTTTTCCATGTTTTCTAATGAAGCTAAAACCTTACGCAGGAAAATTATATCTGGGAATGATCCCCACAGCAAGGGGTCCTCGCCAGTTCTAAAAGTTATTTTGGTGTAAATTAAATAGGTTTGATTGCCAAAAGAAGTATAAATTGGGTTTATTTAAAAATATGTACGATTTGTTCCATAATGTGGCAGTTTAACAAAGTGTTAACATAAATTTACTTTATTTCCGAGGTGACAACTTTTTTTCCGACATACCATGACTCCAAGATGGCGGACGCAGGAAATTTACAGTGTGATCAACACTAAATAGGGTCGGTTTAAAGTAGTTTTATTCATTTTAAGCAAATAAAAAACAGCTGTATGGTCGCACTGAATCTTTCTCTGTTAAATGAATCATTTGAATTATTCTTCCTCATGTGTTTATCTTCTTTTCCGGCCATTTTTCCGAGTTTTATTAATTTCCGAGTTTTTCCGAGAATTTCCGAGTTTTTCCGGGTTTTATTATATGCCCATTGCATTTCTCCAATCGGGTAGTCTGCATTGAGGTTCTTTGAGCAAAGCCAGTGTCATTATAGTATAATTATACTGTCATTTAAAGTTTGAAGGTAGAGTATACAATGTGTATTCAGTGGTAATAGTGAAATTCCAACCAGCCAGAGTATGCTTTTTGACTGTCATGTTGTATTTACGGTTGTTTAGCAGAATTAACCTTCAATTTATCTAGTTATCGCCCAACTTGAATTCAACTGGCACGGCCAGTGTTTAGCCGCCGACGTCGACGCAACAGGTTTCAGGCTCCTGTTGCGTCGCCGGCCCACCAAAGGGCTAACTGGGGTTATAGCACGATACGATCTGTTACTCTTAGAAAGAAAATTAAATAAAAATATTTCCTATGGTTTTAGCAAACCAATGTTCACATAATGTTGCATGTCGAAAGGCCTGTAGGCTTAATCAGTAAAAATAACCATTCTGGAAAGCATGAAGCACCTGTAACATCAACAACTGATAGTATAGGGAGCGTAAGTCTCGTTTTATCTCTATTGAAAGGAGGTAGTAAAGGCCGGTTCCAGAGTACTTCCGGAGACACCCTCATGACAACATACGCCATGCGGACCTCGCTTCACGTGTTGTGGGTCAGCTTTTCACAGAACAAAGCGATTCCAAACGTTTGAGCTTGCTGTCACATAAAGAGAACGGTTATGGTAAAACTTTTGGATACAAATTATCAATATGTTCTCCTGTTTCTGCTTCGTTTAGCTTGATCCCAGTTTCACTGAGGCTACGCCCGCATTGAGGTGACGTTGCGAATGTAAACAAACTATCGCCAGTATCAGTTAAAGGATGTAGGCCTGAACATATGCTTTTATCGGGCTTTATGAATGGAAAATTATATTTTTGTGTAATTATTGATTACAGAGATTCAAACTCCTTAATGAAGGATTGGTAAAACTACACATATTTGGTAAAAATAACTGCTCAGTCCTTGGATTCCGGTACAAGCCAGTTACCCAGCATGCATATAGCCTAGGCTTCGGCTATATTCGATAATGATAGTAATAATAATATTAACAATTATAGGCCTAATAATGATTATAAATAAATTATTATTGTTATTATTATTGTTCCTATATTTTTAGGAACAGAAATAGATAATAATAAAGTAACATATTATTACCAAACGATTCGAAATGTGTTAACCAATTGAAATTAAATTGGTAAAAAAAAAGAAATTCTATGGGTAAGTAATCACATACAATTAATCATTTTCTATAAATATATACACATCATAATTTAAATATTAAAAAAATACCAATTTAAATTAATAAATATACATTTATGTTACATTTGTTCAATTAACTATTATACCTGCCATATATATATAAATATATAAATAAAATAGTTTTATCATATTTCTTACATAATATATATATATATATATATATATATATATATATATTATGTAAGACATATGATAAAACGATTTTAAAATCATTTTCATATATATTATATAAAATTATATATATAAAAGTATGGAAATTGTCTAATATATATTTATATATCAGAGATGGGTCCTATTACATAGGTTTTATTCCTGTTACTATTAGTTCTTAATCCATCTATAACAATTACTATTACAACATTTTCCATCTATTACTATTAGTATAACTATTACTTGGCTTCTGGTACTATTACTATTACTTTACTTTCAAACAGTGATATGAAAATATGCTGACCAACCCCATACATTATCCAACCCCCATGCAGTTGGTGATACTTTAATATATGTTCGTATATTTAAATTGCAACTTTAGGAATTTTTGTTCTCCATTAAAAATGTAATTAATTAGTTTTAAATCCTATGGTAGAATGCGCAAAATTCAGCTAAGTTCAGCATTATTTCTAGCCAGTTGATGGTGAGTCCAACCCAGTTCCGGTATGTTCATATTCACCACGGTTAAAGACACATGGTTCATCTTGCTTGCAACATTCAAATTCAACCTATTCATATTCATAAAAAAAACACAAGTCTGTGAATTTTGTGGCTACCACTTATTTACTGCATCTCCTTAGATTAGCACATTTTAATATATCTTGAGCAGGTGTTTTATTACACGTGAAAAACACAATTACACTACATTTTTAGCCCTTTTATGTGTTTCAATGTAATCAAACGATCCATCCCTAATATGTTTTGGTCAAGTGGTTGTAATAAGTTCAAGTAATTGCTATTATTCTATTACTAAGGGTTCTATAAAGATTACTGTTACTATAACAGGTTAAAATTTCTTGTCTATTACTATTAATATTACTATTACTTTGAAAACCTGTAATTTTTTTATTATTATTACATATTACTATTACCCCATCCCTTATATATGTGTGTGTGTGTGTGTGTGTGTGTGTGTGTGTGTGGAAAATGTATTTACGTGTAAATAAAATATTATCTTTCAAATATCTATATTAAAATAGCATAATTTAGGCATTATGTATATCCTTTTATATTAATCTATAAATATGTGTAAACAGTATATACATGCTTGTTTGTATGTATGTATTCATATATATTATATATATATACATATATTATTTACATATATATATTTTTATATTAAATATATTATATATTTTATTTATAAATATATTTAATTAATTATATATATATACATATTTTGGTATTGTATATTTTTAATTATATATTTATATTTTATATATTACATTATATATGTATATGTATAATATATATTATATATTTTATATATAAGGCTATATATTTCCATATTTTATGTAATATTTATAATATATTTTATATTATATAAGTTTATATTTTTATATAATATTTTGATATATATATAATTTTATATAAATTTTTTATATATTTTATATATTTTAAATATATATTTTTAATATTATATTTGTGTATATATATTTATATTCAGTAATATTTTTTTATACATCTCCTGAAAATAATATATAATATTTTGACTGGTTGGATTAAAATATTTATCAATATTATCAGTGTGTGTGTCAGCCCCAGAAATATTGCTTCATGTAAGATCGCCGTCAAATATATTTCAGAGGATCCTCACGTCATAATGTAAGATCAGGGGGCTTCAGAGGCTGTTACTCATATCAATGCTTTTAGTGTCATATTGCTTCACTTCAATATAAACAAATCCTTTGCTATTGAGTTCCTGAAGCGCGCACAGTAATCAGTCATGAGAACGTTACGTCTGGAGACCGGAAGTAGAACATGTCTCCAGCTCACGCAAGTTCACGCACTTGGTGAACGAGACTTACGCTCCCTATTTGTGCAGAGAGAATTGTACGCTCTTTACACAGCGCTTTACCTATAGGGCTACTTCCTATATCGTAAGGCACTGTTTGTTATGACCTCGTATCCTGCTTTGCAACACCAGAGGGGAGCACTGTATTTTTGTCCAATCAGATTAAACTTTGTGCTGGAAGACAAAGCCAAGCGAGGAATACACGGAGCCAATCATATTCATTTCTTTTTGAGTGACAGCTCCTCCCCCAGCGTAACCGTCTAAACAGGCCACAGCTAGGCTCAGAGAGAATTGCCCCTGACGTGGTTTGCTTAGGGCCTTTGCACATAGAATGCTCGGTCGGTGAGCTGTAATTCAAACGAAACGTAACAACAAAGGCTGCGTGCACACCTCGCTGGCTGGTTTCAGTTCTGCAGACAACAGATACATGGCTACGCTAACACAGTCATAATGTCATAATCGAATCGGTCGATGATGCGAGAATGCAGAGGGAGCAATTTAAATTCGACCGGAAACTCATCAAACGGCGCTCGAAGCGCGGCAATGGGCGGAGCCAGGATGCCTGTTGAGTGTTTGTTTTTTTGGCATCTGATTGGCTGCTTGTCACATCGTATGCACGTTTATTTCAGTGGACAACAAACCGCCACCTGGTGTCTAAATATATCATAAACGGTCACAGTTGGCAGCGTGAAAATCAGTTGCTTCTTTAGAAGCGCAAGATTTCCGCTGCCTCGGGAGCGTAAGAGAATTGAAGCATTAACAGCCCCGGGGGACATCTTGCATTTGGTGGCAGTCCTGTACAAGGCTTTAGGCCTGTGTACTGTTATGTTCATTTTTTAACTTCCTTGGTGCAAAATAGGGCTGAGAACAGAACTGTGTTTTCTATAGTGGTCAAATATACAGTACACATAGATGTACTGAACGTTAATCAATAGATATATGTTAAATCTCACAGTTGTGTATGGAGTGTTATAATCACAGTTAACTGCAGGTGAAATCTATGGACTCCATAATGCGTCAGTCACTGAAAAAAAAGAAATTGAGGAGTTCATTCTTATGGGCTAGGCCAGTGTTGTGACAATGTGTGGTACTAGTCTATAATGGTAGGACATTCACAAATTCCATTATATTTTCGTAAACTCTGGTGCAAAATTTGAACATGCAGTATATTTATAACCAACTCTATTCCTGATTGAAGAAAGGTGATTTCCACGTATTATAAATATCATAGTTATCAGGGTTATGGAGCGACTTCAGCAGTACCCGAAGTGCTACTGGCGGCCAGTTGTCAGGTTGTGGCTCTGTATGGTAAATACAACACACAGGGTCAGATATACTCGAAACAAGTGCAGCGTCCAACACTTGTGTTCATTCTGTTTGATAGATAAATGAAGGCAATGACCTGTGGCTATGCATAAACTACCAGACTACGCGTGAGCCACAAGGCACAACTGGGTCTACAATCAGAGCCAACAGTTGGATAAAATACTACTACTACTTATTGTCTTCTCTTATATTTCCCCCAAGTATTAATATCTATTCATGTAATAGTACATTCATTATAAATCATGAATAGCACATGAAAGAGCAGAAATTGGACCTCTGGAATCAATTGAACACTCATTACACAATATGCAAGATGATGTGAATTTTACAGTAAAAAAATAGGGCAATAAAATTTTGGTTTAGATCAATAGGTAGCACTTTTTTGGCACATATGAGGGCTCAAGACCTATTGAATTACAGACCTGTCGAAATTCCAGTTTGGCTGCCGCAGCCCAATTGCTGATTTTCTTTCCCACTCGATAACTCAACAACAACATACTTCAGCTTTTCTAAATTTACAGGGATGATTTGTACATATGAGGGCTCCAGACCTATTGAAATACACACCTGTCTGAATTCCAGTATGGCCACAAAAAGCCCCAGCGCTTATTTTCTTTAGCGTGTGGTAACTCAATAAGAACTTGCTTGATCTTCCTCAAATTCACAGGTATCATTGGTGCCTATGAGGGCTTCTGACCTATTTAAATACAGACTTGCTCAAAATCAAATATGGCCAACAGAGTACAATCTGTGTTTTTCTATTGCACACATTATTTAAGACATATCTTCCTTTAGTTTTACTGTACTGGATCTTTAACCTGCTTTACATATGTGATTTATTAATGTCACTTGGTTATACTTAGAGGATGGCAACTATCAGTATGTGCTGACGCTAAATCATCTGTGATAGTACTGTAACAAAACTCATGATTTATGATAACATTGATAACAGAGTACGGCGGAGACTTATCACGTACTAAAACAGTAAATGTGTAGCTCTGAGACAGGGCATTTTACTGGTGTAAAACAAGGGCAGTCCTTATCAGTAGATCTAGGAGAACTGTTTATTTTAAGGCCGGACATCTTCGTGTTCAGACTTTGCCATATCAAACATCATTAATATATCTTATCAGTCTCTCATGAAAGATGCAGTGATATTTTGTATAAGTTATGTGGTGTCATGAGGACTCTGAAGCCATTGCTTTGGTATTTGCCAAACTGGTGTTTATTAAGACCCATGTATTTACAGTGAAACCAGTGTTATGAGACCACCCATTGGACTGGCCAAAAGTGGTCTGATTGGACAGGTCAGCCATAAATAGTGTTGTAGTCATGTCAAAACCCTCCAGGCCAAGGTTGAGTCTAAGTCACATCCCTCTAGGCCAAGGCTGAGTCCAAGTCACGGCTCTCCAAGGCCAAGGCTGAGTCCAAGTCTCAGCCCTTCAAGGCCAAGGCTGAGTCCAAGTCTAAGCCCTATAGGCAAAGGCTGAGTCCAAGTCACGGCCCTCCAAGGCCAAGGCTGAGTCCAAGTCTCAGCCCTTCAAGGCCAAGGCTGAGTCCAAGTCTCAGCCCTTCAAGGCCAAGGCTGTGTCCAAGTCAAGGCCTCTAGCCAAAACTGAGTCTCCTCCCTCCGAGACGGGGGCCGTGTCACCACCAACCAAGTCAGAGTCAATACAACTAAGATACAGTGTCTGAATCCTGACCTGAGTTATTCTTCAAATGCTATTTACAAAATGGGTCAAACTTTTGCAACCTTCCTGCCTCAGTGACATGGCCTGAGACTGGCTTGAGGCTGAGTCAGAGTCATAATCTTCCTAGGCCAAGTTCGAGGCCTGTGGAACCCAGCCTTGTGGCCAAGACCGGTCTCAGGATAGATAACCAGCTTGTATCTATAATCTAGAGACAGATAACCAACTGGTATCTATAATCTAGAGATAGATAATCAACTGGTATCTATAATCTAGAGATGGAGCAAATACTCAAAGCTATGATATTGTAAGTTTATAATAATAGCTTGGGAGCTGCAAGATTTTTTTCGAGGTAAGCCCCATCAGGGGTGAATGCTCCTTGGGCTTATTGGGAAGGCTGTGCCCAATGTCCATGTTTAATTCTCAAATGAGTGTGCCTATTTTATTTTCTGGGTGATAATCCCCAGCTATTGGGACGAATAAATACCCAGGACCCAGAGCAGTCACAGGGCCAGTTATCATTAGGATACATATGAGAGGCAGTGAGTGCTACCAAAATGTGTCATATTCCCAAACCTATAAAAGTAAATAGTTCATATTAAAATAACACTGGAAGAGGGAGGTAGATATCTCTACCAAAAAAAGTTAAATATTAAACTTTATTTATACTTTTGTTATTTGTGTTTGTGGAAAGAGAAACATAAATCATGTAAGTTTATGAAATAAAACAGTATTATTTATAAGATTTTGCTTAAGTACATGAAGATTATTGAAAAATGCCTAAACATCTCAAGATGAGACAAAACACTGACTTTAACCATCTAAATAGGATTGAGATTTGTGATAGTGTTCATTTTGATGTTGGTTTTGTTAATTATTTATTTAATATTTAAATGACAACCAGAAATGCTATTTAGATAGTTATTGGTTGAAGTGATAACTCTCACCATTCATCTGATGAACCTGAACTTTGAAACAAAGTTTTATTGATATAAAAAATAGAATATATGTCATATGTGACTGTTGTAAATAAACTGTAAATGATAAAAATAGAAGATAGTGTATCAATGTTGTTATATGGAAGGATATTTCTTAACATCAGCTTTTGCATGTTATTCTCACTTTGCAGGTAACTTTGACAAGAGTCCACCCCCAGTCAAAGAAGCTCATTTTGTAAACATTCGATAGAACGATGGCACTAGCCTCTGTGTCCCTTGTCATCTGGACAGCTCTTGTGGTCTCCGCTGTGTACTGTGCCACAAGGATCCTCACTTTCTATCTTGACTACAAGAGGAGGGCCCTCCACGTTGCCAGATTCCCAGGAGTCAAACCCCACCCTCTGTGGGGACACCTTGATAAGGTATTTATTGTCACGCTATAGTATATGGTGGCCATTCATGAATTTATGTGCATTCATACTGTATGCAACACAGATGTCTAAAGCAGCATCAAACATTTCAAGAAGATATGTTTACAAAAAAAAAGATGGATAATTTTATTATTTGAATGATAGAATATATTCTTAAGTCAAAGAGTAAAATTTCAAGGATCAGTTTTTTTCTCAGGAAAAACATATTATTTTAAAAAGTTTGTATATATATTGTGGTGGCACAGTTTAAAGCAGATACACATTATAATACATTTTTGATTGATCTGACAAAATACAGTGCTATAAAATATCTTAAATTTTTGTAAGCTGGTACCATTGAAAAATAATAATTCTTAATATGTATTTCATCAGAGCATTGCATTTAAGACCTTAAAAGCCTGTAGACTCTTTTTTTTGAGACAAACTAAACGGAGTTGAAAAGTCTAGCTTTTCACTGCTATACATGTGGTCATATTTTGAAAAATATCAAGATGTAAAAATCTAAATATTTTACTATGAGGGTGATCCTATGTTCGGTTAAACATTACATGTACAGTATCTATATAAGTGAAATATCTAATTAAATTATTTATTAATTACATAAATAGACATTTTTACTCCTTATCTAGTGATCTAAAATAATAAATTACAGCAAAGTTAGTTATCTTGTCGGCTGGTATTGGGTACTAAGACATTATAATACCATGTTTTTATTGATGTCCTCACTGGGGTACATTAAAGTCATATCCGAAGTATAGGTATAACATATAGGTATGACATACATGATTACAGTTTATTTACCTTGGTGATATGCCTTAGTTCAAGGCTTCACAGTGGTCTCAGTTATTACCCCAGAAGCCAAAGTTCATTGAACCGATAACACAGGCCGTGTATATATCTAAGTACAGGCCTGCTTGTCGAGAGGCCTAGTTTATATTCCTGTACAGAGAGACAGTACTGGTGACCTGGAGTATACATTCACAGTATGTTCATCTCGCTGTCGTTTGTTACCTGGACGGCACTTCTGGTGCCACTGTTGTACATCTTGTACAGTTTTATGGTATTTTACTTGGACTACAGGAGGAAGGCCAAATATGTGTCTAAATTTCCCGGGGTCAAACCTCATCCACTGTGGGGCCATGTGCACTTTGTGAGTTATCTTTGATATCCAGTTCTCAGTTGTGTTAAAATATAACATAGATTTTCATAAATAAAGTAACCATATTTTATTTAAATCTTGCTAACCTTTAAAAGTAAACTTGTTTTGCATTTTCTTCACTAAAGTGGTTCACACTCTTTGGGCTAATTTATCATTTATCTGAAAATTTTCAAATTCATGAGAAGTTTGATTAGTCTTAATTCATGTACTTTTCTTTTCATATAAGCAAATATAATTGATAATTGAAATTAGAGGCTGATTGTAACCGCCAAAACGAAGTTTTGTGGATACTATGTTTTTGACCAGGTTCCACTGCCGTCACTGCTTTCATTTCCGGAGAACTCCTCTGAGACTACTGGACTGATTTTTCCGAAACTTACACCAGTTATCGGGTCACATGTGAACTGGTGCCTAACCAATTGGTGTTGACCTCTGACCTTTCCTCTCTCCAGCGCATCCATCTGTGCATCTGTTTTGACACATTAACCCACATATCTTCAGTCTCGTTTGATCAACCAGGAAAAAACATTTTGTACAAATGTAGCCCTTCGATAGCTTTTTTACATACACAAAAAATGGTGGCGCCACCTGCAACCATGTTAATTTGCACAGTATCCATCTTTTCATCTGCCTTGGGTTAAAATCACTTACATCTGTGCAGTGGTTTGACTTATACACCTGAAATTCGGCATGCGTATACATCCTGGATAGCTTTCTTGATTTTATGACAGGTGGGGCCACCTACATTCATGTTCATGCCGCAGATATCCATGCTAATATCTCCCGTCTGGTTTGATGTATCTTCCTGAAATTTGCATGTGTTAAGATCTCACATAGCTCTTTATCATACAAGAAACTGGTGGCGCCACCTGCAACCATTTTTGCACAGCGTCCATCTATTTGTTTGACTTGGGCTAAAATCACTCATATCTCAGCAGTGGTATGACTTATTCACCTAAAATTTGGCATATGTATAAATCCTGGATCGCTTTCTTGATTTTATGACAAGTGGAGCCATCTACATTCATGTTCATGCTGCAGACATCCATGCTTATATCACCAGACTGGTTTGATGTATCTTCCTGAAAATTTGCATGTGTTAAGATCCCACATAGCTCTTTATCATACAAGAAGCTGATGGTGCCACCTATAATTATTTTTGCACAGCGTTCATCTTTTAGTTTGACTTAGGTTAAAATCACTCATATCTCAGCAGTGGTTTGACTTATACACCTGAAATTTGGCATGCGTATGCATCCTGGATAGCTTTTTTCATTTTATGACAGGTGGCGCCACCAACATTTAGTTCATGCCGCAGATATCCATGCTAATATCTCCCGTCTGGTTTGACTTATCATCCTGAAAATTTGCATGTGTTAAGATCTCACTTAGCTGTTTATCATACAAGAAACTGGTGGCGCCACCTGCAACCATTTTTGCACAGTGTCCATCTATTCGTTTGACTTGGGCTAAAATCACTCATATCTCAGCAGTGGTTTAACTTATTCACCTGAAATGTGGCATGTGTATACATCCTAGATAGCTTTCTTGATTTTATGACAGGTGGTGCCACCAACATTTAGGTTATGCTGCAGACATCCATGCTTATATCTCCGGACAGGTTTGACGTATCTTCTTGAAAATTTGCATGGGTTAAGATCTCACATAGCTCTTTATCATACAAGAAACTGATTGTGACACCTGCAATTATTTTTGCACAATGTTCATCTGTTAGTTTGACCTAGGTTAATATCACTCATATTTCGGCAGTGGTTTGACTTATACACCTGAAATTCGTCTTACTTATACATCCTGGATAGCTTTCTTGATTTTATGACAGGTGGGGCCACCTACATTCACGTTCATGCTGCAGATATCCATGCTAATATCTCCTGACTGATTTGACATGTCTTCCTGAAAATTTGCATGTGTTTGGATCCACATAGCTCTTTATCATACAAGAAACTGGTGGTGCCACCTGCAACCATTTTTGCACAGCGTCCATCTGTTTGTCTGCTGTGGGATAAAATCACTCATATCTCAGCAGTGGTTTGACTTTTCCACCTGAAATTTTGCATGTGAATACATCTTAGGTAGTTGCTCGTTTAAATTACAGGTGGCGCCACCTACAATCATGTTTACATGGAAGACATCCATGCTAATATGTAAGACAAAAAACGGTATTTCCCCTTGCCACTCAGTCCATGCCTCGATTCACCCATCCTACTCTGATTTTGGCGGGTACACGTAGCCACTTGTCGACTACCCATATTCTAGTTGAATTAGTGATTCAGTCATATTTTACATAAACTGAACAATTAAATTTTTTTTCTTGATCAATGAACTTTTTTATTAAAGCTATCAATTCAGATCAGAAGCTGAATGAATTTGAAAATAATTCAAACTTGTTAGCTCAGCTGACTATAAGTCATCTGAGCTATAGTCGTTGTCCATTGTCCGTTGTCCGTCAATCCGTCCGTCCGTCCGTCCGTAGATGTGGCACGTTTTGAAACCGTAAGACCTAGGAATCCAAAATTCGGCATAATGTTAGATGTCCCCAAGATCTCCTACCAAGCCGAAAACTGGGTGTTTGCTACTTCGTTCCTTTGAGAAATTAAGGAAAAACCTCAATTTTTTATTAAAAACCTATTTTCACACTTCAGGACTGCCTAATATCAAAACCACTCATCTGTTTTACCTCATATTTACCATAAATATTCCTCTATATAGTTCCTATATACATGCCAGAAATTATGTCTGTATTATTTAATTTAAAAAAGTTATGTGCCCAAACATAATGCATTTTGTAAAAAATCAGAAAAGATATTTGATCACTTAACACAAAAAATGTTAATGCTATGGACCTTTTTTCCAGTAATATAACTTTAATTAAATCAAAATTAAATTGTATACCCAAAATTAGATGAAACTCTTTTAAATTTTTTAAAATATTAATAAAAATAAAAAATTGGTACCTTAAATTTTGCCAAACTTTGACCATGGCACGTTTTTTTCCTGTAAGTACTGTGGATTTAATTTTCACAGCATGTTTTTGTCAGCATTTCAACTGTTAACACCAAAAATTTGAAACCAGTTGATCAAAAACTGTAGATTTTAATCAAGTCTTCAAGCACCATGTAACATATTGTTTACATCAAGCTAGTGTTATGCAGTTTGCAAGAGCTCAGCTCCCCAGCTTCAGCTCTAAGTTCCTTAAATTCGGCATACAGTTAGATGTCTCCAAAATGCCCTACCATGCCAAGAATTTGGTCACTAGGACATTCGAGATATTAATGAAAAACTTCATTTTTCCATTAAAAACCCATTGTTACACTTCAAGACTGCCTAATATCAAAACCACTGATCTGACTTAAATCATAAATAATATACATATTTTTCATTCTTTATGCACATGCCAGAATGATGTCAGTATTGTGTAATTGTTTTAAGTTATGGGCCCAAACATTATGCACTTTGTAAAAAATCAAGAAATATATTTACTCCCTTAACAAGAGCATTGCTGAAGCTAGAGATTTTTTTGTCAGGGATGTAACATTATTTAATCAAGATTCAATTGAATACCCAAAATTAGTTCTGAATTTTTCAAATTTTATTTAGTATAAATATAAAATTAGTACCTTAAATTTTGCCCAACTGTGACCATGGCACGTTTGTTTCCCGTGAGCACTGTTGATATAATTTTCATATCATGCACACATAAGCATTTCAGCTTTTTAGTTTAGAAAGCTGAAAGAAATTGGCCAAAAATTGTAGCTTTTATTAATGTTTTTTATGAGACCCTGTCAGACTTTGGCTCTCTCCAGCCCCTCTTGAGTCACCTGTATGTTGACCTTGTTGACCTTTCATCAAATTATGCACGCTTGAGGGGAGGCATACATGGAATCCAGGCAGCTTATGGCAAGCCACAGTTGGTCCAGGTGTCCAACCCAACTCATCTAGTAGTTTTAACCAAGAACATAACAAAAAACAATAAATTAATAAATTTTTATTGGTTTTTAATAACAAATTAAAGAAAAATAGAAAAGGAATTTGTTAGTTTATAATAACAGGAAATTAACTTGCAGTTACTGATGATATAAGAATCTTGTATCAATGGGTAGAATGTCACATATTCCAAATAACACCATGCAGTCACCTATGGCATTTTTCAGTTAAATTTTAATGATAAAGAAGTAAATCATATTATTCATTACTAATCATTAGGGATCATATGAAGGAAATTAGACAAAGATGCAGTTGATAATATTAATCTAGATTCCTGCTGTGTCTAGTGTGTACATTGATGTGAAATTAGTCCAAAATGAATTTTTTACAGTTATTTTTTAATATAAATAAAAGCCATAAAACCAGGTACTTATGATCATTATTTAAATGTGTGAATTTTGTATATTCTGGATTCTCAACATCATTGTTTGGTGAAAACTGAATAAATTCCAGACATGGTGCAAATACTTTGTAATTGTATTTAAATACGAATATGATTTTGTACTCCATTATAAAATTTCTTGCATAAAGAATGGGAATTCAGGTAAAAATGAAAATATATGAATACTCATGCAAATACTTTCAAAATGTATTCATGAATGCATTCATGAATATATTCTTTAATATTATTTTAATAATCATATCAGTTATATTTCATTTTAAAAAATCACATGATTCTCTTATTATTTTTAATAAAAATTATATTTGGGACAATATTTGTATTTTTTTAAATAAATAGTTAAACTCTTATATTATATGTTCTGCTTATAAGTTATATGGCCAAGTCAAAATCTGTGTGACAATAGTACTCCATTGGTTAATAAAATAAATGAAATCAATCCTCTTCCCTGTCTCCAAAGGTACTATCAAAATCATACATAAGCTAAACAACAACAACTCATAATACAGCTTATATTTATTACCACACAAAACCAGCATGTGCCTCATTTCTAAATAATATTTTTTTATCATATATAACAGCTGAGCGTCGTGACCCATAGGTCCCTTGTTTTTATATAAATAATGATTGATCAATTTTTAATTGTGCCTGTTATTATATCATTTAATTATTATGTTTATTCAACCATGAAGATACCACAAAACTGTTCATATAATGTTAATTGTTAACATAACAATCTACCTTTCCCAAAATTGCTTTTGATTGATATCCCTTATCATTACTCTTCATATTAAACCATTATCTTCCTTTCTCTTGTTAGTTGTTCTGTTACCTTAACATTAACTTTTATCTCACTGTACTGTTTATTCTTTATCACGTTGTCTGTCTTCTGTTAATCCCCTTTTCCCTGCACCAACCAGCTTGCATGGCTTAGGCAGTGATTATAGCAGTCAGCAACTTCAGATCAACTAATATTACATTATATTTGTTCAGTACTTCACTGCTAATTTAATAGACAAGCCAGAAGACTAACAATGTAGAGTAATTAACATAAGTAATTAACATAGTGGAGAGAATGTTATAGGGTGTTGTAATTATATTTGAGTTATTTGATTTACTGTTTTCTTCATACATATTATAACTGTATGTACATACAACATACAGGCATGCTGTGAAGTAGATCTCCTCAAGAAATCAAACTGATATGTTTAAGTGTCAGTCAGTGAGACAGACATTAATGATGTTAGTTAAATGTAGGTTGAATGATTAGAACCTGAGTCCAAATGATGAAGGGTTGGCTTTCATGTGAGATCTCCTGGTTGTTTTTTCCTCGGTTAAACTAGACCATTCTCCCCTTCAGTCAGCATGTCCACATAGAGCCCTTATGAAACAAATAAATCCAGGTACACCATCTCCAGTTTGTGTCCACCTCAAACAAATACATAAAGATACAGAAAAGAGGCTGCATTCACATGTTCAAAAAGCATTTACCAGGCTTAATTCATACAGGATCAGATGTGTGGACCATGATACTGTACCAGAATCAAACTTACTGTACTAGAATCAAAGTTGCTGGATGGGTGCCATAACACCTAGAACTCATAGAAATTAGATAGTTATACTCATTGTGAGTGATACATTGCCTTTGGGCATGACCGTCCCAATAAGCCTGCAGTGTGCTCGATGAGGCTGGACAGACTACGGAGAATCTCACTGCTCCTTAGATGTGATCTGAACTCACTATCTCCCCGGCTTAGTGTCCTGTGCTCTATACCAAATTAGACCAGAGAGGCTGGAAGGTCAGGGCAGTTAGTGTTTGTCTGTCTTCAGTGCTTCATAGAACAGATTAAAAAAAAAATTGGTCAGAACACAAAAATCACATGGTCCTTAGTTTTGATGATGTGAAAGTGATCAGTTGTCACTAGACTGACTTAGATTTTGTCAGGAACAGGCTTATATAACAGGGATTTCATGGGGGCCACCATATTTGCTTGAATAAGTTATGTCTTTAACAGCCAGTGGGAATGAAACAGAGAAATTTGTGATAAAAAAAAAAACAAAATATTCATCTCTCATTGGTTTGAACATTCTTGGTCCCATGTACCAGGTAAGTGCCCTGGCAGCTTATACTAAAAAGCAACATTTGCAAGCAGTGGGTAAATGGAATGCATCAGAACAAATGTAATGAGACCACTGCATAGGAAGTGTAATACACATGTAAGATACAGTCTAGACCTACACATAGGTACATCATATATATGTGCAGATACTTATGATAATTAATTAATACACCTGTACATTGTGTATATATCTCAGGCTTCATGTATTTCATATTTACAGAAATATGATGCTTGTGAGAAAAATCAGGAATTAATAGAAACAAAGCTTCCAGCAAGATTACGATAAAGTGTTAACTGCTAGATTGCTGCACTATTTTCTGTGAAATCAATTTATTAGGTTCATTATTAGGATTCAGGAATAAACGGCAAGTGAGCAAATTATGACATGGAAATCAGGTTAACAAATGATTGCAATTCAAGGATCTCTTTCTCTCTTTCTGCCTATCTCTTGATTGATCCTTTTCTATGTACATCTTTATTCACAAGGTTTTTCCTCTGTGTTTTGATTCCGCAGACTAGTGATGTCTGCATGATTATATATCTCTGTTATATCATTCTGTCTTAATTTTACTCAGTTTGATTATCAAAGATTGAAGAATGGAAGTTGTTTCCTGACTGTTATATGTAAGTGAATGTAAATTATATTTTGATCACATTTTGCACCAAAATTAAAGAGTTGTGATGAAGGTGAAAATATCACAAAAGCTGGAAAACATGTATGAAAAGATGTTAGATTTTGGTAATTACAGCATTATCTATGAGTTACTATGCTGCCTTTTCTTAACTGCATTATGGATAATATTTATCACACAAGAAAGTGTCACTTTAGAGGTTAATAATTATGTTTCCAGATATTAAATGATTATACTATATTTTGTCTTCTTATAGTAAATTTAACAAACTTTCTTTCATTTATTGGCAGCTTTCTTGTTTTGGCAATGAACTACGGATTTTAAAATTGACAGATGAATTAGTAATATATTGGTGATCTTTTCTTATGGGTTTTAAATTCCAATGTGTGCCTAGTGTAATACATTTGTAGGATATATTTATATAATCATTTTCTGAGATCTGAACTGAAGATAGAAATCATTTAACGTCAATTTACTTAATGACCAGTTCCCAGGTCCAAATGAAGAAGGGCTGGCCTTCATGCGATCTCGTCTTGACTATTATCCAAGCGTGGCTAAAGTGTGGTATGGTCCGTTCATCCCGTCAATCAGTGTGTCTCACCCAGGGACTGTCAAACAAATCCTCAAAACCTCAGGTATAAACATCCCAAATGTGTCCACTTTATAAATGTGGCTACATCAAGGAGTGGATCGAGCTTATAAGCGTTGACAAGGAAACTCATATGCTCTGTGGCTGGTATATAAAATCTAAATCCTAGAAGGCCTGAATTTTGTCAATTTATGTTGAACAAACACTTTTCAACTTTATTAACACAATGAATTATAAATAACGGTAAATATATTACATAAACAATAAAATATCTACTAACCTCCTCCTGGTTAAAGCAAAAACTAAACTGTTCATGTAAGCAGTGTTAGACAAGAAAATATATAAATCAAAACATACAAATAACAATGTATATTTGTTTATGTATTAACTGTGTGCATCAAGTACGATACAAAGAGTGTCCACCTCCTTCAGATATCAGCTTAAAAGTCATCAAGTGAAATGTGAATATTTGTTTTATGGAAGTTTATGGTGCTGAAGACCATGCAGTCATATGGCACAAAGTTGTACTTCCTGGTAAATTGGAAAAAAAAATGTGTAGTAGTGTATTTGTTATATTTATTGTGAGGACGATAAAGTTTATTCATTGTTCCAGATTAAGGTGCATTCAGCATATCACAATCCCCTACCCTTAGTTATCTGTGCCCTGCTTGTTATTACCTCTGATATATATATATCATAATTGGTGATAAAAAAAAATTATTGATTATTTTACGTACTTTTATGAAATCTGCTGTATACTAGTAGCTAAAATGTTGACCTCATTATAAAAGTGATCTTTACAGTGGTATTCATAATGAAACCACTAGAGTGACTGTATCTATATAAGGTCAACTTGCAGTCGAACAGTTGTTGGCTGTGCAAGGTTCCATACCGCTTCCGTTCATTACTTTGTGTTCCTATATCTCTGACAGGATTTGATTCTCTGCATGTGCAAACATAATTGTTTTTAATGGATTATGCAAACTTATAAATGATTTCATCCATTTTGAAATATATATATATGTATGTTGATATATATATATATATATATATATACAACACTCGTTGTATGCCACACAAGGGCTGTGTTGTTCAGTTTGTGCATGGCATTATGGGTGACTCGGTTTAAATTTAAGTCACGTCCAGTTTGCCTAAATCTGTGTGCATATCAGTGACGTTTTTAAGGTACAGCATGTGGAGGTTTCTTGGTCAAGGGTCAACATGGATAAAAGCACAACTGTTTTAAGTTCAGGATCAGTTACTAACATCACTTTATGTCACTATGATATCTCACATGTGTATATGAGCATGTTTAACACTTATTTAGCATCTTATCTGCTGTACAGAGTTACCTGTACATGCTGCACGACATGCTTTCTGTGATCTATGGTAGACTTGTGGAAAATAATGAGAAAACATTTATTATCAGTATTGACATTTATATCTTAAAGCTAATGAAAATTAAAGTAATATTATAGTTCCCATATCATCCTTGAAAATCTTGGACTTTTGATTTACCCTTAATTTTTCAAGTTACCAAGCTCCAGGGTGATAAAGCGAGTAGACCGCCATAACCCTTGCAGTGCCAGTCAAACAGACCTTTCCACCTACTGGTGAATTCGTAAATCATCATTGCTTCCCATTGTTACCTTGCCTTCTTCCTCTCCTCTGGTAGCAGGTCATAGCAAAAGAGTGCATGAGTAAATGCAAATGTTGGGATGGATATATTTTGTCATTCCTAGTTGTAGATCATCCCAACAAAATGCTATTCCATTTATACCTGTGTGATCCTGGCTTAGCATAATTACAGTTGCTACATATGTCACAATTACTCTTTTCCGAGTCTTGAAGATTGACACCATGTCAGCTGGGCTAACCTCAGAAAAAATCACATAGGAAAAAATGCTTTGGATGTCACTGAATCCAGTGTGGATAAGTCAGTTTGCATGCAAGGTAAAACCTGTTGGGTTGCATCCATCATTAATATGAGCAGGGTGCAGTAGATTAATGACTGAAAATTCCCATACATTGTGTGTTTTTTAGTTTCCCGGTCCAAATGAGGAAGGGCTGGCAGTATTGAGGGACAGTGTTTTAGAATATCCTCGCATCAGTAAGGTCTGGTATGGGCCAGTTATTCCCAGTGTTTCCGTGCAGCATCCTGATACAGTGAAAGCAGTCCTGAAGACCTCAGGTAACCTCTAGCAAAGCAGCTGGTGTAGTTAGTATTACCAGTACCACAAGTACCAGCCAGTACAGGTGGAGCAGTCTGACCAAACCTTGAGCCGATGCCAGTATGTTAAAAGCAATCTCATTGGTCAGCTCATATACCACAGTGGAAGAATTAAAATAGCATGCTTTTGAATTTGTGCCCTTCCAGGCGACCAGTGAGAGCAGCACTGAAGGTGGCTCCAAGTCTTGGACTGCTCCATGTTTCATGGCACAGTAGAGCAATATCATGCCTCCATTCCTCAAATTCAACAGCTTAATGTTTGCAGTAAATGGTAATAACATGAGTTAATTCTGTGCTCCCATGATCAGAAGCGCTGTATGGTCAAATCTATCTGCATGCAACAACTAAGTTTGTGCCATTTTAGTCCGAATTTTTGAAATAGAAACAAATTTCTTGAAAGAGACAAAGGTCCTCCCTAGATCCGTTGTACACATTTTGTTTATTTATAGATAACATTCTTTTAACAAGTGTTACAGATGATTTCAAGGGCCTGTGGTATTCATATCCTTTACGTGAGACATGAAGCAGTGAGGCCTCTCTCATTAAACATCTGGCAAACACTTCGGAACTTCTCTTTTTCACAAATTAAGTACCTCACACTGTTAAATGTGCAGAGATCCCCAGGCTTTTCATACTTAAACATCTGAAGGAACTTTATCTTAATGAACATTGTCCTTTAAGTAATTCCCATTTTTACAGTCTTGTGTGTCACTAAAAGTGGTAAGTAATCAGTGAAAAATCACACTTCCTCTTTTTGGTGCAACACCCTCTTTTTGGTGCACATAATTGCATAGTAAGCTACTGTTTAGTGAAGGCATAGCAGTAGGGGTGAAAATATACCATAGATAGAATGAAAAAATACCACAGTAGGGGTGGAAATATACCACCATGCAGGTCAGGAATCATACAGGTTATCTTGTGGTTGTAATTGGTAAGTAGTACATGAGGGTTGATATTCATAGGTCAGGGCCATTACTCACTCAGATTATAGGTGTAAGTAAGAAGAAGAGATCAATGAACACACCCTTACATAGTAATTAATTACATCTGATTGCTCATACATATGCTCTGGCTCTGTAAAACATCACACATACTTGTCTGATGTGAGAAGTTGAGCATCAGCCATGCCTCAGTGTGTGACTATATAAACTTGACATTGTTAAAACAAACTACTCATTGTGATAGCTTTATAGTGACATGTACAGTTTTGCAGTAGTAAATGATATACTATTTTAAACATTTGTAGACTTCTACCCATGTTCAATAGTTTTAGGGTAGCATCAACAATTTAGGTGTTTTCTCACAAGTTAAAAAACACTCCAGGCAAGCATAGAATTTTTTGTAAAATGAGAGGTTTAACTGAAGGCAGTTGTTCATCATTCACATGGCAGAGATTTGTGATAACCAATGATAGATTGGAAATTAAGTCATGTGCTGTGTTTTGCAACATTTTTTTTCTGTGATTACTTTTGATTGTCAAATTAATCCCGAACCACAAAGGTATCAGAGTGCAGAAACATGTCTGCATAGAAAATAGGTATATGTATGGAAAAGCAGCATTGTGGTACCCAAGTCTTGCAAGCTGGTAAATTGGAACCATTAAAGAAAGGAAAGGAGCTAACTCCCTCTCCCCCACCAACCCCCCCCGCCAACCCCTCTACCTGTCCACATTCACTGTGTTAACCAGGCACTGCAGTAACTATGACATCATTATGGCTTTTAGTTTCCTGGTCCGAATGAAGCAGGGCTGGCCTTTCTGAGGGAGATCACGCAGGAATACCCACGTGTCTCTAAAGTCTGGTTTGGTCCATTCATACCAAGTATCAGTGTGATGCACCCCAGTACAGTCAGCACCATCCTCAAAACATCAGGTAACATCAACACCCCAGTACTGTCAGCACTATCCTCAAAACATCAGGTAAAAACAACACCCAAGTACTGTCAGCTTCATACTCAAAACATCAGGCAAAATCAACACCCCAGTACTGTCAGAACCATCCTTAAAACATCAGGTAAAATCAGCACCCACTTGTACTGCAGCACCATCCTCAAAACATCAGGTAAAAACAACACCCAGTACTGTCAGCTTCATACTCAAAACATCAGGTAAAATCAACACCCAAGTACTGTCAGCTTTATACTCAAAACATCAGGTAAAATCAACACCCCAGTACTGTCAGAACCATCCTTAAAACATCGGGTAAAATCAACACCCCAGTACTGCAGCACCATCCTTAAAACATCGGGTAAAATCAACACCCCAGTACTGCAGCACCATCCTCAAAACATCAGGTAAAAACAACACCCAGTACTGTCAGCTTTATACTCAAAACATCAGGTAAAATCAACACCCCAGTACTGCAGCACTATCCTCAAAACATCAGGTAAAAAAAACAACACCCAAGTACTGTCAGCTTCATACTCAAAACATCAGGTAAAAACAACACCCAAGTACTGTCAGCTTTATACTCAAAACATCAGGTAAAATCAACACCCCAGTACTGTCAGAACCATCCTTAAAACATCGGGTAAAATCAACACCCCAGTATTGCAGCACCATCCTCAAAACATCAGGTAAAAACAACACCCAGTACTGTCAGCTTTATACTCAAAACATCAGGTAAAATCAACTCCCCAGTACTGTCAGAACCATCCTTAAAACATAGGGTAAAATCAACACCCCAGAACTGCAGCATCATCCTCAAAACATCAGGTAAAAACAACACCCAGTACTGTCAGCTTTATACTCAAAACATCAGGTAAAATCAACACCCCAGTACTGTCAGAACCATCCTTAAAACATCGGGTAAAATCAACACCCCAGTACTGCAGCACCATCCTCAAAACATCAGGTAAAAACAACACCCAGTACTGTCAGCTTTATACTCAAAACATCAGGTAAAATCAACACCCCAGTACTGTCAGAACCATCCTTAAAACATAGGGTAAAATCAACACCCCAGAACTGCAGCATCATCCTCAAAACATCAGGTAAAAACAACACCCAGTACTGTCAGCTTTATACTCAAAACATGAGGTAAAATCAACACCCCAGTACTGTCAGAACCATCCTTAAAACATCGGGTAAAATCAACACCCCAGTACTGCAGCACCATCCTCAAAACATCAGGTAAAAACAACACCCAGTACTGTCAGCTTTATACTCAAAACATCAGGTAAAATCAACACCCCAGTACTGTCAGAACCATCCTTAAAACATCGGGTAAAATCAACACCCCAGTACTGCAGCACCATCCTCAAAACATCAGGTAAAAACAACACCCGGTACTGTCAGCTTTATACTCAAAACATCAGGTAAAATCAACACCCCAGTACTGTCAGAACCATCCTTAAAACATCGGGTAAAATCAACACCCCAGTACTGCAGCACCATCCTCAAAACATCAGGTAAAAACAACTCCCAGTACTGTCAGCTTCATACTCAAAACATCAGGTAAAATCAACACCCCAGTACTGTCAGAACCATCCTTAAAACATCAGGTAAAATCAACACCCCAGTACTGTCAGAACCATCCTTAAAACATCGGGTAAAATCAACACCCCAGTACTGCAGCACCATCCTCAAAACATCAGGTAAAAACAACACCCAGTACTGTCAGCTTTATACTCAAAACATCAGGTAAAATCAACACCCCAGTAGTGTCAGAACCATCCTTAAAACATAGGGTAAAATCAACACCCCAGAACTGCAGCATCATCCTCAAAACATCAGACAAAAACAACACCCAGTACTGTCAGCACCATACTCAAAACATCAGGTAAAAGGGACATGCTGATTTTTAGAATGATTGTTGAAGAAAATAATAAGACCATTCTTCTATGCCCATACAGACCTGGAAGGTGGATATACTATAGTATTTTAAGAAAGTCGTCTCAAAAGGAAATTTTCTGTTGGATTACTCAAAAAATATTAACATTTTTTTTTATTAAAATTAATAGTGTTTGATATGGGGATTAGGGGGAAGCCTTTTAAAATTTGGAAATTTCCTTTTCCATAAAAGTGACCTGGAACTTGAATTATTATTTTTCTTTTGAAATCATACAAGTTCAAAGTTAACTTCATATATTTTTTTATGAAATTTGTTCTGGTCATCAATCTGAGTAAGTTTTGAATGGTACAAAAGGTTACCTTACTAAATGATACTGGTAAAATATTTACAAAAATTTTGAACTGTAGGCTTGCTCAGTGTTTTTTTAGGAAATGAATATTTTATCTGTGTCACAAGCTGGTTACAGAAAAAGGATATTCTACAATTGACCAGGCATTTATTTTATATACTTTAGTTCAAAAACACTTGGTTAAAAGGAAAGGTAGGTTTTACTGTTTATAATATTAACTTTGCAAAAGCATTTGATTGTGTACAACTTAATTTATTGTTACATGTTTTATTAAAACAAGGTGTAAATGGTAAAATATTACATGTTATAAAATCAGTGTTTTTTTTTTAAATGCAGTTTTGTATATAAAACAAGAGTGGACTTACAGATTATTTCACATTACTTGCAGACAAGACTTGCATTATCCAAGTGAACAAAATTTTATAAAATTATTTAAATTAGATAATCCATTTGAAATAACAAAAGTTGCTGCATATGTGCATAATTCATGACGGAAAATGATAGATGAGTGAATTATGTATTTAAAGTGGTATTCACTGGCGAAGGCAAAATAGATTCTTTGTGTACATAGGTATGCAATAATGTTACATGCATTTATGGTATCATTTATTTGTCAATATAAGGATATTACTTTAGATTATATTGTTGTAATTGTTGAATTGACTGTTTATTGAAATGTATATGTGTTTATACTCACTGATGATGGCAAAATAGATAATAGTGTATGTAGGTATGCTGTATTGTAACTTGTGTGAGTGGCATTGTTTATTAGAAAATATAAGACTACCTTACATTGTATTGATGTATTTGTTTAATTGAATATCTATTGAAATTTTGGAACTTTCGGCCTGAGGCCTTTTTACTGAATGTACTTCTGTTCTGTTCTGTACAAAAGGCTGGTAGTGTCAGCTTCAATCCTTTTTGAAAGTATGCACAATTTAGCACCATCAATGCCATTCTGAAACAGTGTATGAATGGAAACAAAACTGCTGGTGAGGTTTCTTTGAAAATTTGTGTAATTTTGATGAGCCAATTGAAAGAACCTTTTCATAATGAGGTCATGATTTTGACAGGGGAGTAATACCATTACCTGGCATTGGACCATTTTCTATAAACATTAGATTTTTCAGCAATTGAACTATAAATTGTTCTGAAATTAGGTGTACATATTGATAAGTCAGTGATGCACAAGCGTTGTGGTGCCACTTCTTGTTCTCTCAGTGTTCAAGACTGTAAGAAAATTTAGCCTGTTAAAATTTATGGTTAAATTTTTTTACTCAGAGACAGGGATATACCCAGAACAGGCCTTTGCCTGGTTCATTAGGAATGCTTAAGAATGCCTCCATGGATGGTTCTGAATTTTTTTAGTCCATAGTCCTTGGATTAAAGAAGACTTTTATGACACTTATAATTTTGTTTTCACAAATATTTAAATATTCTAATTTTTCCTCAGTGAATTGCTTAGGGAATCATTCTGAAAGTTGGTGTCCAGTGATCACCAGGAATGGAATGTAGGTAACAGGAATTTCATAATTTAAAATGTTTTAATAACGCAGTACACTAATCTATTTGATCCATTTCCATATGAATTGATACATTATGCATAACCAACAATTTACATATAACGAGTTTGTACACACTACACACGGCCAGATATCCCATTTGATCCCATTCACATTAACGATAAGGAAAAAAGACGATAATCAGAGTATAATTTAGTATATTAAAAGAATACATCATATCTTAAGAGTGTAATTTATAAATTTGGTGAAAGTTACTACTGTGTCACATATCTCTAAAGGTTGATTCAGTTATTTGCCTTTTATATGGGATATGTGTCATTCAGACATTCTTGTGTTGAGATTCCTAGTATAGCTTATTCCAGTTTTATTTCTTTACAATATATATTGGTATTTCTTATTAGCTAGTTTCCTGAAATACATTCTCTTTACATTAATTTAGTCCCATATAGACAGTTGAGTCTTGTCTGGAGGAAATATTCAGAAAATAGGAAAGAACAAAAATGAAATCTTAATGTGATTAAACACATGGTTGACAGGTCAGAACCAGGAGTCAAGCTAATTGCACATTGTCTGCTTTAAAGTTAATTAGTGAGTATAGACACTTTAATAGCTACATATGGTTGGTTAGATCATTCTTTTGTTTTATTAGTGCCATATTTCCCTGTTTTTCTGTGTATACAAATATAATAAAGAAGAACACAATTTGGCAAAACAAGATAGAGACAGAGTATTAATAACAGAAAATTTGTATATAAACTGTAGGAGAGAAACTTAATAACCCACCTGCCTCAGTATGGTCTGGACTGTATTCCTAATGTCACTATATAGGGGAACCGTTGAACGTTAGTGCAATCTTGAAAATATTAGGTCAGCTACTAGCCAGTTCTTGGCTATGCATTTAAAATGTGAATTATTCCTCAGATGTTGAGGAACTATATCACAAAAAAAGGATTTGTATTTTATAGATTATAAGTTGTAGAATTTGTGTACTTGTCAGAAATTGAGAAAAAATTGATTTTCATGAAAAGTAGATACAAAAGCAAGGACAGTAGGTAGACCTATGCATATATATATATATATATATATATATATATATATATATATATATATATATATATATATATACATATATATATACTCTTGTGTGAATCAGTACCTTCCAATGGTTATTGCCATCATGACTTGTACAACATTCAAAGCAATGTGTATAAAGTATCGATGTGTAAAGCATTTATGAATTGTATACATCAGAACACACAACAGTGATGCCGTTAGATAGCACCTGAAACAGTTATCCTGTTGGCTTCATATATTTTAATATGTGATCTTCGACTGAAATAGTCAAGTTTTTACCTGATACAAAACTGAGGCTGTTTCCAGCAATGTTTACTCATATTGAAACTTAGTGATAATCAGTTGTTAAATCTAGGCTGTAAATCAGCATGAACATTTCACCCTCAAACCCTATAAACATTTACACATTGAATTGTATAGAACATTAATCAGTGATTGCAGAGTATGTTTTAAATGCATGTAATTACTTGTGTGTGTTCTAGCATGTACATACTTGAATAATTATTAGTAATATGCATGCACATTAAGATAAAACACTGCAGTGCCTTTGCCTCACAAGCTGGTCAGCAGAGAAAAAAAAAGATAAAAAATCCTTCAAGAAAGATCACACAGGGTTCCCACATTAATGAAAATTATTGAAAATTTTTGAAATTGAAACCAAAAAGATTATTGGAACTCCAGGTCCACTTCTTAGCTTGTCCATCAATCACAGGGCTTTTTCTGAATAATGTCTTTTAATAAAAATATAAAATTAAAAATAAAAAATAAAACAATAAAAAAAAAACATTTTTCCATGCTGTTTAAGGTATAAATATTTGTTATACATCTTCGGTCAAAAATCACCTCTGAGATATTAATATTATTCTCATAACATATTTGTGAATTATTCTTATTTTTATAATGTGTGATCTGTTAATTGAGTGATGGGAAATTTACTTTTAACTTTTTTTCTAGAATAGTAGAGGACATAAATATGGGAAGTGAGGAATAGTTCATTCATTCATAATATTAGCTCCTAAAATTAATTCTGGTTTCATTCCTAAAGATTACAGTTTTTGCAACCAGTACATACATTAACATAAGATTAAAACTCTTGATCCAAATATTTGCTTTTGTTAAATACAATGCTTTTTCTCATATTTTATACTAAAAAGATCAGTATCTTTAACCAGTGGTAACCTAAGCAACAGGACATGGGTGTTATAATTTTTAGTTTCCTGGTCCCAATGAAGAAGGCCTGAAATGGATGAGGGAGGTGAATAAGGATTATCCACGACTCGGTAAAATTTGGTTCGGTCCGTTTATCCCCAGTGTTAGCGTGGCACACCCAGATACAGTAGGCGCCATCTTGAAAACATCAGGTAAACCCTTTTCAGGTCTGTTCCACCGAAGGAATTCTGTATAATTTTGGTATATACTTGTACTTTTGTTGATATGTGTAAAAAATGGGGTGATAAAATCCAGTGCAGCAGCACAGTAGTTTCCAAAATCAGTTGATAACGGCAATGTTTAGTGTTACCACTTTTGAATTAATTATAAATGGGGCCAAGATGCCACAGCAACCAATCACAGCATGGATAGAAAGACCTGCAACGTCTATGATTGGGGACCTCTCTATTGCAGTCAACCCCCCCCCCCCCCCACAAAATAAAAAAAAAAAACAGCTTCTGCCAGTGCCTGTAGTTCAGAGGTTTCAGTTTATATTCATGTCATGTCCCCAAAAGCATATGTATATGGACCTTGTGTTTACATGGTATTCTGTTACTGTAGATTAAGATCAAATCGTTGGCTTAAAATTTTGTGGTTTTTGTGCAAAACTCGTATTGTGGGGTATTTGAATTCATGGAAACAGAATGCAAATGTTAGCAGATTGTGGTTAATTGATATCTACATCTACACAATAGAGATGAGAACATGCAAAGGAGTTTACATGGCCCTTGTCTTTTAAGCCAGTGAAAAGCGTTGCTGCGGTAACTGTGGTTACGAACATTTGAAAGTGTAATGTTCTCGCCATGTCAGAAGTATCACTTTGTGTGAAAAAATCATTGCCTTGTTCTTAAATATTTCACCTGAAATGTTTTCAGTTTAAAGCAAAGTTTGAAATTGTTTTATTTTAAACATTAATTGTCATTTTTGGGGAATGTTTATGTTATATTAGGGGAATTAATGGAATGAACAACAGCATATTTATATAAATCCTGTAGTATTACTTGTAATTTACAGGAAACACATTCCTGCACATTTATTATTTTTACTTATGGCATTTATAAAATAGTAATTAACAATTTTATATAAGTTTTTTGAAAAACTCATCAGCCAGCATTAATAATTAAGTATAGATGAAGTCAACCACCAGATTCTGTCAAGACATCCCCTGACTGTGTGATTTTCTTTATCATCTGAATCATGAAATCGTGGATAACCTTGACCAATGTAAACGACAAAAATAAAATCTGAACTATTATTTCTGAATCTTCAATATATAAAACACAGGAAGTCAGTGTAGGTCATGCAGAACAGGAGTGTATTTACCAGCATTTGTGTTTCTTTTTAATAGGTTTATGATAAATTAAGAACATGTTTTCAGTGCCAGATTGTAAAGCAAAAGCTAATGTGTTCAGTCCCTGTGTGCAGAGCCATGCAAGTTTTTTACCTTTACTGACAAGAGAGTTAGCTGATGTCCAAACCATTAGAATTATTGGTGGATGGTGCCCCTGGTAATAAGACATCATTCTTTGTCATATATATTTCTGCATTGTCACCATACTTACAATGCCATCTAGTGTTGTCATGATTCATGCCTTGAAAATACAATATTGTTTCACTTTTCATTTTTATACCATCAGGCAGTGTATAAAGTGAAATGGGAAATATTTTAAGAATTTCTACATTTAGAATTTTCTCAGGCAAAATGTTTCTTGAGCATGCTAATGTTCTGAGATGATCATATCAGCTATGATTAAGGTTCAGAGATTTTTTTCATTAATAAAATACTAGTGTTTGTATGAAAGGGACATCTGCAAAATATTTTAGATAACAATACACATTGTATACCTGACATGAGTGATACACTTTCAAAGCCAATTGAAAATAAACAAATTAGTCAGATTTAATTTGCTTAAACTTGTCATACTTGTATATTTTATACAATATACATAAAATGAATAGATAATAAATTTTGTTGAACCAGTTATTAACATTATACCCTATCCTGTGCAACTGTTGCTTGTTAAAGTAATTGATAATTTTATCAGTCCACCTGGATCAACTGATATATAGATACATCAAGCCAAACAGTTTCACATAAAATTGTTCAGAACTGGACTTCACCTTGGATAAAATTTAAGAAAATGCCCAAGTAAAAACTTTTTTTACCATGGACACTTTAACTGCAAGTAACAGCATAAAACAGAGATCCACACTAATTTAATTAAAATTGTTTTTAAAAATTCCAGATATTGCTTTTATATCACACTTGGCAGATAATGCCTGGACACACCTACAGACAAGTTCCAGACACTGCATAGTCTGACATGTTTATCAATCCTTCCCATTCTTTAAAAACTTGATATGTTACATATCTGTCATTACACAGTATGTCTTACTCATTATGCACATATAATTGTAATCAATTAAACTACAAATTTCTAGGAGTATTAAAGTATATATCAATACAATGTTATAACAAAAGTGTTTTGTTGATGTAATGCCTTCAGTAATGATGATCAGTTTGACAAAATTCAGGCCTGCCAAGTTACCCATCTGCAAAATTTGCATTATTTAGTTGCAGCTGTTTGCATGGTTATCCTGGTACATCTTGTAGCTGTAACACCAGCCCCACATCCTCTGTCTTTAGGTTTATAGTCTTCTTGCCACAGTCTGACTTTTCTGTCAGTATATATTTATTATCAATTGCTATATTCTTTTAATGAATTATTTGAAGTTAACAATTTGTAATTACTTAGGCATTGCTTGAATTTAAATAACAGTTGTGTGACTTATCCTCATAAATGTATTTTTTAGTCAATTAATTTTAGTGTTTTGATATCTATAATTAATTAATCAATTAGCAAGTAGATTTTGTCATTTAGCATTTATTCCTTATTGCCCATGTTTATTGCCACCATTTTTATGACTTCAAAATGGATATGTTAGTTGATCATGTAAAAGTAACAGTAATTGAAATATAGTAAAAAATAAAATAATTATACTTAATTTTTTGTTTATTTAGCTGTATTTAACTTTCAATACTGCAGAAAATGATACTTTTGAATAGTAAAATTTAAATCTTTTGCAGTGTTTTATTGACTAGTAAAACTAATTTTGCATGATCTGCTTGCAGAACCAAAGGCTTTAAAAATGGGAGCGTATGCCCATGTAGAGCCATGGCTAGGGATAGGGCTACTGCTCAGCTCAGGCAAGAAGTGGGCCCGGAATCGTAGATTACTGACGCCAGCATTTCATTTTGACATTCTGAGGCCGTACATGCAGATTAACAACAAGTGTGTGGACAAACTGATAGTAAGTGTTTATTTTCTTATTTTCTGTCCAGCTTATTATTGGAGTGACTAGGATTTACATTTCCAAGTGCAACAAAATACAAAAAAACTGAAACCTCGTCTGTATGCTAGGTGTTGATAAATTTCTGTCATAGTCTAGTTTTGCTTGGCACTGTGACCCATTGGTCTTTTGTTTTTCTTCTAAAATTTTGGATCTTTAAATTATCATATGTGTCATTGAACTATGAATTAAAGCAATACATTGATATAGTAGGATTCTAATTTAATTGCTGAAAAATGCTTCTTCTGTCCCTTGTCTCAACTTTGATAGAGCCAGATATCTTCCCTGGTAAATGTCAACATAATACATGTACATGCTACTATCACAATATATATATTACAGTGATAATTCAGTTGTAGCATGTTACATGGTGGCTGCAAAAATGTGTTTAACTTGTAATTCTAGGGTAAATTGATGGGATACCACAAGCGAGGGGAATACTTTGAGACGATAACTCACATCAGTCAGTGCACACTTGACATTATCCTGAGATGTGCCTTCTCCTATGATAATGATGTACAGGACAGAGGGTGAGTGTAATATCTATGTACAGTAAACCTTTACTTTGAAATGATCACTCTCCTGCCTTCTCCTATGATAATGTAAAGGACTGAGGGTGAGTGTAATATCTACGGTTATGATACTCAAGGCAAGCATCTGTGACACTCCAAATCAATTTTGGACAATGGTTCTGGGTATCTGACTGTTGAATTAGACACTCAAATGTGTGGCTGTAGGAATAACATTGGGAGGTGATTCTTTTAGCATTCCCTCACGGTATTGACGACTACCTCAGACAAACAAGTCAAAACCTGTACTGACAGCCAACAACTGACTCTTACATTTCACCAATCTGACGACCATATAGTGACACAATGTATAACCATATAATGACGCAGTGACTTAAATAATGATACAGTTGATTAAATTTTTATAACTTTTTATTTCCCTTTGGGATGCTCCAAAATCCAATGTATTTCTACAAAAGCTTTACCCTTTGCCTCATGGACTCTCTGACTTTTTTTCCTATTTGAAAGCCTTGAGTACTCAGTGTAGTTCCTTTACATATCTGTCACTTATTATCCTCTAAACAGTCAAAATGATGCATGGTAGTGGCAAATTGGTAGTGCGACAATCTAAGCATCAGTACATGTGAAATGCAATACTCTACATAAAGCATAAAAAATGGGCAGTTCTGCAGACTTAAGAATAAGGTATAAAGCCAACAAATGATGTTAACTGAGATGCTTTGTTGAAAACTGTTCTGTTGTCCTCCAGATCTCACTCGCATGCAGGGAGGAAGGACAGTTTAAGTACTGATCAGATTAAATTCAGATTTCTGGGTAGTCTGGGTAGCAAGGATTTAAGGGGCAGAGTTAAGTGTCATTATTTCTTTTGCTTTACAGGGAACAGCATCCCTATGTTAAGGCGGTGACAGAGATGGGAGTCGCAGTCACAACCAGACTCATGTGAGTATCATCATGTATCATCAAGCGTCTGCCTATGTCTGTAAGTAGAGGAGGTTATTAAAATTCTAGGCCCTGGCTCAGTAGCAGTTAAAAAGTACCAGTATCTGTACAGCAAGATTTAGTTGTTAAATTTGATTGAATGACTACATCAGTTCCCTAATGGATTGAAATTTCATCTTTGAGTAGTAGCCATGCTGGCTTCTCTTTATAATTAAGAGAATGGTGATCATAATAGGGTATAATAAGTTTTTTTTTATATAATTTTGTGGCTTTAAAATCAGAAAGGTTTTAGTTACTGAAATATCAGTGTTTCAGTATGTTGTTATTGCATGGCTTCTTAAATATGTTTAAAAACATATTTTATTGTATATTTAGATAATAGCATGGAATGGATAATTGCAATAAATACAGAAACTGGTATGTTGATGGTTCCCAGTATTCTAGGCATTTTTCATTTTTAATATTTTTTAAACATTCCTCCTTTATACCCTTTGAAGTTCTTGAAGATTAAAATTATGTTATAATAAAGCATAAAACAAAAAAATGTGCATAATCTTGCATTGTTCATTAAAACCATATGGCTGATTATTGTTGTCCACAGCACTCCTTACCTTTACCCAGAGCCAATATTCCGTTTGTCCAAGATCGGGAGGAACTTCTACAAGAACTGTAACTACGTACACAAGGTGTCACAGGAGATCATAGACAAGAGGAGGAAGGACCTGGTAAGTAAATGTCAAGGTCACCTGCAAGGTCAAGGTTAGAGTTTTCCATTTGTAGAAATTGCTGCATTTTTGCACAAAGACCGCATAGTCAAACCATCAACAAGATTCATAAAATATATGCTGCCATTAAGTTAGAAATTATCAAAGTTTGGGAGACATTATCAAGAAATTTTGTATATATGTTAGTATTAAACTTATGTGTGCTTGGTCAGAGGCAAAAGTCTTTATTCTGCATAAAGCAAATAGAAATGTAAAAATGACAATAAAATAAATTGCCGCAGTACAAAAATTATTATGAGGAGAATATTATTGTGCAATTACCCTGTGGAGGAGAATATTTAGTAACTAATCGTTTGCAAATAATTATGGGTATTTATCAGTAAATGAACTTTTGGCTAGTTGGTAAAGATGTTTTGTCATTTATGGTACTTTGACAGAATGAGCACGGGGAGTCCATTATGAAGACCGGCCGTTACCTGGACTTCCTGGACATCCTGCTGACAGCAAAGGACGAGGAAGGGAAGGGTCTGACTCCTCAGGAGATCAGAGATGAGGCCGACACGTTCCTGTTTGAAGGTAAATCACTTGGAAATCATAACCCAAAGACTGAATTTGTTAAGATTGTACTGTGCTTTTATAGGTATGAAGAATTTTAACTGGAACAAAGATATTTTGATACCTGCAGGGAACTCAAATTTTTCTTGTGGGGATTATGAGATTACTATGTAGCAGTTATGATACAGTTATCTTTTCATTAGCGAACCTGTGAGCTCATGCGATGGTGCGACGGCGTCCGTCGTGTGTCGTGCGTCATATGTCGTGCGTCGTCTGTACATTAACCATAGATATCTCAAAAATGTCAGGGGCTAGCATCATCAAATTTTTTACAAATGATCAGTCATCCAAAAACCTATATTGGATTCTGTTTACTTTTTTCTTAGATTTTATAGGGAAAAAGCTAAAAAAGCTTTAAAAATCTTCTTCTCCGAAAATGTCCAGCCAAATTGTCCAATATTTTACAGAAATGATCCCTGGAACAATCTTTCTCAAGTTTGTTCGAATGGTTCCAGTTCGGAGATTTTTGGCCGAGTTACAGGAGGTTGAACTTTTTTAATTGTGCATAAAAGCATATTAAAATTTAAATCTCAGAAATGGCTGGAGCTATCATCACCAAATTTTATGCCAATGTTGGTCATATAGGTCATATCTGAAATTGAGGTATTGGTGGCGCCACCTGCATCGGCCTTTTTTGTACGGGGTCATCAGTGCCTGTATCACACTGGGGGCTACAAAAAACTTCTTCTCTGAAACCATATGGCCAAAATGTTTAATATCGCACAGAAATGATCCTAGGGTAGTGCTTTCTGAAGTTTGTTCAAATGGTCTCTATTCAGTGACTTTTGGCTAAGTTATGGGAAGCTGAATTTAGTCATATGCCATAACAGCCCATTTAAGCTCAGTGGCTACAAAGATCTTCAACTCAAAAACCACTGGGCAAAATTCTTAAATCTCACACATTAATTATCCTCAGATGTTGATAATTCAAGTTTGTTCAAATGGTTTTGGTTCAGTGCTTTTTGGCTTCCTATATGAGTCAGAAACCTGCAAAACATTTTTTGACTGATGCCACTGAAGCCAGTTTGTTAAATATTTTACAAGAATAATCCCCACAATAATTCTTATAATAATTGTCATTAATGGTTCCACATGAATGAATTTTGGCTGAATTATGGAGATTGAATTGAGTCATTTTACCATATATGTTAGCTATGTGATGCTGTTACATCTAGCCTGGCACCAGTTTATCAGCATCTATAACATCATGACACTAGACATTTAGATTTCAGGTTTTCTTTGGTTAATATTGACAAGAAAGTTTTTTTAAAAGCTTTTAAAAATTTAGATTTATGATTTAAGTTATTCATCATACCAGGCAATGTTACAATCATTGATATCGAGCTCTCTGTGGCTATATAAAGACAACTGTACGTGGATTATAAATTTTTGGTATCCCTACTCAACTTAATTCAAGAATTTGCCATCAATGAGATATATCTGTATTTTAATTTTACATTCAGTATGCATCCGTAATAATTTTACATATATTCCTGATTTCTTTTTATAAAAAGTCAGCTTAAAAGCATTTTGTATTGGGAAAATAAATTTCAAAGTTATTTCAAGTAGGGACCACTTTTCTGTACAGATGGCAGCACTTGGTTTACCATTAGCAGATTGCCAGTGCCTTGATGTTGGCCATTAGCCAAGATGATGTCAGCTCTATAAATAGTTTTGGCACAGTGCCAGGATTGGAGGAAAGTGCAGTAGCTGCATTCTATTTATAGCTTTGGCAGACTGCTCACTGCATCATATTTGGCACCAAAGTTCAGCCTGAATCTATTTATAGCTTTGGCAGACTGCCAGCTGTGTCAGATTATGCAACATTTCAAGAGTTCACTCAGTGCAGCCAGGTACAGGTCAAAAGTTCACTCAGTCTAGCCAGGTGCAGGTCAAGAGTTCACTCAGTGTCGTAGCTTGAGGCAGCAATTTGTCACAGGTCACTCGGAAGCAACTGCCTTACTCACCTAAGCTTGTCAGCCCAGTGCATCAAACTCTGGGAAAGTTTGATGTATTGGCCTAATATTTTGACCTGTCTATGTGTCTTTGATGATTTCTTGCTCACAAGACAGGTGTCGCCACCTACAGTGACTTTTGCACAGTGTGTGTCCCTGCTTTTTTCTCAGGAGGAGTTTCATATGTCAGTCTGAAATTATGCATATGTATAGATCTCTGATAGCTTTGTTGTATACAAGACTGGTGGTGCCAGCTACAATCATTAGCTCAGCTGACTATAAGTCATCTGAGCTATAGTTTTTTCCTGTAAGTACTGTGGATTTAATTTTCACAGCATGTATACATAAGGATTAAATCTGTTAAAATCTGAAATTTGAAAATAAAAGCTGCAAAATTAGCCTAGTTATTGAATTTTTTTGGAGGCTCTTGTTGTATTCCCTTACATTGTCAAGCAGTCCACTTAGATGACTGGCGGGCATTCAGTGCACATCTCTATGCTCCCAGGGCTGTTGGCATAATTTTAGATGTCCCCAAAATCTCCTACCATACCGAAAATTGGGTCATTAGGACTTCGTTCCTTTGAGATATTAAGGAAAAAAAAACTCCGTTTTCCATAAAAAAAGCCAATGTTACACTTCAAGGCTGCCTAATATCAAAACCACTGATCTGTTTTTGATCGTATTTAGTGTTCACATTCTTTCATACATTTTCTATGAACATACCAAAAATTAGGTCAGTATTGGCTATTATTTTGAAGTTATGGGCCAAAACATAATGCAATTTTTAAAAAATCAGGAAATATATTTACTCACCTAACATGAGAATTGCTGAACCTAGAGACTTTTTTTTCAGGAATATAACTTTATTTAATCAAGATTCAATTGTTTACCCAAAATTAGATCTGAATTTTGCAAATTTTTCAAGTTATTAGCATAAATAAAAAATCAATACCTTAAATTTTGTCCAGCTATGGCACTGTTGATTTAATTTTCACAGCATATATACATAAGGATTTAATCTTTTAAAATCTGAAATTTCAAAGAAATTGATTTGAAAGAATAGCTTTTATTCATGTTTTCATACACCATGTCAAGTGTTGTTTACATCTGGCCCACCTAGTAGTACAGCCTTCACTTGCATTTTGTAACTCACCCCAGGCAGCTTGCCTTGGGTCAGCTTGGCCACTACCAGCAGGCTTCCCCTCTGCCCTGCACTCCCCCCCCCCCCCCCCAGATGGTGCATAAACTAGATGAATGTTATTATTTTCTGTATTTGATTCATTCTTATTCTAGGCTATGCTACATTTTAGATTTTGTATTATAACACCAGGGTTACAATGATTAAAGTGTACATTTAATTGTGTCCACAAAGTGGTGTATTGCTATGAAAGTGTGGATGTTCATGAGATAAGTAAAACCTGTAAGTAAAAAAATGATTCAGATAAAAACTTCTTAATGGAAAAAGTGGATATGCTTAAAAAAATAGGATTATATATAAACTTAAATGCATTATTCCCTTGAAAGTGAAATAAAGGTATTAGTCCATTCTGTCCACTTGCATGTCCATCTGTAAATTTTCATATGCATCACAGTATCTCAAAACTTTTACTGTTTTTCTTCATGACAGTCTTGTCAGAGTATTAGTTTGCAATCATATATTTAGAATTTTACTATAACCAAGTAGAAAGGCCCCTTTCCTCTTAGCTTTTCCTATTCTTATATAAATGAAAAACATTACAATAGAATATTTCTACATCCACCTTCGTGCTGCCCTCACTTTTCCCTTCTCCGAACCCCTTCCCAAAGTAAGCCTCAGCAAGAACAAGATGAATCAGATATATTCATACTTTAATATTTTGTATACCTATGTACATGCCAGAAATTATGTCAATATTGTGTAATATGTAGACATAGTGGGCAACACAATAATGTACCTTGTCAAGACTAAAGAGATATTGTGTCATACAGTCACAAATTCATAAATCACTTCATCAGCATAGTTAATCATAACATCATATCTGTCAAATTGAAAGCTTGCAGACTACCATACACTTTAGATCCTTAACAAATACCCTTATCATTATTCTACTACTGCTTATTACTGCTGTCATTGCATTCATATTTGCTCAAATATATCACAATTTTCAATCCCTCCTAAATAAATAAAAAATAAACCACTTTATTTGACTCTATTAATCCATCAGTCAGGTAATTTCATTTATCATTTACTCACATATTACATTACATTCCTTTATAATAGCCCAACATGTACATGATATTCATAAGCTTTATCGACTCGAAATAGTATTACAGTGGAGAAACATTTATAGTCCAATCATGATCAGCTGAGCGCCATGACCCATGGGTCCCTTGTTTTTGTGTTGTGTGCACCCATGCCAGAATTTCAGCAGTGATGTTTGTGTAATTGTTTCAAAATGTTTAGTACTTGCATTGTTCATATACAGCGAAAGTAATGGTCCAGCATTGAAGCATTATACCTGGTGTATTTCCCAATGCACAGGTTCGCATTAGGCCTGCAGGCCTTGTTATAAAAAAAAAAACTTGTATGGCTTACTTTAATGTCTATGTGTATGAGTGGCTTAACATTGTATACAGTGAAATAATGAATCTTTTACCTAAAATATGAAGTCTTTTTGTTCCCAGGTCATGACACGACAGCTAGCGGCATCTCATGGACACTTTACTCACTAGCAGAGCATCCAGAACACCAGAAGAAATGTCAGGAGGAGATCGATGCTCTGCTTGATGGCCGGGAATCAGATGAGATAGAGTGGTGAGAGAATATACAATATGACATAGATTATGTAGAATAAATGTTTGTAGAATAAAAAACAGGAGGAGAATAAGGCTCTGTTAGATGGTGGGGACTCAGAGGACATAAAGTGGTGAGAAAGACAAGAATATGACCTAGATTAGAAGAATTAGTAAATAAATGATTTTTGGGGAATAATTCATATGTAGAAGGTAAGTATGTGAGGGACTTGTGAAATCTGTAAGATATATAAGTTATGAATTTTATAACTGTAAAAATGTTGAATACAAAGAATCTAGAAGGGATAGTCATGAAGGATATAGAATGTTTTCATGGTCTAAAAGAGGGATGTTCCAATAAAGTCTGTGAGTCCTGGATTCTAGTTAACCCTTGTACATAGGAATCTATTCCCATCATAATAAGTGCACAACTACTGTCATTCATACACTATTAATGCATACAAAATATGAACATGAACAATTAAGATTTAATCAGTATTCAGATTCAAAGTATCATTATTCCCCTGACACCAGGGATGACCTACCTAAGCTGCCGTATTTGACGATGTGTGTAAAAGAAGCAATGAGGCTGCACACCCCAGTGCCATTCATCGAGCGAGAGACCACCAAGGACATGTACCTGGATGGCTACTTCCTGCCTAGAGGAACTGTCGTTGACATCCAGATCTACAACCTTCACCATAACCCCAGGGTCTGGGAGGATCCTATGGTAAGATGGCTAACTCTACGTTACACGTATTGACCCTGTCGTGCCGTACGTCCGTCCATCCTTGTGTCCGGATGTCCGTCCGTAAGACTGGCACGTTTCGACACCATTGGACTTACGAATCTGAAATTAGCCATACAGTTAGATGTCCCAAAAATCTCCTACCATGCCAAAAATTGGGTCAATAGGACTTCGTTCCTTCGAGATATTAAGGAAAATCCTCAATTTTTTATTAGAAATCTATTTTCACACTTCAGGACTTTCTAATATCAAAACCACTCATCTGGTTTTCTTCATATTTACCATAAATATTCCTCTATATAGTTCCTATGTACATGCCAGAAATTAAGTCAGTATTATTTAATTTAAAAAAGTTATGGCCCAAACATAATGGACTTTGTAAAAAAATCAGGAAAGATATTTGGTCACTTAAGACCAAAAGTGTTAAAGGAAGGGACTTTTTTTTAGTAATACAACTTTAATTGATCAAAATTTAATTGTATACCAAAAATTAGATCAAAATCTGGGAAATTGTTTTAAATATTGGCAAAAATATAAAATTGGTACCTTAAATTTTGCTCAAGTTCTACAATGGAACGTTTTTTTCCTGTAAGTACTGTGGATTTAATTTTCACAGCATGTTTATGTTAGCATTTTGTCAGTTAACACCAAAAATTTGAAACCAGTTGATCAAAAACTGTAGATTTTATTCAAATTGTCAAGCACCATGTCACATCAAGTTTACATCAAGCTAGTGTTATGCAGTTTGCTAGAGCTCAGTTCCCCAGCTTCAGCTCTAAGTTCCTTAAATTTAGCATACAGTTAGATGTCTCCAAAATCCCCTACCATGCCAAGAATTTGATCACTAGGACTTAATTCCTTCGAAATATTAATGAAAAACTTCATTTTTCCATTAAAAAAATCCATTGTTACACTGTAAGACTGCCTAATATCAAAACCACTGATCTGACTTTGATCATATATAATATACATATTTTTCTATTCATTGGCTATGCACATGCCAGAAATGATGTCAGTATTGCGTAATTGTTTAAAGTTATGGGCCCAAACATAATGCACTTTTTAAAAAATCAAAAAATATATTTACTCCTTTCACAAGAGGATTGCTGAAGCTAGAGATATTTTGTCAGGGATGTAACATTATTAAATCAAGATTCAATTAAATACCAAAAATTAGTTCTGAATTTTTCAAATTTTATAAGTTATTAGTATAAATATAAAATTAGTACCTTAAATTTTGCCCAACTTTGACCATGGCACGTTTGTTTCCTGAGAGCACTGTTGATATAATTTTCATATCATGCACACATAAGGATCATCTTTGTAGTTTAGAAAGCTGAAAGAAATTGGCCAAATATTGTAGCTTTTATTATTGTTTTTATGAGACCATGTCAGACGCAGGCTTAATCCAGCCCCTCTTCAGTCACCTGTATGTTTACCTTGTTGACCTTTCATCAGATTATGCATGCTTGAGCGAAGCATACAGTGGGGCAGCCAGGCAGCTAATGCCCAGCCACAGTTGATCCAGGTGTCCAACCCAACTCATCTAGTAGTTGTTTTGAAAAACAACATAACAATAAACAATAAAATAATAATTTTGTATTGGTTTTTAATAACAAATTAAAGAAAAATTAATAGAAAAGGAATTTGTTAGTTGATAAGTAACAGAAAATTATCTTGCAGTTACTGATGATGTAGGAATCTTGTATGGATGGATATAATGTCAATGTCAATGTTATTCCAAATAACACCATGCAGTCACCTATGGTATTTTTCAGTGAAATTTTAATGATAAAAAAATAAGTCATATTATTCATTACTAATCATTAGGGATCATATGAAGGAAATTAATGATAGACAAAGATGCAGTTGATAACATTAATCTAGATTCCTACTGTGTCTAGTGTGTAGATTGATGTGAAAGTAGTCCAAAGGGAATATATTACATTTATTTTTTTAATATAAATAAAAGCCATAAAACCAGGTACTTATGATCATTATTTAAATTTGTGAATTTTGTATATTCTGGATTCTCAACATCATTGTTTGGCTAAAACTGAATAAATACTAGACATGGTGCGAATGCTTTGCAAATGTATTTGAATACGAATATGAATATGTACTGCATTAAAAAAATTTATTGCTTAGGAATGGGAATTCAGGAAAACATGAAAGGATTTGAATACCAGTGCAGATACTTGCATTCATGAATATATTCTATAATATTATTTCAATAATCATTTCAGTTATATTTTATTTTAAAAAATCATATGATTTTCTTCTTATTTTTTTTAATAAAAATTATATTGGCACAATATTTGTTATTAAATTTTAATAAATAGTTAAACTCTTTTATTATATGTGCTGCTTATAAGTTATATGGCCAAGTCAAAATCTGTGTGACAATAGCACTCCATTTGTTAATAAAATAAATGAAATCGATCCTCTTCCCTGTCTCCAAAGATACTATCAAAATCATACATAAGCTAAACACCAACAACTCATAATAAAGCTTATATTTATTACCACACAAAACAAGCATGTGCCTCTTTCCCAAATCATATTTTTTATCATATATAACAGCTGAGCGCTGTGACCCATGGGTCCCTTGTTTTGGAATAACCAGGGAACAGTCTGTTTTCTGACAATTGACTGTCCCCAACTTTATCAAGGCCTGTGGTTGTTGTGTCGAGGGTAGTTTCTGTAGGAGGAATGTTCAACAAAATCATGTGGAAACTACAGTGTGTAAGAGAACCCAGGGAAAGCTTCTGTTGTGGCAAATTTTAGTGCTGAAGATTGCTGAAAATCACAGAGTTATGAACATGCTAAAAAATGATGGAAGTATTGTCGCATTACATATAAAATAAAACGTTAACAAAGTGTCAAAAATCAAAGTAATTTTTGAAGATTGCAGAGAATCATTGATAACTGAAGACTGTCATCAAGACATCTAAACAACTGTCCTGTTTCAATCAGTAATCTTGTGATGAGTATGAGAGATGCTATGATTACCTGCTAATGTTTATGACTTGTGCTGCAAATCTCAGAAAATAACATTTTGCAACTTAGGAAATCATAGACACTTATTGAAAATTCTCACTCACTGTGTTAAGCCTGATCAAACTGAAACACTCAAATTTATCAATACAATTTTATGGCTTTAAATCCCACCCTACAGTGTCTTGATTGTAGTACCATTATAAAAAGATAATGCATATAATATATTACTGGGCTACCACTAGTAGTTATTGCTTATCTTTGCTTCCATCATCTGACTTACTTGTGATGATGATAATGATGATGATAATCTTTTTTTTATTTTATGATATATTCAAAGAGTATCATAGAATTTCATATATGAATATGTATAATAAAATCTGGATGAATTTCTGTTTGATCAGGAGTACAGACCAGAGAGATTCACACAAGAAAACATGAAGAATATGGACAGCTATGCATTTGTGCCTTTCTCTGCTGGCCCAAGGTCAGTCCTTTCAGTTTCACCTGGGAAGAAAATATTAATTTTTGTTTTAAGCCCAGCTGACTATAAGTCATCTGTTGTGGTCCTTTGTCCGTAGTCCGTCCGTCTGGCTGTTTGGCCGTCCGTTAACAGGGCACATTTTGAAACCATTGGACCTACGAATCCAAAATTTTGCATACGGTTAGATGTCCCCAATATCTCCTACCATGCTGAAAATTGGGTCAATTAGACTTTGTTCCTTTGAGATATTAAGGAAAAACCTCCGTTTTCCATTAAAAACCTATTGTTACAATTCAAGACTGCCTTATATCAAAACCACTGATCTGAACTTGATCACAGTGAAGATTCATATTCTTCCATGCATTTCATATGTACATACCAAAAATTAGGTCAGTATTGCATAATTTGTTAAAGTTATGGGCCCAAACAAAATGCACCTTGTAAAAAAAGTTTTTTTTTTCCCTTTAAGTACTGTGGATTTTATTTTCATAGCATGTACACATAAGGATTTAATCTGTTAAAATCTGAAATTTGGAAATAAAAGCTGCAAAATTAGGCTAGTTATTGAATTTTTTTGGAGGCTCTTGATGTATTCCCTTACATTGTCAAGCAGTCCACTTTGGTCACTGTAGCTCATTCAGTGCAGCTCTCTGTGCTTCCCAGGCTCTAGTTATGCAATCCCATCACTGGGGCAAGCCCTTTCTCTTGTTGAGCTTGATCAGGCTGTCTGCAGTTTAAATACCACAGGGAGCCTTTCTCTCCCCCCTCCCCAACTTTCTGTTGACAGACCTATACTATAAATAAGATGAATCTTATTATTTCCTCAAATTTTTATTAAAAACCTATTTTCACACTTCAGGACTCCCTAATATCATAACCACCCATCTGTTTTTCCTCATATTTACTATAAATTTTCCTCTAAATAGTTCCTATGTACATGCCAGAAATTAGGTCTGTATTATATAATTTAAAAAAGTTATTGTCCAAAACATATTGCACTTTGTAAAAAATCAGGAAAAATATTTGGTCACTTAACACAGAAAAATGTTAAAGCTTGGGACATTTTCAGTAATATAACTTTAGTTAATCAAAATTTAATTGTATACCCAAAATTTGATCAAAATCTTTTAAATTTTTTAAAGTATTAGCAAAAATATAAAATTGGTACCTTATATTTTGCCCAAATTTGACCATGGCACGTCTTTTTCTCATAAGTATATTTAATTTATTTTTCACAGCCCGGATACATGTGAATTTATTCTGTTGAATTCTGAAATTTGAAAGTAAAAGTTTAAAAATTATTCTAGTTATTGAAGTTTTTCAGATGCTCTTATGTATTTGCATTTTGTATATCCAAAACCCAACCCTTGTTCACTGTAGCCTTGCCTAGGTAACCTTATTAGTGATGCAGCACTGGCAGAGCACCCCTGCTGAAATAAACATACACTTATTCTCATGGGCCCTTTCCTAACACCCCCCCCCCCCCAGTTCCCCCACCACCACCAATTATATTGCAATACATGGTTTGTTATTGTCCACTGTGTTTCTTTAAATATAAAGCTGTTTTGATCCAATATGCACACCTTTTCTTGAAACATTAATTCAAGAAGTATGCTCAGAGATGCCACAGTGTTCTGATGTAGCATTTTTAAGAAATGATTTCCTTTTCAATAATTTAACAAAATATAATTTAACCCATCAGTAAGCATAATTTGATAATATATGAAACAAATGGATAAATAAAGGTGCAATTTAAAATTGTGAATTCTGGAGTGTTATTATGCCCCCGCCACAAAGTGGCCGGGGCATATAGTTTTACCCATGTCCGTCATTCTGTCATTCCGTCATTCCGTCATTCTGAAATCAAACAGTTGTACGGACTTTTTTTCGCAATGCCTGCAGATATTGGCCTGATTTTTGGTGTGTGGGCAGAGAATGACCAGTTACAGATCGAGTTCGCGTTTCGTCCCGGTTGACCTACTTTTGACCGTTTTACGGCTCCTAAACTTAGAAAATTTCATGAAAAATAGAAATTTTCATGACAAAACACGTGTACAGCCTTTTTTTCGCAATGCCTGCACGTATTGGCCTGATTTTTGGTGTGTGGGCAGATAATGACCAGTTACAGATCGAGTTCGCGTTCGTCCCCGGTTGACCTACTTTCGACCGTTTTACGGCTCCTAAACTTAGAAATTTCATGAAAAATAGAAATTTTCATGACAAATACACATGTACGGACTTTTTTTCGCAATGCCTGCAGATATTGGCCTGATTTTTGGTGTGTGGGCAGATAATGACCAGTTACAGATCGAGTTCGCGTTTCGTCCCTGTTGACCTACTTTTGACCATTTGACGGCTCCTAAACTTAGAAAAATTCATGAAAAATAGAAATTTTCATGACAAATACACATCTACAGCCGTTTTTAGCCCTCAGCTCATAGGCTGATGGGCTATTGTCGTCACCCAAGCTGTCCGTCTGTCCATCTGCCGTCCGGTGTCTGTCCGTCCATCCGTCTGTTAACTTTTACCTTGTGAGCGGGATATCTCTAAAAGGATTCACCGTTGGAATTTTATTTCATCAGTAAAGATGTATATCGATAAAATCTCAGTCAAGTTCGAAGATGGGTGACCTTGACCCATTTTTCTACATTTTAGAGCTGATTATAGAAAAACACTCAGAAGTTTATATCTCAGGAACCATTGTGTGGATTTTCACAAAACTTACTATGATCATTGGGACTGATGGTCTGTATGTGCTGCACAATTTTAGTGGCACCATCTGCAATTTCTGATTTTTTAATGAAATTTTATCGGATTTTTTAAATTTTGGCCTTTTGTGCAGGATATCTCCAAAGGTATTCAACACAGGAACTTCATTTCTTCAGTGCTATTGCATTATATTTACAAAATCTTGGTCAAGTTCAAAGATGTGTGATCTTGACCTACTTTTCAAGGTCACAGAGCTTAGTATAGAAAAAAACTTAGAAGCTTATTTCTCAGGAAGCATTTGGTGGATTGTTATGAAACATGGTATATACCTCTCCAATTTAAATTTATAAATGATTATCAACTTTTGCTAATATTATAGTTTCACAATGCAATGCTTACAGATACTGGCCTAATGTTTGGTCTGTGGGCACATAATGACCACTTACATATCGAGTTCGCCTTTCGTCCCAGTTAACCTATTTTTCACCATATGACAGATCCTGAACATAGAAAATTTCATGAAAGACAGAAATTTTCATGAAAAATGCACATATATGGACTCTTTTTCACAATGCCTGCAGATACTGGCCTGATTTTTGGTGGGTTGCTTGATAATGACCCTTTTACAGATCAAGTTTGCATTTTGCCCTTGTTGACCTACTTTTGACCATACAACACTTCCTGAACTTAAAAAATTTTACAACATTTAACAAATGTTTCTAATTTTCCCCAGGCGGGGGCATTCGTGTCGTTCCGACACATCTAGTTTGTTAAAAATCTATTTTCACACGTCAGGACTATCTAATATCAAAACCACTCATCCGGTTTTCTTCATATTTATCATAAATATTCCTCTATATAGTTCCCTATGTACATGCCAGAAATTAAGTCAGTATTATATAATTTAAAAAAGTTATGGGCCCAAACATAATGGACTCTGTAAAAAAATCAGAAAAGATATTTGGTCACTTAAGAGAAAAAATGTTAAAGCTAGGGACTGTATTTCAGTAATACAACTTTAATAAATCTAAATTTAATTGTATACCAAAAATTAGATCAAAATCTGTTAAATTTTTTTTAATATTGTCAAAAATATAAAATTGGTACCTTAAATTTTGCCCAAGTTTGACCATGGCACATTTTTTTCTTGTAAGAACATTTGATTTATTTTTCACAGTCGGTATATATATAGATTTAATCTGTTAAATTCTGAATTTGAAAGTAAAGGCTTAAAATTATTCTAGTTTTCATATATTTATTGCCTTGCAAATTAAAAAAAAATATATTTTATAAAATATATATATATATATATATATATATATATATATATCTGTGTGCATTATGTGATGTTACCTGACTAAATTAAGTAAAATTGTTGATGCAATTTAGATTTGTGAAACAATTTAAATATTCAGATATATATGAGATACTTTAAATATATAGTAAAATTTATAAACTTAAAAAAATACTTAACAAAAGAAAAAATAGGATCTAATGCAAATATTTGTTCATTATTTTCCTGTCTCAGTAGAATGGAAATTAAAGTTATTTGCTTTGTTTTCCATCTTTCTGCCTGTTTTTAAATATTTAAAAATAATTTCATTAAAATTAAATTTTATCCTTTACGTATATGCAGAGGTACTGTAACTCCCACTGGTCCCTGTAAGCAGCATTGAATTTAATTTTGTATTCTGTATGTATATCCCAAGGTGTTGTAACTCTTCCCCCCCCCCCCTTAAGCACTGGTTCCTGAGCACTGAGGATAGTATTTTTATTGCAGTTATAACTGTCACAATCAGCTGGGCGCCATGACCCATGGGTCCCTTGTTTTTTCTTGTATTTTAGTACACTTTAACATCTCTTAATTTTTAAATACTTGCAAATGCTAAATTATGTCCTGTGAACTGTTAAGTGAACCATTGAGCAAAACAAAATATCAATAATATGCATATATTCCTGTCAGTACAAAGTTTAAGTACTGTGGCCTGTCCAGTATTTAAAAACTGATTCTGGCATAATATATTCTTTGTGAGTCTAACTACCAAATAATTGGTGCTGTATAAATACTATCATTATTAACTTGACTGAGCATCAGAAGAGTCAGAAATAACTTTGCAGATTGTTCTGAAGTTGAGCATGGTCTTATAGCTTCAGTGATTTGATCTTAGAATGCTCTACCTGTTATTTAAATTCAGTGGTGACATGATGACTGACATCATTTACAAGCTATTTATTATCAGCTCTTTAACTGAATTCATTATTTTCCAAGAATGGATTTCTCAAATTATTTCTCCACTGAAACAAACTTTTAAATGGATGAATTTAATTATATATTTTAAAGAAATATTGTGAAAAAAGGCAATTTAGTAAAGAGCCTCATACCTAAATAAACTGATGGGTGACCAACATGTATGTGTGTGTTTATTAGGTTTGTAATCTTATTGTTACAGAAACTGCATTGGACAGAACTTTGCTATGCATGAGCAGAAAACAGTTGTTGCGAGACTGCTGAGAAAGTAGGTCATGTTCTTTTTCTGTCGTCAAATAAAACTTAGCATTACCCCCCACTTTTGTGCTCTTTTCATGAATGAAGAAATATATTTTAACAGGTATATTTAGCATACAACTTTTGTTCTGAAATCTGAATTGGAAAGTTTGGCAATTTACTTACTTTAAAATGTAACTTTTTCTTTTCATTTAACAAATTAATAAGTTAATCAGTATAATCATTCTCCTGCTTGTTTGGCCCTAATCTTATGATTTTCCAGTGACTATGATAATCTGTGGTAATGGCTGTTCTGAATTCCTACTAAAGAGTAATATCATTTTCAAACATAATTAAAAGGTTGAATTTTCAGCATGATGAGAGAGACATGATAGATGAATAAATGAAAAAAGGTATTTGAAGATATTTGTATGTTTTTTTTTCAGAGGTTTACCAAAATTTCTCTTAGAGTTACCTGAGGCTGGGAATATCCCGACTTTAATTCAATTTAAATTTGAATAAATTTTGGTGAAACTTTACCAAAGCATATCCCATTAGATAGGTAATTCTGTATGGTTTACATTGATAAATACTTTGCAGGGTGTGCATCTAATTTATGATGATACCTGTGGTCACCTTGTGGTTACAGTATGTTCTGTGCAGTTGACCTGTGGTTGTCCCATGGTTACTGTTTGGTTAACCTGTGGTTACCTTGTGGTTAACATTTCAGGTTTGACCTGAGTCTGGACCCAAACCACAAAGTGGGCAAGCAGATCATCGTGGTGATGAAGGCCGAGAATGGGATCATGATGAAGGCAACACCACGTGACCGCGCTCACTGAAGGTATGAATCAAACTGGCAGGGTTTTGTGCATCCTTCAGAATACATTCTATGGTTGGCTTCATATTTGCGAAGTTAAATATCTGCAAATTTCTTTTATACAGTGTTTTGTGAGGGTTACATTTTTGTGATTTTCCATACAGTAACACAATGTAAATAATTATTATATGAGCTACCTAATATGTACGCAAGATCTTAACTATAACATGTTGAACATGTGCAAATTCTGGGGCAGATATACAAAAGTATTGGTATTATTTATATTATCAGTCATAAAATGTTTGCTATTATTGAAGATACAGTTGATGGCACAATATATATGAGATGCAATTGAAGCTACAGAAAAAAATACTGTTCACCTGTGCAGAAGTGGCATCTTATTCACAATGTTTTATTTTTGCACTAATTTCCCATTCATAAATACAATGTAGCACAAATTTGAAACCCTCATGAACAAAAAGATAACCCCAGTATATAACATTCCTGACATTTAGAATTTGGAATTCTACTACTTTAAAGAAGATAAATCTAGTTGAGTAAAGATTTACTAACATAGGAAGCTGTCAAAAAATGCTTGAGATCTAAGAAATAATCCCTTGGTTCAACCTTTTTGGGCCCCAGGTGCTCATCTGGTCAAATAATGCACGGATGAAGTATGTCTCTGTGTCAGACGCAAGTAATCTGTTTTACACACACAGCAGCACCTCAGGTTTAGCTGTGTCATTGTTCATACAAACGCACTTGAAAACAAAGAAATAGCTGTTGAAAATGTTGTTTTACACTGAAGCCACTTATCCTGTTGCTACTCCGGGTTATGAAAATAGCGTTCAGGTTGAACTGTCTTGACTAACATTTCAGATATGGACTGATATATATATGGAGGATATGAACTAAATAAGATGAATAAACATGCATGTGATGGGTACAGCTGATTATTATGCAACTAAAAAGGCTTCTTTAAAGCTAATGCCTTTGATTTTAGGGCACTGCTTGTCAAGTGATCAGGCTATAGTGATCATCCTTCCGTCTGTCCGTCCTTCTGTCCATCTGTCCTTCCATACTTCTGTCCTTCCATCAGTGACACTTTCTTTGGCGCATGATAACTCAAAAACAATTTACTGCAGCTTTCCCAAATTCACAGGGATGATTGGTACCTATGAGCTGGCTTCAGACCTATCAAATTACAGACATGTCGAAATTCCAATATGGCCGGCACAGCCCAATCGCTGATTTTATTTTGCGCGCGATAACTCAACAACAACATACTGCAGCTTTCCCAAATTCACAGGGATGATTGGTACCTATGAGGGCTTCAGACCTATCAAATTACAGACATGTCTGAATTCCAATATGGCTGCCACAGCCTCAATCGCTGATTTTTTTTTGCACACAATAACTCAACAACAACATACTGCAGCTTTCCAGATTTCACAGGGATTATTGGTACCTATGAAGGTTCCAGATCTATCAAATAACAGACTTGTGGGACTCACAATATGGCCACAACAGCCCAACCCTGATTTTCTTTCGTGCGATAACTCAACAACAACCAATTGCAGCTTTCCCAAATTCAAAGGGATAGGTGGTACCTATGAGGGCTCCAGACCTGTTGAATAACAGACCTGGGGGAATTCCAATATGGCCGCCACAGCCCAATCGCTGATTTTCTTTCACGCGTGATAACTCAACAACAACTAACTGCATCTTCCAAAATTCACAGGGATGATTGTTACCTATAGGGGCTCCAGACCTATTGAATTACAGACCTGTTTGAATTCCAAAATGGCAACCACAGCCCAAACACTAATTTTCTTTTGCACATGATAACTCAATAACAATCCTGCAGATTTCCCAGTTTCACAGGGGTCATTGGTGCCTATGAGGGCTCCAGACCTATTGAATTACAGACTTGCTCAAAATCAAATATGGCTAACAGACTACATTCAGTGATTTTCTATTGCACATTTTTTTCAGACATATCTTCTTTAATATAATTTGATTTTTTCCCTAATGTATATTGATAAATACCTGTTTCTGTTTGTCATTTTTTTCAAATTTAGCTTAATTTTTCATCCATATGTAAACTTGTTCAGCACGAGTGGAAATGCAGGGCCCTCTGAGGACCATTGTCCGACCACATCTAGTTTTTACAAGCCATGCTAATGTCTGTAAATTTGATTATGTGACGATTTGGAAATTCCTCCATCATTTTCATGTGGTAGACTATTTTTATATAATGTATGTATTTCTCTTAACATATAAAGTGATGGCATATACAGAACAATATTAAACAATAAATATTTAATAGACATAGGATTGGTTTGTTTGCAAATGTTACTGATGATAAATTAGCACTATTGCTATAACATGAAAGCTCTTTATCCAAAGTTATCAAGTGAGGCCCTGAACATACATTTGTTATAGTCTCCAGACATTGTCAGAATGCAGGGGTTAGGGTATCTTTTGGACACTTGGTCATAGCTGAACTGCAAAGCACATGGACTTGACATGCAGGTAGTTTATCTGTAGGATTGAAGGATCTAACAAGATACTCTTTAAAATAATATGGTGCAACTTAGGAATATATTCAATAAAATATCATTTTTTCCATTGATGTCATCATTTATGTAGTTGCACTTATGAGCCAAAGAATAAAATAACAAAAGTAAATGATCCTTTAAAATTTGACACACACTGTAAGGATGCTCCTATAAACCCTTTGCAGCTTTCTAAAATTTTGGTCTGAGCCTTCAGAGCTTGTGAATGTTTTGCTTCTTATAATCCCAGATATCTACTAAAAAGTCATGACATGCAGAATCATTAAACACTGATTTGATCCAACACTAAATCATGTAATCTGGTTCATGTAGATCATTTCCACTGGTCAAAAATTGTGAAACGTTTGTACAGATAAAAATTTGAATGACAGTAAACGTGGTTAAAATCAAGTGTAGAATTAGATGTGTAATACATTTACTTTGTTGGGCAGACATGTCTCCCAGCATACGTTCATTTTGTAAATGCTGTTATACTGTCTTACAATCATTTGCTTTTAATTTCTTAAATTATATTAATTTGATGTTTTCCTCATATGAATTTTTATCTTCAGACATTATAAATTAATTTCATTCTGATTTTTTTTCAGCATCATTGAAGAGTTAGGGGACCAATGAACCATCCTATTCAACAGTGCAATGCAAGAAATATATCCATTAAATTAATTGTTATAGGTATTTTGTAATTTTATGTGTTATTTGAGAAGGTATCAAATGAATTTGTATATATTTTGTATATGTACTAGTGTATATATTTTCTTGTTTATCTAGTCAGCATGTGTGGGGCCTATCCATGACTGGTTGAGTATTGTAACTTGTTGTGTAATAATTAATGCTTCAAGCTGTTATATCCACTTGGAATTAAATCAACATGCAGTAACATTGTGGATATCTGTAGGTGTGAATTATGGAGACTCTGAAGTATTACTGGCAAAAACTTCTTTAATTTGAAAAATTTTACCCCTATAACTGTAAATCAAATAATTCTAGTTGTTAAAAAGACTTTGAGAGTTGATACAGGGGTGTACATCATACACATTGCTGTTAGCACAAATATTGATATATATATATTACCTTTGCAAAGCAAAGCTTAAATGTCATAGTGTGCTTGTGGTAAAGGGAAGCTTAAAGCATTTTCATAATTGTTGAAGGTAGTAATATACATAAAAAAACTTCTTTTGTTTCATTGTCTTACTGTCATGAGAAGAATAATGTACCAACCTCAATGATGCTGGGAACCTATACAGTAAATAGGAACAACTTAAAGGTGCCTATTCACCTAACTTTTAAAAAAAGAATTTATGTGATTTTTGGCTTCCTCTGTCTTAGACTGTGTATTAATGATCTAAGGATAATTTTTGGTTGTGAAAAGTTCTTATAAGGCCTTCATGAAGGGTGTATGAAATTGTTTATCAACAACATGTTTGTTAACACAGCAATGTTGACAAATGGGAAAGAATGTTACCTAAGGTGGTAGGTTGAATATATGCGGAGGCAAAAAGGTCACCTGATGCAAAACCCCATATGCAAAGCTCTGGCTTATCTGACTTGCTGCAAGATGCCCTTGTTGAATTTGTTTTGATTATTTTGGCAGGCCCCCACATATTATAAAACTTTGATATAAACAAAACAAGCAGCCTTTGTGTGGGGATATCCACGTTTTATTGCCTATTTTATAAAACTCCAAGGGGTTACCTTTAGTTTTTAAAGGCCGAATAGGTGATTGGGCCTCTTTAAGATATCTAAGTTCAGAAGTCTCTTCATTATAAGTGATCATTATTAATTATTTTGTTGTTAGCTGTATTAACTTCAGTTACGTGATATTTCTTTACCAGAAATATAGGAATTATTTTTAATTCCATATATTTTGTATTTATGCCCATGATATGACATATCATTTAAAACATCTAATCATTTCAGAATATGTAGGATGGGACCAAAATTTACTTCTTGAAGGATGGCATTTCTTTATTGCAAAATACAGTCCATGATGCCAAACGGGCAGGAGCAAATCGTCTTTCAGCTCAGTATTATGTGCAAACCAAAAAGTCTCATGCACAAACAAAACCAGGTTGGAAATATGTGACAATCATTTTCTTGCACATATTGCATGTGGCATGTTTGTTTTTTATTTTTTTTTTAATTATAAATGTTGTAATTAATATACAGAAACCATTGGTCAGAACCATCCGCATTGCAAAGTGTGTATAATTACTTCAGGTGGCATGAGAGAAGTATCCAAAGAAATGCACCACCATATAATATATAAACATTATTCACTTTATGTATTAGAATTAAAAAGAAGTTATGATATTGCAAGTGTTTATTGAAATATTAATCTTTAACTGGATGATATTTTATATATTTATGTTTGTATATAAATATAATCTTGTAATAAAGAGATTATCAAGCTTAAGAACAACCTTGGTTACTCCATTCAATTTGCAGTTGGCATTCACAAAACATTCGCATCACATGGAGACATGCACACTGTTTTGATATATTACTGTTTTTAGCTCAGCTGACTATACTTCATCTGAGCTGTTGAGATGGTACTAAGTTTGTCCTTCGTCCCTCCGTTAACAAGGCACATTTTGAAACCGTTGGACCTACAGATTCAAAAGTCTGTATAGTTAGATTTCCCCAAGTTCTCCTACCAAACTAAAAACTGGGTCACTGTGACTCAGTTCCTTAGAGATGTTAAGAAAACACATTCGTTTTCAAGTAAAAAACCTATTGTTACACTTCAAAATTGCCAATACTATTAAAACCACTACTGTTAATGTTTTCATGTTTGATACAACCATTTCTGCATATATTACCTTTGTACAAGCCAGATATTAAGACAATTTTGAGTAAATTGTCGAAGTTATTCGCTCAAACAAAGTGCACTTGGTAAAAATCATGAAATATATTTACACACCGAAAAAGATAATTGTTTATGCTAGAGACTATATTCCTAAGGATAACTTAATTAAATCTAGATTTAATTATATACCAGAAATCAGATCAGAATTTTGTATTTTTTTAAGTTAATAGCATAATTGTAAAATCAGTACCTATAATTATGCCAACTTTGACCACATTTTTTTTTCCTATAAGCAGTATTGATTTAATTTATTTTCACAGTATGGTTATGAGAGTTTTTGGATCTTTTATTTTGCGAATAAAAGTGCACAGTCAACACAACCACTGATTTTATACAAATATTCTTAGAATCAATTTCAGCTAAGTGCTGTGACCCACAGGTACCTTGTTTCCATCTGTGAAAGTTACAGCAACATTTCTGTTTTATATGCACCATATATGTGAATTCCCTAAAAAATATACACCTCCAAAACGACAAGACCACCAAAGAACAACTTTGATGGAATGCAACGAGGTCTAAGATATCTAAATCATTAATCTGACACCTTTTGTCTGATTTTTTTTATGGTTGTGAAATTATTTTCATAAATAGCGACCTATGTGTATTCTCCACGAACTCATTGGACTCTTGGTTCGTGCAGTCATCAAGGACAAGGTCCCATTTAAGACCAGTAAATGAAGCCAGTCATTCATATTCAGAACGTCAAATATTGTGGTCTTAATTTATCTTCAGCCTGATGTTCCTTATTAAGGTTTGGCGCTAATTTAGAAGATCAATCAATTTATATGAAATGTTGATTCTCTTATAAATTTGTCAAACATAATTCGGAGCTGTAGTTCCATATGAAGAAACTGTCCGCCCATCAGTATTCATCCTAACAAAATGTGATTAAATGCTTTAATTAATATATTCAAACATTAAGCCATGATATGAAATTATGTAATTGTTTTTTTTTTGTATTTTTTATTTACTCTGCGCATATTTAAATTATATAATAACTGCACAGCTATAAAATAATGACATTTTAATAGAGCAGAAGTGTTATGGCTCGAATGAAAACTCTTTTAATTTCATTTCGTTAGAGCTGTATGCTAGTACGTAAAAATCGATTTTATAAACAAATGTAATGAGCGAAAGTGTGTTCAGTATATGTGTCTTCAGTATATACAGTAAACAGAGCAATTGTACCTCTAGCATATATAATTTGTGAAAAATACAAAATTAGTTTATAAAATAAAATGTTTTGAAAATTTTTCAAAGTACTGAAAATCTTATGCACAAGATTTGTACATATTGCATCTTTGTTAAGTTCTTGGACACCAGATGTCAGCCTAGGTTTAACCTATAACGTACGCTGAATTATTCTCACTGCGGGAACAGTGAATACGAAATGCACATTCGTAGAAACTTGAGCTCCTGTGGATTCTGTGGTTCGGTTTTCTACTATATGGTGAGTTCTTACTTATATTTCGGATTCAGAGGTCCATATCCTAAAGTTTCTTCTGCAAAGTCAAGCAATCATTTTATAATCTCACTCATCATCTTAATTGTTCACACCCTTGCAACTCATTCGGATTCGCTTCACTTGATTTTAACTCTCTTATTTTCTGCGGAAAATCACACCAGGTAAATATAGAATATTATCATAGATGGAAGAACATCAAAGATGGTAGAGGTGAGACAGAAAGGGAATATTTTAAATTGGAGCAAAAATGGAACACAATTAATTAATCCCTCCTATAAATGAGGTTCAATGGCAAAATACGGTTCAGTGCTGGAAAAAGATCTACTGATGTAACGGTACCTTTGCTAAATTTGGTGCATGCCGGCTATATTTGTTAGTGGCAACCGAGTTTTGTTGCGCACATGCAACCCGTATGTACCAAAATTGTGTATTTTGGGTAGGGCCCTCTACAGAGTATTGAAATATGTAATTTTAAAATCATCCTTAAAGTCCATAGTCATGGTAGGCAATCCCTGGACCCTATAGTCCTCGGCTAGATCTGTTATATCGTCTATCCAACAGATCTAGCATAGGGCTATATGGCACAAAGATGGACTATACTCTATAGTCCTGGTGTGAATCATGTCGGGAATAAATGTGAATTTAAGTTTCCAAAGTAAAAACAGACATGTCGCAAATGGACTACCCTATAAATGTGTAGCCCTTTCCTGTTCAATCATTCTAATTAAAATGTTATCATTCCTCAATCAAGTTCTAAACATTCTCACCCTGTGACATCAGTTACGTCATCCTACATATTAAACATTTAAAAGAAATTATAATGATTTATATATATACGACAGGCGAGGAAGCTTCGTCCATGGTGCTTTGCGCATTTGATCGTATGGTGCTGCCATCTAGGGAACGTGAGGATAACGAGTCATTCAGCTTACCTAGTTTTCGAGTTCCTTCCACAGCAAATTGAATAAACTAACTTTTAAAAAGCTCAAGTGAATATTTACTCCTCCAGGTTTATTTATAGAAGAGTTTGTTATCCTCAATTCATTTAAATGTGTTTGTTAACTTTTATATATAAAGGAACTTATCAGCCCGTTTTAATAGTGTTCTTACGGCAATTCTTCATGCATGAATACGGCAGGTGGATATTTAAAATTTATATAAGACAAGCCACACATCCTTTTTCAATAAATGCTGATGATTTTCCTATCATGAGGATGCTGTGTGTGTGAGGGTGTTTGTATGTGTGTGTGTGTGGGTGAGTGTGTGTGGTTTAAAGGGTCTGACCAATAATATGAAAGCCCAATGATATGTTTGCTACAAGACTAAAATAACCGGTTTTAATGCCATTGGCCTGAGACGCTGACAGTTACCATACCATCTATAAACTTTATTTATTTTTCCATGGATTGTACAACTGGTTATGATAACTAATGCCAATTGTCCAGATGGTCTCGTTCGGTATTCTGCAGATGACCCGGAGAAAATCACCGACCTTTGACGGGCTACTATATACACCCCATTCTTATATGATTACTATACGGGGGATCAAACCAGGGTCACCAGCGAAGAGAGCCGAGCGTTTAAACCCCTTGACTGTCCAGCCTTGAAAATAGAAAGATTAAAAAGTGTTATCGGTGGAAGGCTGGGGAAGGTTGTAAAATGTTTTACTAACCCAGTATATATATATATATATATATTCGAGAGACCCATGCGGAATCCTTAATTGTTTTTACGGATAGTACTCAGTGATGTTGCTTGTATATAATTAATTAGTTTAGGTAATATGAAGCCGAATAGTTAGAAAGGAAATATGGAAACGGAAAAGATTATTATCCATATTTTTATCATGTAACCCAGGCAGTTAACCGATATATAAAATATTATTTTGGTTTTAGGATAAAAATGTCATAATGAAGTTCCGTATCCTGTATAGCATTTCGTATTCACTTGTCTGTTACTATGACATATGTTATCAGTTACATTTTCAAGTGGAGAAATGGTAATATACTGTAATGTTGAAGATTAATGTCTAATTTTCAACCAGGAAAATAAACGCATACCTATCACTTAATTTAAGAAACACATTTTATAAATATGAGAAATCAATTCACATTTTACAACATACCATTCCCACTTATTGCGGTAAAGTCCATTGGTCATATAGAAAACAATTTTCCATTGACAGCTGCTGATAGGATGACGTCATGAAAACAATAAATGGAATGATCAGCGAAAAAAAGATGATCATGAAGAGACATGAAAAATCCGTGAAGTGTAAATTGAAGATTTATTTTAAATTTCTTGTTTGCCATATCACGCTGTCATGGCCATATGAAGCTTTCTAGGAAATAATTGAAAAATATTAACGTTTAAGAAAGTTATTTCTAAGTAGCAGGTGGACACATTTTGCTATAACAGGGAATTAAAAACACAAATTGATAAACCATTTTCAATTTCAACCAGGGATTATATATAGGTATTTCATATATTAATCAAAGGTATTTTTGTTTGGGGGGGGGGTTAAACCGATTTAAAACATTCGCATTGATTTTAATGATTAACATAAGTATGGGAAAGGTTGCATTTGAGGCATTTTTTTTTCAAAAAGTTAATTTAAGACGACTTATCGTACTTAACAATCGTGAAATAGTAATTTGAAAATGCAGTCTGTTTACTGTTAGTATTTCAGAAGGCATGGCTCTTCAACTTGAAAAAAAGATTTCCTTATTTCCGTCGCAGGGACCGGTCCACGCATGCGCTGACTTTTATCAGTTTCCTGTCCTTAACTTCTCCTCTAAGCCCGTCAAACTTTCATTCCTCTTATATTTTAAATTTTCTGTCTTAATTTCATTCTCTTAACTCTATTGAATTCTACTTTCTTTCGTGTAAACCTTAACGCTATATCCTGTCTTATTCTATTTATAGCTCTTCTTGCACGAGGCTTGAAAGTCATGCATGTTGTTTTCGTGACTTTGAATGTGTTTACCAAATCCAATATGGCGGGCGGGTTGACCTTGGCCTGGCCTCTGCAGGAAGAAGACTTTTTCAAATACGCTGGGGTCGCGGGGTCACGTTTCAACCGGACCTCCAGGCAAAAGGTAGTTAGGTTTTTACCAAACCCTGAATCTTGTTGTCCGTCAAATAACGTGCCCGTGTGTTTCCCTTCTCATTAGCAATCTTCCTGTGGCATGTGGAAAATTAAGTAAAACAACTTGAGCCTCATCATCAGCTCGGAAACCTTACGTGCGCGGGCAGGGCCCCCGCGCTGGCCCTCCACAATTAAACTCGCGTGCTCTACCGTCACCTCCAAAGCGGCAACGTCATAAAAAAACTAATTGGGGACAAGACGAGCAAAACAGCTTTTCCTGCTTTCTGTTTGGCAAATTATACACGACAAGTATGCGACACGCACTTCGTTCTTAAAATCACCTCTCTGTGTCACCTCTTGACCTCCAGCGTGACCTTTTCCTAAAAAAGAACCCCGTACGTCATTCAGGAAAGTGTTAGTGAGGACGTAAACAATGGTGAAGCCACGTTTCTATTTTCCTCACCTATATAGGTCACATATTTATAGTTAAAAATAAAAAAAGTGCACTGAGGGACCTATCAATAGCAATGTCATGTTTTTCTTCAGAAATGTTGGTTATATATAAAGTATAAAATTAAGTACTTAGAAAATAATTAGATGAAAGATGTCACCTAAGTCATGTTATACATAGTCTAACTGATTTGATATTTAAGCTTTGATCAGATATACTATTTATACTTTGAGCAGATTTTGCCTGACCCGAAAATTATTTTGCAGATACATACTTATATGTTAAAAAAATAGATAAATCAGCATTAAAAATAGAGACGGTTACTTCCACCAACACATTTTTTAGCATGATTCTTACATATTCAGGCACGTTGGACGTTTTTTTGGTCTTCCACTGTTAAATAACGATTTCAAAGGTCATCATCAAAGGTCAGGTCAAGGTCATATTAATGTCTTTGTCATGATACACTTTAACGAATAGGAATCCATATTATATATCCCACCATGACACCATCACCCCCTGTGAACCTTTATTATGAATATTTTAAGGGGCGGATCAATTAAGAATTTAGGAAAAGGAAGCGTATACAACGCAGGACGAATTTTATCACATAACCAAGAATATGTCAACATTTCTGGGAGGGTGGGTCTAGGCAGCAAAAAAAACTTGATCTGAAACCCTTAAAAAAGTTGTAGCAGCTGAAGGGGGGGAAGGGGGGTCAAGGTGTCTGGAACCTATATACATCATGGCTAGAATTCATATATGATCACATCTTAACTTTGTTCTCTACTTAACCACTAAACATAAATAATAAGGGATATTTCTTGATGAATCTTCAACATTATCTCTATCAACATTTTCTCTCTCTCTCTCTCTCTCTCTCTCTCTCTCTCTCTCTCTATATATATATATATATATATATATATATATATATATATATATATATATATATATATCAACATTTTCTCCTCGCTTGGCTGAAGGTATAACCAGTAATTCCTCTTGTTCTGCTGTTGGGCCGGCAGAGACGTTATATCGTTTAAAATCTTGAAAATATATATGCATAACAAATGTAGATGGCAAAATATTATATATAAGAACAGACCATAAAGTGGTCTTTAATCGCAGGTGGTCTTATTAGTGGGGTCAGTTATAACCAGCGTGAATGCTTTCGGTTCAAGCAAGGGTGGTCTTAATAGACGGGTGGTCTTATTAAAGAGGGGTCAGTTATAACCAGCGTGAATGCTTTCGGTTCAAGCAAGGGTGGTCTTAATAGACGGGTGGTCTTATTATAGAGGGGTCAGTTATAACCAGCGTGAATGCTTTCGGTTCAAGCAAGGGTGGTCTTAATAGACGGGTGGTCTTATTAGAGGGGTCAGTTATAACCAGCGTGAATGCTTTCGGTTCAAGCAAGGGTGGTCTTAATAGACGGGTGGTCTTATTATAGAGGAATCAGTTATAACCAGCGTGAATGCTTTCGGTTCAAGCAAGGGTGGTCTTAATAGACGGGTGGTCTTGTCTGTCAAGATCATCTGTACTTCATTAACCAGTTAATGTAAGCGTGGATCCTGAGACCATTACCCAAAGCAAGCATTAAATCTCACTACAAACTCAGCATTATATATACATTTTGCGGTGGAAATTTCAGGAAATAAAATACAAAAACATATGGATTTTTTTTATTGAAATTTGAATATGGACCGTTCCACAAGAATTTCTGTCAGCTTCACCTCAAACTTATATTTGTTCTTTTTGCTTTTATATCTTAATGGTAAGGAATTAATATTATTATTATTATTATTATTATTATTATTATTATTATTATTATTATTATTATTTCAACACATTTATAATATGTCTTAAATCTAAGTGCGTGTGTGTATGAGAGATTGAGAGCGAGATAAAGCGGCAGAGAGAGATAGAGAGAATACTAGTTTATTTTTTGACCTACAGAGAATGACAGCGGGACCTCAGTTTGGCTCCAGCCATTAATTAGAGCGGTCGTATGGCCTCGGTTCCATTCGTCCGTGGTACGAATGATCGGACGTCTTCGGCGTTCGGACGTAAATGGACGAAAAAACACACGTATTTACTCGCTGGTAGGTTGGAGTGTACACGCTCAATTGCTCGGAGGTAGGCGGCCGGGGCTCGCTATCCTAATGCGTTTTACATGTCGTTATTTCAGTCCGGACAATCGGCCAGCGCTGGGACCTCTATTCAATGCATTAATTGTTCTGGGTAATAGAAGTCAACGGGAAGAAACCCGTCAATATTTCTTTCAGTGCCTTCCGCGGAAGGTTTCTCCAACCACCATGGCTGTTTTAGATCGAGAGCAGCGCCTCCATTACTTGAGGTATTACATTCATATCAGTGTTTTGGCCAAATGTATTCCACGCTGGGCTCACAAGGCTTTCTCATTTACAGTCCAGCATGCAGCCAGATCTCACTCGGTCGAAGCCATCATAGAATATTTTATTCATCTCCTGTAAGGGGTATGACAAGGTTACTCCTCTGAGGAAATTTACTCTGTGTTGGAAATTTATATATACTATAGTATATAATTCTTAAAACAACACATTGCCTATACTATACGAGCGATACAATATTTGTACGATACACTGGATGGCATGAGTAATATAATGATATTACTGAATTTAAAAACACGTAGGCCTCCTGCAAAAAATCAAATTATTTTATAAATTGTATTTGTTTGGACCCTCAGAAGAGCCGTATAATGGTACATTTTAGGTGGACCATTTCAGAACCAGCTAATCTCATTTGCGCGAGGAATTGTGTAAAATTTATTTTATTTAAAAAAAAAATCCTGATAGAAACATAATAACAGCTCATTGGAAGCTTCTTTTCCAATTCAGGTCCCTGTTGACCTTGACCGTCATCCCGACTGAGCGTAGAGGAGCGACATCTAGTGGATAAAGGGACATATATACTTCAATTCTGGTCATTCATGTTTGTCCTGGGATGAGTCTGCGATTGTATTTTAATTATCACATTTTAATTTATTTAAAATGCATGCATTCACGATTGCTCTTACAAAAAAAATAAATACATGCGTTTACAATGTGGAGCGCTGTCATTATTGAATAACAGTTATCACATTGGCGACATTTCGTTCACCTATAAAGCAGTTCTAGTTTTACGCACCTCTGGAATTGTAACAGTGTGGGCTGGACAAAATGTCTAAATGAAGGGACATTTAAACCAATGTACTAGTACCATGCGAATTTCCATATCACATTTCACTGATTTTTTTAAAAATCATTCTGGTTGCACCATTCAAATTTCAAAATTACCTTTCACTAAATTTTTGTCTGTTAATCATTAAAAAAATGTGTATATTGTGTGTGGGTAAAGGTTGATGTGATTAGGTACAGATTTTGGAGCAGGACAGAATTAAGCAATCAATCATTGGTTTTATCACGAAAATAAAAACAAGCTTATTGTTAATTAATAAAACAGGCATGGTTATTAGACTGCGATGCATGAATTACGCAATAATTAATTATATATATAAATGTATATGTTTTATATATACACTTGTCAAATATAATGTTAATCATTTGATATATAAAGTGTCAAAAGGTATTCATTGTGTTTCTAAAAAATATTATTATTACTTCTATTATTATTATTATTATTATTATTATTATTATTATTATTATTATAAAGAAATAAAATATTTGAAGTAAATTGTATACTTATCATGTGAAACAACTCTCAAACAAAATAATATTAATTTGTTTTTTAATAATAATAATAATATCAAATTGCATGACACAAGTGAAGTTTTTAGGGTCTCTGCTTGATTTTGTATGACGCGCGCCTCTTACTATTTTTATAAAAGAGCCCCCGAACACGTCCACATGAAGACAATTTGGGCAAAACGGAAATGTAGATACTTTGTCTTTGGAAGTGATAATTGTTTCCAAAGATAAAAATCACAGTATCATGAGTTGGATAAAAACAATATCTTTTTATACGTTTCACTTTACAAAGCATTCGGATGGTGCTGGCGAAGCTGTATAGGCCTGCAGGGGCACAGCAGATTGTAACGTTAATGTCACAAAGAAAAGTTGTGGTTGGCGCGCATTGGTGCGGTGTGAATGTCTAATCCCGAATGGGTGTCCCACGCAGCTGCTTTTAGAATGGAAGCGATGCAAGAACAACACCCCGCGTGGTCCAAGTGTCGTCTGCTTGTAATCCCTGCGTGCGCAACATAACAGATCCAAAGCGCGGGATAATATTTGTCAATGTGTCACCATGGTAGCACGTACGTTAATATGAAGACACAGGCACTCGCAGCATTGACAGTTGTCCAGGTTACATCATTTGCATTGCATCACAACTGCTATTTAGGAAATTACCCAATTAATTGCCTCCCACGGATTAAGTGCGGAGCCGGGAGGACTTCATCCAAGGGAGTCAAGTATCTAATGTGTCTTGAATAACAGATCGTTCAATTTGTGAATGTTATCTCCCTGAGCAGCGATTGTCCCAAAAATTACCAAGCTATTCTGAATAAAGCTGTAGCATATTAAAGCCGGCCATAAATACTCATTTAAGCGATCATAAAGTCTTCACCGGTCTCTTTCTTGACGCCACGGTTTTATACGGCACTTTATAGCTAACACCCCGAAATCAAAATTCACGTATTTTAAACAATGCCTGAGGACGAATGCCCTTTTCCTCCGTGCATAAATTCATAAAATAATTAGGAGTCGACTTGTAATTGGCGCTGAAGGCAGTTTTGTTCGCTATTGTAATCATAATACAGTACCGACGGTCGTAACAGTCAATCTATGGGCCCATTTCTTCTTTTTCCACGACCAACCTTTCGTGGCCCATAGAAAATGTGTGTCCCTTTTTTCAGATCTGGGTTTCCTTATATATTTCTCCTATAATCCGCCGGTGTAATACATTCGCTAAACGGGTTTACTATGGCCCTTCTGTCCCGAGGAAAAGCTGCACGCTGAAATTATCTCATCTTAGGGGCTCTGTCCATGGTTGCTTTATATAGGAGCGTGTTTTATTATATAAATCATTCAGTCAATTGTGGGAAAAAAATATAGAGTTCCGAAATAAACAAAGGAGGCTAAAACCACATTTGACTGATGAATAAACGGTGGGCCTTCCTATATGTATTGCCTTTAATAAATGAGTTCTATGTCACATTCAACAGCAGAAAAAAAATATTTTGTATATATAACCTCTGCATGTGTTTCAGACCAAGTCAGCTCATTAGATTAATTAATTTGCATGACTTTAATTTTCCTATTTGAATATATGTGCGCGTAGTTTTGTGTTTGTGTGTGTGCACGTCAAAAATTCTGGTCATACATAAATGCTTTTTGATACTTGCAAAAAAATTTAATTTTCTCCTGTATAGTTTCGATAAATCTGGTCACGTGGCCCTCAAATACATGCAAAATAAGAGCACAATATTTTTGTATGACCAATGATAAAATTCAGTTTGATGTCCGATATATTAAAGGAATATATTCTAGGGGGTTGACATTATAACTATTTTATTCAAACTTTGATAAATGTATTAAGTATAATAAAAAAATAAAGATGTCCCTTTCCATGCATGCACCATGCATCTATATATACTGACAATATTCTTCAAATATTTGCCTGCATTCTTCAAATATATAAAAAGATGACCGGATCGCGACCGAGAACACAAAATCTAGTATGGGCATTTGAGCTGCATGCATGGGCTATAGTAAGTATATATGTATATATATATATATATATATATATATATATATATATATATATATATATATAATATATATATATATACACATATATGCTTATTTTAAATCGTTGTAATTAGGTTTGACATGTTGAATTGTTGATAAAGTAATAAATAACATTGCTTAAATAATAGTTTTATATGTTTCGCTTTACGGTCATATATATATATATATATATATATATATATATATATATATATATAGAGAGAGAGAGAGAGAGAGAGAGAGAGAGAGAGAGAGAGAGAGAGAGTGCATGAGATGTATATAAGCATATACATTGCAACAATGTCTATTATGCCAGATTGGCAAAATGGCATGCACTATAACCGGATTCATAAACACATATATATATATAGTTGTATGATATTAAGTAAAGTTCCTTCCATTTAATGATCTACATGTGGCCGAATAAATGTCGGAATTCATGTGATTACCCGTCCAATTCCAATTATTCTGTAGGGAACCCCTAACATGGCCAAGTCCGATATCTTTTTTTACACAATTCCAACATATAATTGTCGAGGATTTGTCTCGAGGACCAATAATAACTATCCATATTTCTATCTATCAATTTATCTATGTTTGTATATATATATATATATATATATATATATATATATATATATATATATATATATATATATATATAATATATACACACACACATATATATATATATACATATACAAGTGCCTAATTATTAGTATATGTCTTAATTATATGTCAATGTTATTCTGTGAAAAATTATTAATTATTTAAAAATGTGGTGATGTTCATGTATATTTGGGAAGAGACTACATGGAGTTTCATATTTAAGGTTCCGGTTTATTTAAAAAATAGTAACAAAATTCCCACAATCGATTTACATATATTAACGACGTATAACCGATCAGGGCCGGATGTGTATATATATATATATATATATATATATATATATATATATATATATATATATATTCGAGTTGTATTTTTTTTATGGATGATTTAAATTACCATATTGGATATTAACTAATAATATACCCACAAAACTCTTCGTTGTAATCTGTATTCCAGCATCCTTTATTCTTATAATACAGCATTTATAAAATATAATATTTATGGAGTTTATAACTAGACATAAATACAGGTATAACGTATCCAAACATGAGTGCTTATTTGATAAATTAAAATTAAGACTGAAAAAAAAAACAAAAGAGGACAGAAAGATTTTTTTTAATACAATCGTTGAAAAATGTTGTTCTCTTTTATTGAGTGTTAATTTATTTGTAAAGGATTTTAATAACAATAATAAAAACACCATGCATTAAGTTAATATCTTTATGGTTTAATAGTATATTAATAGTATATCTTCCTTTAAAAATCTGCTAACCGAGTTAACCAATTATATATATATATATATATATATATATATATATATTCTTTGACATTTTAATAACAATTTTCAGCTCTTTGAAAACAGTATCATGAAGAGTAAATTCAAACCATATACATGGAATTATATATATATATATATATATACATACATATATATATATATATATATATATATATATATATATATATATATATATATATATATATATATATACGTCACGATACATGCAGTTGCCTAGATACTGAACAGTTAAGGATCCTGATAACCTATTCACACACCAGAGCCATAAATAGCTTGTGATAAAGAAAATTAAGAAAAAATCAGTCTGAAGCTTACAGATATAGTGCATGATATGTTGCATGGTTTGAGCATGTAACTTAATATGAGAATAATATAAATGACTGTTAATAAAATATTATAAATATAAATCATATAAATATCATTTATATTAGAATAAATTTTGTGCTGAAATAGGTCCCCCCCCCAGTTAATTATGTCATTATCCGGTGTAGCAAATATAATATATATATATATATATATATATATATATATATCTATATATATATATATATATATATATATATATATATATATATATATATATGTTTCTAAAATTATGTGGCGAACCTGTTCATTTATCAAATATTTTATTGTTTGATTTTTATATTGGAAACAATCAAAGATCCATTTTTATGCGAATTGTATTATATATATATATATATATATATATATATATATATATATAGTATATATATATATATATATGTATATATATATATTTATATATATATATATGTCAGTATTCTCATTTTTCATCCGATAAGTTAAAGCAGAATTTGCATAACATGTCGGATTATTGTGATAATATATATATTTAAGTAGATTATGCATTGTCCACATACATGTATTCCAAGACATCAAGTTGTACTAAACACCTATAGACACGTTAAAATTATATTTCCGTGATACTTTATGTTGAATATGAAATATGCATCGACAAATTATATATATATAGTATACGTTACAGATGTTCACTGAGACTCGTCCAGTGGCCGCAGACCGTAAAATGTAATATAAAACTAGGGACAGTTGATAAAATGAGGGTAAAGTGTACGTTATGTACATGGATTACCGTATCAGATATACACGTCCAGGACAGGATACATTATATGTCAAACTGTTTTACCGCTGCATTTTTTACGATTATTAGAAATAAGATAAATACTGCATCCCTTTTGAATGATAAAAAAACTGATATGCGTTTTATCTGCATGGTGTTTATTTATATCACCTATCAGATTCTCATGCAATATCTTGGAGTAATGGCACTACCTTCAAAACTTTTTACAAAACTCCATGCGGCAAAACATGAAAACTGGTGTCAAATACAACGACCACAGGACAATGGGAGAGCCCCTGGCAACCCGCGTGGTAGCTGTCTGCTCCGCTGTTGTTCTTGGCGCCTTTTCCGGGCTGTTGGCGCGCGGAGCGGAGTGTGTTCAAAGTTACACCTCAACCTAAAACAAACTGCGGTAGCAATAATCCCGGGCTGGCTAGTCCGAGCCATCAGCAATGGATGTAGGGCTATGAAAGAAGCCCCAACGCGTCAGAAACTAGGCATTATGACCTCTAATAGCCGCCATCCGCTCGCGTTACCTGCAGACATTAGAACTTAACGTGGGCCAATGCGAGCCAAATGTTCCCCATAGGATTGCATCTTTGATCTAACAGACCCACTAACGGGCGCTTTTTAATCCAGGAAACATATTTCTAGGTGGGGCCTATTGTTCATGGCTGGCCGCCGGGGACTTGTTTCGGCCGTGTAATAAATGCCTAATGTCTCTTCGTAACATTGTATCACTTCGCCGCTCAAATGAATCTGTCAAAACGTGGAATTGTTCATTATCAGACCGTGATTTATAGAGCTTGCAGGCGTGATGGCGGTAAGATAGGCGGTGGACGCATCAGCATTCATAACCTCGTGTCACGGCGTGCTATCACTTTCGCTGGCCCCGGTAGCCCTGGACGGCCATGAATCTCAGCTTGCCTTGCAGGAATATGGGCCGGTGGGAGAGCGCTCGTTTAACTACGACATGATGAGCAGCTAACAGTACTAACTCTTGTCAATTTGACATCCCATTCATAACCCCTCTGGCCTCATTCCTCATCTTACATTTTACACGGGAGCTCCAGGTCCCCAAAAGTTAATTATACCGAAAACAAGCCTTGGTCTATACATTATTCAAACTGTCATTATATTATACTTAATACGGATCGTCCCCGCGGAATCGCAACCCCATGCCTTCGTGAGCGGCCGTTTAATTTACAATTAACTCGAAGTAATCATTAAAAAACCCGTTTCCATTAACAATCCTTCTTTTTTATGATATAAATATGACATGAAGAATTGGTTAAAATTCCTGCTGTAACTTTTCGGTAGGTCTTTTTGATTACATATCAAAGAAATTTATTTATTTCAGTAACTACATAAATGGGAAAATGATGCGTAACGAAACGGTTTGTCCGGTAAATTGTAACAAATCATGATTGGAATTTATTTTATTTTATCTGTAATTGGAGTTCGTACGGTATCATATAACGAAAAACATTTAGAGTTTGATATTGAATTTTCCAAATCAAGACAATTTGTAGGAAATGTTCTAAACTGGATAAATTTGTTCTTTAACCAATACCACTTCTGGTCATTTATAGATTGTCACTTTTTGTTCAAACAATTCAATTTACAGACGGCTACCATGGAAATCATTATAAAAATTGAAAGATGTCTTGTATATGTCACGCGCCGTCGGTCGATCTGGCCCATCGGCCGATGGGTTTGCACCAACGGTGGATCGACTGATGGGTCGCCCATCGACCGATGCATGGGCTCACCCATCAGCCGATGGGCCAGACCCATCGGCTGATGAGCCAAACTCATCAATCGATATTGAAGTTCACTCTGAACAAAAAGTATATACTGTATCAGGTATTATTTCTTATTTTTTTTATAATAAAATAGACAATAAGATAATAAAATGATGATGTAACCTATGAAATTAAAACAACTGTTAATTAACCACTAAAATGGCTGTTGAATCATACCTTTAGATGATACACAGTGCAGCTAAACTAAATTTTCCGTTGGTAATGTTTATATGTAACTCTATACAGTGTATCTGTTATCTCTCTTAGGTCCAACTAGAATATCGTTGATTGTTTGATCTTGAACATGAATTTTTACACTACATACTGCTCTGAGCATCTCCTTCGAATACAAACATAGGGCATTTAGACATGAACTCTTCATTCCGATAATTTAAATGTCCCTTATTTATTTTGGAAAAATAAAATTTATATAAGCAGCATTTTTGAAGAAGAAATATAGATATATGTATATATATAAGTTGCATATAAATATCCCACCCCGAAAAAAAATCATGATCCGCAGTGTTTCCTATAGGTATTTTCTGTAGGAGTTATCTGATTTAACCGTATATATTTAAAACGTCCACTTAAACTTAAAATGTTATCCATTATCAGCATTGAAAACCCTCAATATATGGAATGAAACCCTTTGCGCTGTTACCTCTATATATACCATGCCCCACTCCATATAGTGCATGACACCTTTTGTACAGACAATATACCACGGTGCATGGGACGGTTCAGGGGAATTTATACCTTATCAATCACAAGGTGATAGAAGGTTTGCACTTAAAAATCAAAATATTGCGTCATTTAATTGTATTTTTTGTCACGGAAGTTTTTAAATATGAAATCGACCGATGGCGCAAGCTCATCGGCCGACGGGTTGCCCATCGGCCGATGGGTCAGATCGACCGATGGCTCGTGACATACATGTATATATATATATGCATATACAGCATTAACAAGGCCACGATGGTCGTTTATATTTTATTTAATTAAAATGCAAACTTAATCAGGATAAGCAATTCCACGTGAACAGATTTATCTACACGGTCCCCTAGCGAGATTAATAATATATATAGTTAACATTCGAAAACCACGGTCATATTGAAAACCACGAAGTTTATCTAGAATTTTGGATTATACAAAGGATCCTATACAGTAGGCCAAATAAAAAATGGATTGTCAATTTCGTTATTCAGCTAATCTAAAAATCATTTGCAAAAAAAACACTCTCGGCCGTATCCTAAGTAACATTGTAAGAAATTTCTTTTGCTGGTTTAGTTGTTCCATACCGTCTGACCTGTGGTTTCAGATCGGGAAGACCTGCATGCATGTGCTTCCGGGTCGAATTATATATGACCTGTGGATCAAGGTCGGGATGACCTAAAATTGAGTGCAGTTAACAGCATTTTTTCTGAGACTGCAAATGTTCAAATGCCTCTTATAAATGCGGACCTATATACATATTCTGGAAAGAAGGGTTTGTATAGAGCACATTTGATCAATATCATATTGGTGCGTTTTTTTTTTTTTATAATTGTCATTAAGCCCTTGTTATTTCATGCAAAGAAAAGCCGCATTAAAAACGTAAAATGTATACCGCGGGTGTATGTACTATAGTGGTTCAATAAAATTTAATGTGAACAAAGCATTCTACAGAACTGCATGTTATGCATAACAACACAACACTAAGATGCAGGCATATAGCCATTAATAAATGCATGTATATAACATTGCTTTGCACACAATAATATTATTCACACACATACACACGCGCATACATTTATATAACAATGTAAAGGAACTATATAAAATTTAGCAGATTTTTACTTATTCATGATCGACCTTTTTAGGCTAAAATAACACATATATAAGAACAACATATAGAGTGATGAAATTTTTTTTCTTATATTTCCTCGGTGTATATTCAGCACAATGTCTGATATAAGGCATAACAAAAAATTCTCGTTTTAGACCAAGTTTTATTCACACACGATGAATCTAAGCGCCTCCTGCAATCAGTTGTTTGTCATGTGAACCAAGAAAAGAGAATTTAGACAACATTTTTATCCATTCAGAGCCTTCATGGAACGGCCGACTGGTCAGTGGCCTTGTTGTGTCGTGTGTTAGTTAATGTCGTCTGTCACAGACGCTGATCACACGGCCCTAAGGCGGGAAACGCGACGAAGCCATAGCGAGGTAATTTGATGGAAGCTCTACGGTAATACGCGTGTCAGACGACATCAGGCGGGAGGCGGTGGCATGACATCTTCTCACCCCCACAAAACATCCAAATACTGGTCCAATATGCATGTCCATATACGTCTTTGAACATATTTCTCTCCCTCCCTCCCTCCCCCCCCCCCCTCTCTCTCTCTCTCTCTCTCTCTCTCTCATATGCTTGTATAGACATTGTTTGCGAATATCCCATTGTTAAAAAGGTATAATATATATATATATATATATATATATATATATATATATATAAAGAAATAGAGGACCATGTAATTAGCCATTAGTCATTTAAAGATATAAAAATATATATGTGTGTTCAATATATACGCTCAAAAGCCAACTCGGTTCTTGGAGTCCATGCAAGCGTCCTATATATATATATATGCCGGAAGCGCGAAAAAATCTGGCTGTTGGACCGAGAGGATCAAATAAAGTTGGCCTTTGTAGCAGTCACTGGCCTTTGCCTACTAACTCATAGACCAGTTTATTGTGCAAACACTGGGAGCCTTGACAAGGGAGCCTTAGATTTTCCTCTAATTAAATAATTATATACTTAAACGATATCTTATCATGTTATAATACGACGTAAAATAAAAAAGATACAGATTTACACAACCTTTCAAACTTTGACAGAGATCACCTCGCATCAAGACGCGTCACATTGCAATGTGCATGATGCACTAATTTTTTGGCTTGAGCCTCCCTTACTCATAACGTTTTCTCCCTTTATTCTTCCTTTATGATATATACATACATATATACAAGGATATTACATAAATATACAAACATAAATATCACACATATAATTATATACATACACTTACATAAAAACATATATATGTTCGTGTTTGCGCGCCTTCATAGCCAATTGTCAAGTACATGCATGGGTATATATATATATATATATATATATATATATATATATATATATATATATATATATATTCACCGCATATACTGATAGCGTGTTTTATCTAGCCACTTCGTTTATAAACAATTAAGTAAGTGTCTACCGCCTGTCGTCGCCCTCCCTGTCCCTCATGGTCCGACATTCTCCAGCATATGAGGTCATTACGACGTTACGTCACGTGTTGATTAGACGGCACGACACCGGGTTCCCTTGACATACCACACGATACCCGTGTCAGCGATATGTTTAGGATTTGGTTCCGATCACATTTCCCTCAGACATGCCTGACACCCACCCATCCTCACACCCACATAGGATGGTGTTTTTTTTAACAATCCATGCATTGGAGGGCAAATTATATTGCCCGATGGACTATCCTGGTGAAAGATGTTTGAAGTAAATAAATAAATAAATGGGAAGAGAACATTTAAATTACACCTGCAATTTCTCGTATTCTAACACATATATTTGACAATTATCCCAACATATGTTCATTTGTTATTGAATCCGTTTGGCAGTTACTGCTTTGGAACATAATTTTGAAACTTTGGAACAAACTGCATGAGTTTGGAATTTAATTTCATAGATTTTCATGTATAAGAATTATGGGCTCAGCGACATTATTGACCATTTTTTGCTTTTCGTCTATACAAACCACACTAATTGAGGATTTTTTTTTTCAATATCAGAATTTGAAATTGTCAAGAAAGGCCAAAACCTGATTTTGTCATTTATTTTTACATGTTACTATATCTGACCTAAGTAATGTAATAGTGAACAAATTAACGTGCTTATGTGCATCATAAGATTAACGAAGTTTCAATTTAAATCGTTGTTTTTTTTTCTTTTTTTAACTTATAACAGTTACATCCATCGCCTGTTGGTGGCGCTGTCTGTGGAATGAGGTTGAAGGTATACATGCCATAAGCATGGATTGTTATCATATTAAGCCTTCAGGGTTTCAGATATGCTTTAGGTAAGGTATAATCCAGAACTGAAGTTATACACTCTCGTTACATTAATATACATCTGTAGGAATCCTCGGAGCTTTATCGAGATTATACTGTTTTGTCTCTACGGCTCTGGCGGGTTTTGAACCAGGGACGTTCCACTGGAACCTCTCTAACAACAGGCTGCGTCCAACCCATAATTAAGATTAATTAAAATCATATATCTTAAACATAATATGAGGATCTACTCTATAACATACGTACAATGATGCCTCAAACGCTTTCAAAACTTCATTTCAAAGTAACAAAGAAATATGCGTTTAAAATAGATATCCTGATCACTTAAAATGTCAGAATTAAAAAGTAAGTTTCAAGACAATAATAAACTATTTAAAGTTTTTTATGTGGTGCAAAATATACAGTTTTTTTTTTGCACAAAGGCATACAGAGTTTCCAAATTATGGATCAAAAACGGATTAGTTTCCGTTTTGCTGTAGACCACGAGGCAGCTGTTAGCTCCATGTATATGATGTCTTTAGGTAATATCTATATATACATTGCCTCATATTTTGTATATTCGGTTGATATATGTAAGCAATACCAAAAGGTGTTTTCTTGTCCAGAGACCTTATTTTCGCAAGCCTCCACCAGGTGGATACAAAGGATATATAGAAATGGGTCCATTATTTTATCTCACCTTAGATGAAGATAATAATAATTATATTAATACATATATATATAGTTTGTATGTATGTCTCATGAAGTATTTCTTATTATTAATACAAACTTTATGATAACTTAAGGTAAAACATAAAATTCGGATAAACTTTGTCTTCACTGTTATGCACTTAACTCATTTGACACTTTTAGTAAATAAATTGCTAAGCAGAAATGTGTACCGAACACTTCTATAAAATTTAAAACATACTCTGGTATGACAACAGTAGTCCTCTGACGAAGTAATGAAAGCATATAAATACACATACTGTTCATCTATCCAGGAGGGGAACGGAAAACATCCCAATAAGGCCTGAATAATATTCCAATCAAATCTGATCAGCAATGAAATGAAACCAAATACGAAAAAATCCGAAGAAAAAATTGAGCAGTTTTAACCAGTGTTGGCAGTAATGTATTGTGACTGCGGAGTTTGCTCACAGTTTGCCTGGATTTGTGATCGTTTTTGGTTGTATTTCCTCTCGGCAGGAGCTGCGTCTCTCGTTACCGGCCCAGCAGCCTTACAAGCCAGCCTCCGCAGGAGCCAGGGATGCTGGGGATGCTGTTCATTTGCTCAGGTATCTTCCAGCAGTCACTTCTCATTATGACGCGTCGCGGGGGGCCTCCGCATCTCCTCACCGCCCGTGCCCCTCATCAGCAGCCCGGGGCTCGGGCCAGCTTCCCTTAGGGTTTCGGCAGCGGCTCACGTTACACTGCCGGAGAACCTCATTACGGCATGAGGTAAGCCTGAGATGAGGCCTTGTGCAGGTGACGGCAGCCATTGTCTCACCTTAATGAGCTGGGACAGGTGTAATTGTCACCTGTCAATGTCGCCTCGACAAACTTCACCGACCTCCGCATTCTGTCATTTACCAAACATTTCTACCAACTCCATGTGCCAACCTATTGCTGCTCGTTTTGCCGTTTTTATTGAAGGCGGCAGCGAGTTCCGTCTTACTGACGACATCTGCGGGATGAGGTTGCACAAGTTTGCCGGGCGATGATTGCTCTCACATAATGGTTGAATGTAATAATAGGGCAAAAAATATTTGTTACATTCAGAAATATTATCGATATTAACAGTGCAATAAAGTCATTGATAATGACGCTCTTACTCTGCTGATATTGGTATAAATATAATTTTATGTATAAAAATAGGTCATCAACGTATGTTTTTACTTTAAAAATTTAACTTTTGCGGTTTTTTAAACATGACTATTGTATTATATTGTCCATATAGGTATGTGAACATTTTCTTTAACCACTATTTATCTTTTACTTATTTTTTTTTGTTTCACACACACACAAACACACACACACACACACACTTATATATAATAGTTATACCGCGCACCTTATGAATATATTTTAAAGTTGAGAATATATTTTAGAATCCTATAGATGTATATCTAATCCAGTACAAGGTGAAATGATTCATATGTAAGATCAAAGAGAATCCAATACCATGGTTGTTCCAGGGGGCGCAATTGACTTTTTAAGGTTTCAACGACCTCGCTTAATTGTTTACCAATGGATTTTATGGAGAAAAGCTAAATTTTGAAAATTGTACATCAGAAGAAAGTAGATGCAAGGGAATAGGTAGAGATACTTTATATAGAAAAAAAGAAGAAAAAGATAAGAATAACAAGAACAGAAAAATAATTTAATGGAAGGAAACAAAGGGAAAAGACGGTCATACAGGAAGATATCCTGGCAAAAGGGAATGTGCCTACAGGGGAAACTTTGCATTAAATATAACATGCATGTATATGCATGTGTTTGTTCGATTGGTTTTTATACACGTATTTAAAACATGTGGGGCATGTGCCGTATTTACTATACAGCTTATGCATAAAAAGGCTCTTACAACCATCACAGATGCGTATAATAAGAACCTTACTGAACAGGTATTACCAATAGTTCATTAATATGTATATATGAAGAGAAAGCCAGAAATCACATAAACTCTGCATGCAACAAAGGTATAGGTGAAAAGCTGGCTCTGAAGTAACAGTTCCATATAAACAGAGCATGCATGTCTTGTAATGGCTTGACAAAGGTGTAAATGAAAGAATTAAATCCTTCATTAATCCATAAACATGATTTGTCCATTAATTCATCACGTAATTATAAACCATCATGCAGTGTGAAGCTGCCCGAGAGAAAACTCTACAAATGTTTGGGATGACACCTGCTAAACGATAATAGAACGGTGTCACTTTAGGTACACCATTGTGTCAAGTCCATTAAAATCAGGTGCCAAAGTTCAATAATATCCTCTTGTCAATATTACCAAGTACCGGTCCATTACGGCGCCTAAGGACGTATTTAGGTGGTAGCCATTCACTCAGCACTCCGCAATTGATGATCATACACGGACAAGGCAAAGGTTGGCCTGGTGCTCTCGAAACCCGCCTGTTACCTCAGGAAATATAATCTGATGCCCGACTTCCCCGCCTTTTAACCCAGAGAGCCTGTTTGTTCTATATTTGAGGCACTTGATTAAAGCTCGATTTACTGTTAAGGTATAGCAGTGGAAATAACTTCGGCTATTAAAGCGGTTACGGTGAAAAAAGGTGTTTGCGTATACGGGTGCGGCCGGGAACGGCGTCCGCTCATTTGATCTCTGTGGCTCCCAGAAAACGCATCCCCGTGCCGACTCTGGGGCAGCGACATTGTGACTGCAGCAGTCATATTGTGACGGACTCCGAGCCGGTAATTGCCATATTCGGGGATTATGGGGCAGGCAAACAATTGTGTTTTAACATCATATTTACCTTGGGCGACAAATCTGATGATTAAGGGTACTGTTCCTGGCCAGACAAAAATATGTATTCACATTGAGCCGAGCACACCGCTGCCGGCTGGGAAGGGGACTGAATGCGGACACGCGACAATTGCTATCGATTAGGGCCCGGTATTTTCTCTCTAAATATTTATTCAGAAAATCTTGACAGATTAAATTGACTAGGCTGCCATGCGAGCTTCCCCGGGGGAATGTGCTCCAATCGATGTATGAACACAAACGGGGCAGCGGCTACTGTACTGTTATCAGATATGGGCCTCGACCGACTTCAAAGGCACACGGAGCAAGGGGTTGCATTTTAACTTTTTTACGTTCAACTACTAGGCGACAAATCCCGAATACTTGCCGGATGTCACAAGACTTGAATAGTCCCCGGTGACTGGCCTCTGTGACGGTAAACCATGAGTTGGTTGCATAAAATGTCACCAACTGTCCTGCATGCTTACATATAAATATATACCGTAAAACGCCAGGATCCTATATGATGGTAAAAAAAATGTTTATACGGACTTGCTGCTTATGCTGACGTTACCTAATAAATTACTCAAACTGAACTAATCTTACGGATCATATATACTAATCTAATCTTAATGTTCATACTGAACGAATCTTTTTGTTGATTTATTCTGACCGAACGTTAATGCATGTACATATAGTTTCAAAAGCTTACTACGCAAACTGACCGGGTGTTATATTTCCTTTTTGACCGAATCTTAATGCCCATACTGACCTAATCATACTTGTCACATTGACCAAATCTTACTGCTTATACTAACCAAATCTTGACACTCGGAGTGAAAGAGCATTACTGCTCTTTTTAAACTATCTTAAATCTCATGCTGAACAAACCTTACTTCTCACACTGAATAAATCGCATTGCCCATACTCTTAAACATCTTAATCTCATACTTAACAAATCTTACTGTTCTTACTGACCGAATTTTTAAAGTTCATGCTGATCAAATCTTAATGCTCATACTGAACAAATATTACTGTTCATACTGACCGAATCTTAAAGCTCATACTGAACTAATCTTTGCATTTATACTAACCAAATCTTACTTCTCATACTGACCAAATCTTACTACTCATACTGTCAAAATCTGATTACTCATACAGATCTAATCTTACCACTGTTACGGGGTGACATAAAAGCGGATCGAACTGTCCCGCTAGCGACGCTTGCTTATCTAGCGAAGCGGTTGGTACGCCGGACTTGGGCGCCACCGACATGGGTTCGAATCCCGGATCGACCACAGAGATCAAAATTTTCCCCTGAAAATTTGTCTTCGTAACAAAATTGGGGCTCGTCCAACGTGACGGCAAACTTTGTGGCCCAAGGAATAGTTCACCGAAGGTGTGACCTCTGGGATAGTCTTAAGAGGGGGTGTGTTACGGGGTGACATAAAAGCGGACCGAACTGTCTCTTTTCTAGCAAAGCGGTTGGTACGCCGGACTTGTGAGCCACCACATGGGTTCGAATCCCGGATCGGCCCAGAATTTTCCCCTGAAAAATTTGTCTACGAAACATCACTCATACCGACCGAATCTTACCGCTCATAATGACCAAATCTTTATGCTCGTACTGACCGAATCTTATTGCTCACACGGACCAAATCTTACCACTCATACTGACCAAATTCTACCAATCATACTGACCAAATCTCACTGTTCATACTGACCCAATCTTGTTGCTCACACGGACCAAATCTTACCACTCATACTGACCAAATCTCACTGTTCATACTGACCAAATCTTGTTGCTCATATACTGACAAAATCTTACCACTCATACTGACCGAATCTTAATGTTCATACTGACCGGATCTTTGTTCATAATGACCCAATCTTACTGATCATACTGACCCAATCTTACTGATCATACTGACCCAATCTTACTGATCATACTGACCCAATCTTACTGATCATACTGACCCAATCTTACTGATCATACTGACCCAATCTTACTGATCATACTTACTCAATCTTACTACTGATACTGACCAAATCTTACTGATCATACTGACCCAATCTTACTGATCATACTTACCCAATCTTACTGATCATACTGACCCAATCTTACTGATCATATTGACCCAATCTTACTGATCATACTGACCCAATTTTACTGATCATACTGACCCAATCTTACTACTGATACTGACCAAATCTTACTACTCTTACTGACCGAATCTTCATGTTCATACTGACCGAATCTTAATGCTCATACTGACCAAAATTATGGTACAACTCTAATGACCAAATTTTACAACTCATACTGTCCAAATATTACAGCACATACAATTTTACTGCTCAAACTGACCAAATCTTACTATTCATGCTGGTCAAATCTTACTACTCATACTGACCATATCTAACTACTCATACTGATCTAATCATACTGATCAAATCTTACCACTCATAATGTACAAATCTTACCTCTCATTATGACCAAATCTTACTACTTATACTGACTGAATCTTAATGTTCATACTGACCAAATGGTAAATCTCATACTAATAAAATCTCACCACTCATACTGACCATATCTTACTACTCATGCTGACCACATCTTACTGCTCATAATCTTACGGATAATACTTATCAAATCTTACTGATCATACTGACCGGATCTTTATGTTCATACTGACCAAATCTTACTGCCCACACTTACCAAATCTTACTACTCATACTGACCAAATCTTACTACATACTGATTATATCTTACTTTCACACTGACCCAATCCTACTGATCATACTAACCAATCTTACTAATGGTGCTGACTAAACCTTCCTCTTTATATTGACAAAATCTTGCTACTCATACCGACCGAATCCTAATGTTCATACTGCCCGAATCTTAATGCTTATACTTGCCATATCTTACTGTTCACACTGACCAAATCTTACTGATCATCCTGACCAAATCTTACTACTGATACTGACCATATCGTGCTACTCATACTGACCGAATCCTGATATTCAAATGACTGAATGATGCTACTCATACTGACCGAATTTTAATGTTCATACTGACTGAATCTTAATGTTCATACTGACCTAATCTTATTGCTAACACTTACCAAATCTTACTACTCTACTGACCGAATCTTAATGCTCATACTTAACAAATCCTACTGCTCATACTGAACAAATCCTACTGCTCATACTGAACAAATCCTACTGCTCATACTGAACAAATCTTATCTCTCATACTGACTATATCTTGCTGCTCATACTGACCAAATTTTACTGGTTATACTGACCAATTCTTACTGCTCATGCTGCCTAAATCTTAATGATTATACTTGCTGTGTCTCACTCATACTGACCGAGTGTTACTACTAATACTGACCGAATCTTACAACTTGTAACTCCCTCTTAATGCTGAACAAACATGATTCGTTATAACTGATCCTGTAAATTCCAGCATGCATGCAATGAGAATGGCTAAAATGACATATTCACATGCTGGCGGAAACCTTTTCTGACAAGAACAATTTGTGATGCCTGGAATTTCAAGTAACCGTTTCAAGCTGGAGGAAGTCGCCATGTCTCAGATGGACAGTGCCTACGCGCATGCGTGCCGGCACGTGATAAACAGTCGGGGAAATGCTAGCTCAGGACCTATTTCATGTCGTAAACGTCACAAACAGACTGAGAGTTATGATAAATGAGACACGATGTCGGCTTCTGGCAGCGGCAGGCAGGTGGATTCCGAGTCGGCCTGCCTTGTATACCACACACGGAAAAACCATGGACTTTACCAAACTCACATTTCTGCAGAGATGTCTTTTTTTCTGTACAAATTTGTATAATACAGCATGGATTGGAAGTGTTTGTGTGGGTCTTGCTTTTCTACTCTCAGACGGCTGATGGATATTTATAAAAAAATACGACCACACGATAGTTCATATTGACCTATAAATACGTGCACCGAATGAAAATACCTATATATAGTGTAGACAAAATTTAATGTATGCGTGCTATGAAAAAAAAAAAAACAACGAAAGTGTCCCAGAGGTAACAGGAAATCTAGTGTATAAGAGATATATTGAAATATATCACGCATGTCTAGATTCATTGAGTAAAATATTTATTCATTTCAGTGTTTTTGTTTAATCATAGCTTTTTACAGGTGGTCTAATAATTACACTGATTATTTTATGTATACTTTTTGCTGTATGGCCTCTATAGGTATACAGCATCCATTACCCGACGCCTCAAGGAATCATCATGGTTCACATCCACAGAAAAACACAGGGCTTTCTTCATCCCATCTTGAACAAGATTTCGAAAAAATTGGGTCCGTTCCTAAAATAGTGGCTATCTCTGAATACCTTCAAATGTTCCTGTACAGATGCGTGTATTTTTAGCCCCTGCTTAAAACAAGCAGTATAGGCTCAAAATGACGTGAATAAGCTATCCATGCACGTTTAAACGTAGAATTACATCTCCCTTAATTTTAAGTACCCCATTACACGAAAAAATATTATACGCATGCATGCATTTTACCCATCAGCATGACTGTGGGGACAGGCAATGGTTTTTAGAACACTAGTTCCCCCTGGTGAGGAGTGATATAATCAACCTCTTCCTCTTTTCCATCATTACAATAACCCCAGTGACATCAAGAAAATAAAAAGACAATTGTAGCAGTATCAGTTATGATAAAAAATAATGCATTTTTATGATTAGGGATGATCAATTTTACTTTTGAATTCATAATAATATAATTCATTGTTAAATGAAATAGAAGCTGTTTAGTCCATATACATTTTTATCTATATATTGAATAGTTTAACGATCTTGTTACTGGGATTAAGAGCCATATATGCATATATCTTTTTTTCATGTATATATATATATATATATATATATATTATATATATATAAGATATACAAATAAGTATGCCTTTAGTATTTTATCTGAAGTTATTAAAAGGAAAAGCGGAAATAAAGTCTGCAGACAAAAGGTGTATCCACGGTATCTATGTACACATCCCGGAGTCCATCCGGAAATAGAGTATACCTGCGGCTTAATCACTCCAGAAGCTGCCTTTCTCATGTAAAGCGTATATCTATACCAGGTGAATCCATTCTGGCTGGGTTCTGGAATTAAACAGACCAACTCATTTCCTGGTGTAATAGAGACATAGACAATCATGAAGCTAATTAGCGCATCACTTCCCCAGCAAAGTTGGTGTTCTGGAGCCCGCTAATCGGTCCCGGAGACCCAGCACCCGCTGAGGATGTCAGAGTAAATTGGGAATCTGGCTCGCGGATGTTACAGATACCAGGTGCCCCGCCAGCATCTCGCCACACCTGAAGCATGTCAGACAGGTAATCATACGAGACATCAGATTATCATACAGTCAGGAACAGGGCGTGCATGTTTGTATGTTAACAACACATAAACTATCTTCTTAATCTGTTATATGGTGTGATAAATATATGTGTAATTATACACATATAGGGATTGCTGGATGGGTTTTGACTTCACTGGCATTTTAAACAATTTTTAAACATAACATTTTAATCAAAATCTTCAAGTTTTAAATTCTGAATAAAAGTTATATTATCTATCCGGCTAAAATATACGTGTAATATACTATATATATATATATATATATATATATATATATATATATATATGTATTTTATATAATTTTTTATATACTTCTCTTAATACCTTTATAGATAGATAATTCTTATATTTGAAGAAAACTGAATGATAAATCTAGTTGACAGGTCATTTCAATGGCTCTATTTAGGTTCATCTTAAAGTCTTTATTCACCGACACTGAAGACAGGCACCTTTAGTTTGTGGAGAGCGGCTGATCCGGCCTTTAAGATTGCTCGAAAGCGTGATTCCGGGATTTACGACAGCACTGCAGACATGAACGATGTAGACTTATACAGCCAGAACAAGGCTGGCGTGATGAACCGTAGATGAGAGAGCTGATAAACCACGGCGGTAGTAGCGGAGAAGCCATAGAGTAGCAGCAGGGCTATTGTGTCCTCACAAACATAATCGAAAGCGTGGACGAGCGGCCAAGAGAATATTGAAACAATTCCCTGATGGTTAACCTGGCGTTCTGAAGCCGGCCGACAGGGAACCAGCCTGACAGAGTCATTACACTTTTATTATACGGCTGGTCAAAGTAAGCCTAACCGGTCCGTGAATGGGGTATACGTCATTCGCTACAGCAATGGAAGTCATCCACCACGAGGAGCTCGGTTTATTTATTTCCCGCCCTGCCTTACTACTGCATACTACACTCATCCTGTGTCACAGCGCCCACACTCCCGTGTATATATATATATATATATATATATATATATATATATATATATATATATATATATATATATATATACCTTAATCTTTGTGTGATGGCACAATACACATGCACGTACACATGCCCAGTGGCGTTATTGGTCGGTCGCATAAAATTCCATGAAATATAATAATGATTTTTGATAAAATGATGAAAACAAATTTAAACCCATCCATTAAATTAATAGTTGAATCTAAAGTTTGTATGCGTATGTCAATAAATTGGACAAGACACAAAATACTAGTGTTCGAAGGGTATAACCCCTATAATAATATTGACATGGGTGTCAAGGGCGTGTATCTGATTTCTACAGCCGTGTAACTACATGTAGATGTCTTTTCCAGTAAATTACGAGGACTATACTCATTTGGACATTGTTACACTGATCGCTTTACACGCAGGCTGTTACGGTCAAGAAGAAAGTTGACCGATATCAGTTAAGGTAAATACGCGCAAAACACACATATACAAAAACAATAAAAATTAACGTGCGGTTCACATGTATATTGTTTTATAAACATCACTTTAATTCTTAATCACACTTGTAACAAAAAATGATACTTACAATAAGCATAGGAGTTTTCTACTCGGTGCATAAACTTTCGATGACTTTATTTTTGTTATATTCAAAGTATAATGGGTTCGCTCACTCGTGTATACATCGTGTTCTTTCTGATATGTACCCAGTTGATCACTACAAATTTCTTCCTGACAAACGTGTTAGTATGTACTTCGGTTTTTTATTTTTAAATTTTTCATGATATTTTATTCTTTGGTGGTATGTAAAGGATAATGACGATAAGCATAGACAGAGGCTTATTTGAATTACCATAAATATTTTAGGATACATCATCTGCTGAAAGAACAGATAAATTATGGTTCCTCGTTTCACAAAGAGGGGTCGAGAAAGTATAAAATTAAAATGTTCAGATTGAAAATTTCATTCCAGCTGACAGACGTTGTCACATACATACTCTATAAAAAGTATAATAATATAATGCTATCCTCAGTTATTCTACATATGTCTTTACAGTTTATATATTATCTAAAAAATGCATAAATTTATAACACTTAGTGAAGCGGACTAAACATATTTCACGTGCACGCATATTTAAATGTATTATATATATATAATTATATATCATATTTTATTTTAAGTTTCTTGTATGTACACCTATACATTAATGCAAAAGAAAAGTAAAAAAAAAATAATTAAAATAGATTTAAGACATCTGTTCCAAAGGTTTAAGACAGAATCATCATTGACTATTCACCACTATATATTCAATTAAAGCATGTACGTTTCATTGAAGGATACAAAAGTATACGCCATAACTATGTATAAATATGACATCTGCAAAGAAATCAGTATTTTAATAATTCATTTCAGACATTTTGCATAATTTTAAGATACGGGGTCTTCATGCAGTATACAATTTGCCTGTGTCATATATACTTTTTAGTAAGCATGCATGACATCTGCATGCATGGTTGTCACTTTGACTCACTGACTCCAGATCGCCATGGAAACGTCAGCGCATGCATGCCTTATATGTATTTGTATATCAGTGCCGTTGTTCCTGTATAATTAAACTAAAGTGTATACCATGCAGAGTCCATTATATGATCACACCAATATGTACCCGAGTAATTCCTCCGTCATGGTAAACCATTTAATGTGAACCAGAGTAATTTCCCCGTTGTGATTAAACCATTTAATGTATACCAGAGTAATTCCTCCGTTATGATTAAACCAACGTGTACCATGTAATCCTCCATTATAATTAGACCAATAAACTTGTATATAGTGTAGATTGATGTTATAGTCTTATATATAAACACAACTCCCAACCCTGCATATCGACGCGTAAATCTCACGTTATGGAAACAAAATGTTTCTTCAAAGAGTTAATAAATAAAATGTTCCTGTAGTATATTGCTGCAATAAATGATTATATGAGTGTAATGTTATATAAGTAGAACTTAACGGGCTTCTTTGCTGGCGTTAGTGTTAGGTTTTACTGCTTTTTCCCACGTACTGCGTGGTGCCCGAATATTATGATAATACAAATAATTTAGTTAAAGCTATTGTTAGGAAAGTAGCCGATATACAGTAGCCGACACATATATAGTGATTCATAAAGTGATGTAGTCGTTGAACTTTGAAGCTGATTGACGGTCCCCGGTTCGATTTCGGCCACATTCTTTTGACGTCGCATGCATGGCTGTTGTTATATACATGTAGTATACATTATATATATATATATATACCGTATAACAGGGCTGTAGCATATATATCGTTGAGCAGCAAACCATCTAACAAAGTCATGTATCGTTAACGTCAGGTACCCTTGTATCGTTATTTGATCTTCCGATGGAAATTAACGTCAGATGCCAAGCGCCATAAGACATGTATGCATTGTGAACCGTTATTGGTCATAAACGAGGTTACCGGTATCTGATTTGCTTTTTTTTAAATTAATGTCATTTAGCTTGGGAGATACATTTTATGAAAGGAGGTTATTTCCTTTTTGTTAGACAATAAATAAAACTCGTTTTGAATTTAGCTTAATTGTATTCCTAATATATATCCTATCGGCACATCGTATACACATACATATCGTTAGAACATGTATTTAGGGTATCGCGAAACGTATCTCATATAGCGTATAAGGCCAAAGGTCGATTCGTATATATATACGAATATACCCTCTATAGTCCTAACAAAACCAATTGAGATCATCTTTCAACAATATATACTGCGGTAGAATATAGCAAGTTTCAGTTCAGACAATGGTCGGACCATATATATACTGTATAGTCAGGAGACTCCGTCATTAATTGTGGATTAGTTATTTTATTTATAATAACCTAAGATTCAGAATCTTAAATCTTAATAATAAAGGTGTATTTTCCTGTAAAAGTATTGTTGAGTAGACGTTAATTTGACACAAACGTATCGTTGATTTACACGACAATAATAACGATACGTTTGTTTCGGAAACTGATAAATTTCGGGATTAATTGAAATAAACTTCTAAAAAAATGTAATGAAGGGGTGGAGTATTTATAGTTGATTCTATTTGGCTTATTTGTAAATATAGTATAACATTCATCCGGTCGAAATATATTTCTCGGGACGATTTACAATTTATATTGTAAAATAGTTGCTTTTAGTAAAAATACAGTAGACCTACATTAATTAACACACATTTTCTTAGAACGTATCAATTTTCGCTGCGGAATCAATGGGGCAGCATTTGGCGTTTTTATATCTTACGATTTGAACTTTTTCCTGAACTGGAGCGGTTGTGGAATATGAAGCGACAATAGAAAATGACGGAAGCTTGCATTATCAGCATTAAGCAGCAGCGCAGCCTCTGGGGCCGTGCAGCTGCTGGCTATATCGTGCACAGGGGAGGGGGCCGCGATAGTCGGATAGCCGTACATCTAGAGGCATGGCGGTCTATATGCCATAAAGCAGGGGGAGAGCGCGACAGAAGACGGCGATGGTTATCTGGGCCGTGATGTATAGGTTGTGTGTGGCGGGGCCGATGGTTTCATCATAACACAACCTGTATATCACACGGCCGCCGGTCTATTCCTTCCCCTTATATGAAACCTTGTCAGTCCGCGTTCAGAATTCCATCAAGCCGGTCAAGTTCCCATCAGTTGTGATCGGGCCCTCGAGGCCCGCAGCGCTTCGTGGTTCGCGGTTGTGATTTGGTATTGATGGATACGAATGCCCACCCGTTCCCCTCTTACGTCAAACGGCATTGTGCACCCCAGCTCCCCGCGTAAACGAGACTTGATACGGTACAGTGGACATGATGGATGTCGCGAGTGATCAGGAGCGACGCTTCATCATACGAACCAATGAACTGCCAGCTCCGGCCACCAAGCTGCCGTCCCTGGCCGACTCAGCCTGCAAAAACCACCACAACCTCTCCCTGACGGGCTCCCTTACTCCCGATGCCAGGAACAGAAAACGAACGCGCCGTGCCCAAGAGGTGACCCAGCCATAATACATGATAATGTCGCCCCTTCCCGCCAACTGCTCCGCATGCAAATGAGTACCGTAAAGATTGGTTGTGACTGACGGCCCGGAAACAAAACATGACGCGGATCTGCGAGGAAAAATGGCACTGTCATAAACACTCAAATCATGTCCACTAAACTGAACGTTTATTTGTTATAGCTTGGAATTGGAGCCGGATGTTACAGTCTGTCTCTAGGTGCTCCGTTTCTAATAACTCTGGTGGGCATAAAGGAAACGCCGCTCAATAAAAAATACATCTATACTCTCAAAAACATAGTGTTCAAAGCCGTAATTTGATCCACCCCTGGGGAAAACATCTTTTTGTGCACTTATTTAAGTTTACACGTATTTAGTATTTATACGTTATTAAATTCTGCTGAATAGACCGGACCAGTGTATAATGAAACAAAGGTTACCGTGGCATTTATTAGGGAAATTGATAAGGCGTAATAAAATTGCAATGTTCTGAACATATAAGAATCTTTTTCTGAACATAAAAGAGCTAGGTATTTAAATAATTATACAGGCACAACCAGTGTCCTAGGGTTAATAATGATATGAAAATATTCCATAATACAACAGGGGAATCATATTATTAATATTTATAAAATGAGTAAGGATTGTTTGGTAAGCAAATTTTAACATGGATATATATATATATATATATATATATATTTATTTATTTATTTATTTATTTATATACGTGTGTGTGTCTATATTCCTTTAGGTATATTGCATCTGAATGTCTACGTTTTTCGCAAATATGGAAAAAAGACAAACATACAAGGTCATCTAGCCAACACCCAACCTTAGTATCATCTGCATTTGATGAAAACTTTAAGGTCGTATTATTTTCTTGCAGAGTTACTTATATCTGAATGAATAAACATGCAATAGGAATATGGTAAAGGAACACACAACATGCAGGAACACAACGCCATTGTGTAAAGCACCAAACAATTTATTATTGGTGCCTGTGTGCGCGCTCTCTCCCTCTCTCTCTGTCTCTCTCACTCATATACATATATATACACACGCGCAAACACTCCTACGTCGGTATATAGTTACGTCAATAACGATATCACACTATATCAATTAAATGCATGCGGGCCCATGCAAGCATAACACATACACAGTCATGCAGCCAATTGCCCGTTGCCATACCAACTGTTACAGGCTGTCCTTAATTTTTTTCCTATAATTATATTTGTCATATATTCAAGAAGACAAAGTGATATACAGGTCACGTGGTTACAATTTGAAAGTCGAAATATTCACAATATCAGGTGACGCAAGTATATAATTTTAATTAGACATTTTTTTATTTAAATACTTTAATGACAATATCATGAATACTCTAGATTTTTTTTTTTTTTTGCTGAACTGGATCATTTGAACCTTTGGCACCTGAGTTTCCCACGACAATCACAAGAAGTCTGCGTGCAGATACTCTTCTTACTAACCAAATCATTCTGTAATCGCTGAAAATCAAACACTTCAGCAGTTGTGAAACATTGGTCGGCAACAACAAGGCAGTAATCGATTATTTAATACGTTTGACAAGTCCTTGAGTCGAATCGACACCTAGCTCGATGTGCGTTGAAAGGTCCTCGTGGGGAAATCGGAGTCTTGTTTTCACGCAAGTCTGAGTTTGCTTTACCTCTTGAAGGGATTATCACCAATCAGGAGCTGGTTGTCAGATCCACCTGCACGTTAAGCTGACATGCTTTGCATGTTGCCTGTCTCTTCCTTTTAACCAAATGACTGGCATCACAATGGTCACGTGGCGTCTTTGGTAAGATGGCGGGCCCTTACTACCGTACACCTCCTAATATATCACACGCATGTCCCGCTCGCTAAACACTAACGAGTACGCCCTCGGCACCCAGTCCGCTGTCCTGCCTCGTTTCAAGGACCCTCAAACTGCAGGAAAATTTATAATGATCTTCAAACTTTGCGCAGCCTAGAAACTTCTTTGTGCCAAAGCAAACCTCGGCTTTTGTGCGGCCGTAGCTGCGCGTAAGGAATGGCCCCCTGCGCACCTAGCTTTGCCAGATTACCGTAAGGATGAGTGTGAGAGGGAAAACTGCTTTGTTGTCCGGCTTTGTCATGCTATTGTTCTATTGTCAAACCCAACATCCACTCCAGATCAATTCAGGCAAACTCAACAGCATCATTACGGTACTCCAGCAGTTGCATCAATAGACTGGTCTCCTCTTCAAAAGCTATCCTGCCGGGAGCGTGTCAAGTGCTTGAGACACCATCCTGCTGCGAGAGGACAAGTCCACACCTCAACAGCGGTCAGCTGGAATAGACAGGGTGGTTAGACAGGGTGGAAAACACAAGTACTTTGTGGGGGTTCGTCTTTAACAGGCCAAGAGAGCTAATCTTATGATATAGTTAGTCACTCGCAAGGAACCTGTGCAGGTCCTCCACACACGGTGCTCATTCTTCTTCAAGAAATAAATACAATATATCTCAAAATTGGTCATTCAATTCTTAAAACACCCGTACGGCTGTGAATGCATGTACAGGTACTCCAGAACGACTGACTTTCACTCTTCAAGAAAGGACACATGCATTACATCTTAACGGCAATTAAATGCGTAAACTTTACTATGGAACCATACAAATGTTTTTTTACTCATATATACTGTCACTCATTCATGGAAACATATCAGGGCCTCACATTATGATGTAATAACTGTAAATATACAATTTAAATGATATTTTAGCCGTATTCTTTTCACCGTTTCATATTTCTTAGAAATAGAATGGCCGAAACTAGGGAACTATAAATGTTATTGTATCACGTGTGATTTCGCGCGCTGCAGTTATAAACGGTTAACTATCAAATCCTGCTGCATGCTCGCTTTCTTTCAGTGTAACAATGCCTTTGAAGTTTCCATCGGTCATGTACGTGTGTATGTGTGTGTATAAGGTGGAACATTCACAAGAACTATTTTCATATGTACAGTCTGTATATGTGTCAACGTTTTAATTTAGTATGACATGTGTGCAACACTTCCGAAGGAAAATATCTTCATAATGAATAATGTGCAATAGAGCACAGATATCTATATCCGTGACACCTATAGGGAACGCATGGCTTCTAGTACAGCTAGTATACCAGTATATACAGGCCGTATATACCAGTTTATAGAAAAGCCGCCCTGGATGGTCCCCCACAGCAGCTGTCCCACTACACGACAGACTGCAGCCCGCGTTAAATGGCGTTTTTATGAATGTATATGGCCTCGGCGGGTGGTTGCGCCAGTGTGGCCCGTTTTATCATGGCATTTTAAAACAATAAAGATAACACACCTATTTTATAATCGATTAATAGAGAGTCTTGGTAGTTAAGTGGTCTTAAATGCTTGCTATACAAAATGCAGGCGAGGCCTGCATTGCCCGCTCAACAGACCGAAGAACTGCATGCATGCTGTACATGCAGTTGACGGGAATTTCCACGCTTGCTGCTGGACAGAGATTATCAGAACATTTCCATTGTAATATTTGGAAATATGGCAAATATACCTGTTCATCTTGATTGTTTCATCCGTTTATTTCCGTACTACTGTTTTTGCGAAACATTTAATTTATTTTTTGTTTCTTTTGTAAAGTTTAATAATCTACAAACCTGAATACACAATTTGATAAAAAAATGAGAAGCTAAAAAAAACGCATGTCAACCTCATGCTTTGTTACATTACAGATGTTCCCAGCTTGCTTTTTAGAACATGCCCACGAATATCATATGTATATATATATATATATATATATATATATATATATATATATATATATATATATATTCTACATTACTCAGAGACTGGAAGATTGTTTACAATTAATGCATCATTTCAATTCGAGTAAGTTTGATTAAAAAAAATAAATTTTCTACTTTATTATCTTATATTATCATTATTTATATCATGAGGGCTACAAAGGAAGCCGCATGGAAACATTAAAATACGTAAAACACATGTAGCCATTTTTTTTAATGAAAGAAAAATGTCGTGTAGCAAAAATGATGAATGGGGATTATGTGTAACTTGTGTAAAAAGGGTAACATGTATATAGCTGTACAACATCGCCACTCGATAATGAATTTCTATGATATAACCCGAGACTTGTGTTCATTTTTTTACGTGTTAATGTATATGTAAGCTAAACTCTGACGATATAGGTCCTTGCAAGACACATGCATCGCAATATATTGTATAGCATGCATTCATGCCGGATTAGTGAACATGTAATTAAATAGTGCTTACGTTGCACTGCGCCCCATGCATGTCTTAAGACAGAAATCTCTATGTATTCAGCTGGGAGATATATCGTACAAATAATTCAAGGCACGGTAATCTTACATGACCACAAAGATAAATAGCCGGTTAGGTTTACAGTCAAAACACAAGAAGGAGACCCCGGGGGCAGACCTGTTTACACTGCGCCATGGATCTCTACAACGCATGCGCAGCTTTCTACGTCAATCAAACTCTCCCACGTGATAAGAAAACAAATTTGCTGCACAATTTTATTAAAAATTTTATTCCTTCAACTTATGTGTTGGTAAGAAAAAAATACTGAAAAACTAAGTATCAATCCAAAATCGTGGTAATATACGGAGGGGTACTTAATTCCATTCCCTCCCATGCTTTATTTATTCAAACAAAGTATGAAGTTCGTAAAGATTTATATATATATATATATATATATATATATATATATATATATATATATATATATTATCGGTGCAAGGTAATATGTTTATTTTTTCATATGTAACGGGAAAGACAAGGTGTTTCTGAGGATGAATGAGTTTTTATCGTTGAAAATTCAGAGCTTCCACTTGGTATTTTAAGAAATGAGTAAACATCAATATTAGCGACCCATCAGATTACGTCATGCCGGATTTAAACCCGGTAATTTCCGCTCATGAGTGACATACGTTATCAGAGGCATCTTTTTCGATTACAGGGTATATATACCCTATACGTGTTGTCATTTCGCTTGTTGCATACGAAGCACAACATGAAAAGCAATTTTGTAATTTTTTTCCCCAGATGCGATGCAGGAAAATGGAAAAAAAAGAGTGTGAGGAATTACGGGTGTTTGCGAAATATCCTCCCATTTTATCTTACTTATTTTCTTATTTCCCGATGATTTGAAAGAAAAAACTTTCTTCTGCATGCAGAGTAGGTGGTTGGGGGTCCATTCAGTACGCGGGGCGCCATCACCATTACCGTGGGAGCCGCAGTTTTACTCGCTCGTATTGACTTCAATTTGAGAAAACGTGAAGAAAAATGACGCAACGAGCATCTTGAACCAGTTACATTATCACGAAGCTGTGTAAATTACAGTACAGATGCGAGCGCGGCGTGAGAGCTACGGGGGCTGTATTACATGTTTCATCTAGCTTGCTGGCTGTTGATTAGTTTCGGCACGGGCAGGGGTTGCTGGGAGAGGTAGCGGTTGGCGGACCGTGGAAATGGCCTGTCGTTCTGTTGTGTTTTTGTGTGCCGCTGGCGTACTTTATTTCCCGCTTCAGCGCCTTCCCGCCCGTTGTGCCCCGGTTCTGGCATCCTTATGACGATTCGGTGCTGGGTGCCCAGCCTTCTCCGGGAAATAACAGTCCTGGGGCCATATCGTGCTGGGAGGCTTAAGGACGTGTAGAAGGGACTAACTGCCTCATATACCCTCCGTTATTGCACCTACACAATCAATTATGCACTGCACACCCGTACGCAGTTCCCATTCAGCATCACAGTCCATACCTGTCTCTTCATTACGAGACGTAAGTGATTGACCGCTCACTGCTTCCATTCTATTTCTGGTAATTACATTGTGGTGCAGTTACAGACAGATTCCGCGGTTGCTGCATTTAACTTCCGACTTAGTTTATCTCATACAATGCATATAAATAAGTCAAAATCAGGTTCCTTATAACGGTGACACTTCTGGAACGAACGATTGATTAATAATTAAATGCTTGATAGACAGAGATAGGGATTAAAGCGATTAAATTCTAACTCAGTCAGGGCCACAAAGAAAAATAAATGAAATATGAAAGGACCCTAAGAGTTTCTTTTACTGCACAGCTTTTGTATGGCATCTGGGTAATTCTTGGTCCCGTACGTATTGCAAGACAAAATACATGCACTTTCTCCTTGTTACTAAAGATAATTATAATTGAATGACCTCTCACAGCTGTCATACAATTTCACATGAACGCCGCCTAGCGGTGCAGTTAAAAACAGAGATTATCTACCTTCATTTTTTTCCCCAATTTTATCTCAGACACAAATAATGCACTTAAATATAAACAAAAACAAAATGATTTAGAAAAAAAATTGATTCTAAAATTTAAATTGAATGTTTGATAGGCGTGCATGGTGATAAAATAGTTATATGCAACGGGCTTCTGAGCTTTAAGTTAGGAAACGGCCAAAGTCCTAAAAATAAAATCGTAAAACTTTAAAAGAACTTCAGAATGTGGTTTACTCTATGCTGCTTAATTTTGAATGGTTATATATGAAAAAGCCTTAATAACAGAATCTTTAAGTCTTATCACAAGGTCACCTTCATACTCTTGCATAGAAACAGGGTCACCAAGAAGTCATAGGCGTTTTCTTGTTGAAAAATATATGGATAGAGCGAAATATATTGATAGATGAACTTCACGATTTTATAAAGGTAAATGTATCACTGTACATCAATATATATCATTACGTGCAGATTATCGGACTCTTCTGTTGTATGGTGAAATGTCCCCCCCCCCTTTTTTTCAATCTTCAGTCTCCTTCAGTCTCCTTGTATCTATTGAACCTGTCCATCTCTTAAGGAAATATATTTTTTAAGTATGGGGATTTGAGCCCGCGTCTTTCTGTTAGAACTCCCACGACGCTGGGGCCACCTGGAGTCGACGGGAGGTATCACATTACGTCGTCATGTTCTTTTTATAACCGCTGTCTGTGTGACACGCGGTCTGTCGTACCACGAGACATAAACACGCAGCACTAAACGCTACATATAGGGATTTAATGACCACATACCAACACGCCAAAGACTGGCATGCAAAGGCTCACCCACGGAAACATTCAATAAAACAAAGACTTTATATGTATGATAATCGCATGTTATATATTACCTTACGATGAATGTTCAGGTTCTTTTCGTAAAGTTTTGATGATGTTAGGGTATAGGCCTACTATACTGTTATCTACAGCCAATAAATGCTTAGTTCTATTCGCTCAGAAGGTGTTAACATAAACGCTTATTTAAAAATATATATTATTAGAGAACACTTGGTAATCGCACACCTCCGCCAGATTCTATTAGGATCATCTGCACTACATGATACTAGTACACTATTTCGGTAATCGCAAATTATATCTCTCTATATTTTTAAATCTGTTAATATCGCCCTCCTGATACTAGTATATTTTGTAAGCAGGCGTACAAAAATGGACAAAAGTTATACCCCAATCCGAATCTGGATCCATGCAGAACTCCTCTGGAAATAAAAGAACTCTTACATTTCTCAAGATACATCGATTCGTGTATGTATATATCTTCGATTTATTAAACAAACTCAGAAGTTTCCAATGTAATAATTCCCATTACTGTTACAAAAATGTATATGCTCCTCTGTCATCACAAAACTGACCCGTTGGTAGTGAATTCATTGGGGGTCTAACGTTCCCTTTGAAGTAATATATTACCCTGTGTGGCTGATGCCCCTGTGCCAAAACCCGGCCTAACAAATGATTAATCAAAATGTGTATGAAAACGCACTGGGCGACCACACATTAAGACGGGAGTAAACCATGGCCACCGGGGTGAGGTAATGGAGAACATGTGAAGACATTCAGCCCGCTCCAAGTATTGGTTCCGAATGACACGGTTATGGTCATATAATGACACAGATATGTGTGGTCGAGGTCTTAGTGATAGCTAGCACAAACACACCCCTCGTATGTTTAGCTTACTGCTTGTTTCTACATTCCTTTCTGCTATAATTCCGATCCATAAGCACTCATTGAAGTTCACCCCATATATATTAAGAGAAAAATGTTTGGCAACATCCCCCTGAAAACGCAGACTATATATATTTACCATGCAGTATACAACAAATCGAACATTTTGTCATTTTTTTTTCGGGGGGGGGGGGGGGGGTTAAATACTTAAGTTTGGGCAAGTCTTTTCAAAGCAATTTCTCCGGCAAATATGTACCCCGTTCGCTTTAATAAGCCTCTGAGGGACATCACTCAGTGAGTTGTAACAAATATATTTTATAAGCTTTTATTTATTTGACACTTTCTTCATAAATTATTTATTTCTATCAATAAACGTGTTCTTACTCAAGTCGTGGTTTCGCATTAAGCCGAGCATATGCGTATACATGAAAATAAAACAGTAATTAAATGAAAATTACATTTTAATCCTAAGAAAATAATAGGCTTATATAATTTGTATAAAATGTAGTACGATATAGATTTATATAGCATCACTTTTGGTTAACATATGATTAATTAATTTTCAGATATATGAAACGATCTAGAAATAATCATCATTCAATATAATTCTGAGGTGTTCCACGTGCATGGGAATTAATCCTATTTGTAACTTTCTTTTACCTATAATGACACAAATTATTTTTATAGTGCAAATAAGTTAAGCAATGTGTATATATAGGTGCAGTTAAACCTATATATTATAACAGTATTCATCTGTTATTGTATATTCCAAGTTCAGCAAGTATTGTAATATAAAATAATTACCTTAATAGGGGTAAAATATATATAATGAACTTTGAAAAAAATACAACATAAAAACTGTGAAAATTATACGATTAGGGACATTAACAGCACTATACATAGCGTTACAATATTGATAGAAAATAAAATAAAAAAAGGTCAACTATACAGAGTAAAAAATGGCGCATATTATTTTACCATAAATAACTACCGATAAATAAAGGAAACACAGTACCTATGCAGGATCGATTATTTTCATCGCATGCACAACGACTATTAATTCAGACGGAACAAGTGACGAAATTACTTGTGAAAGGCTTTAAACTGAGATACAAGAGACTCAGACGAGGCAAACGACGCCCAATCGAATTAAGTGGGGGCAGAGATCTGATTCAGATTTCTAGCGAGAGTTAAACCGACAGATACAGATCTTTGAACGACTCTGGAGAATTCCCGCCCGCCCAACGCGCCATCTAGGTAAACAAAAGATGAAGAAGAAACAGCAACAAGAACGGACAAATACAGACAGATACAGATCTCAATGAGCGAGGTCTTGATCCCCCAGGAAGGCCCTGTCCTAGAACACAGAGGTGATATCATTCGTCGGCGGTCACGCCAACCTCCCCAGGGGGCGCGCCCTGTCTAAGCCGACTCCCCGGCCCTCGGGATGGGCAGGGTCAACGAACATGCACTCATAGAGAATCTGAAGGGGTGCGGGCAGTCACCCCATGGGGTGAAGACTACTGGCCCAATGTGTTAGTACGAGAAGGCAATCTGTTGCAGCTGTAGGATAAATTATTTTTATTAACATATATCGAGGACTGTTGTGTACTTGTGCGTGTTTTCTCAAGGAAAGCAATTTTTTGTTAAGTCATTCTCTTGCAATAATGATACATTAACCGGAAACGGAAGCCTTTGGTAATTTGGTCAACACATTTTTTATTGCATGCAGTATTGATATAAACTATATAGTCATAGTTTTCTAATTTTAATTTATTAAAAATATAATATACATAATATATATATACATGTATATATATATATATATATATATATATATATATATAAATATGTATATGATAGATATATAATATTTAATTTGTGATATGTAATATTTCATGTAACTTTGAAATAAAATAAATGTTTCATTTTTTACAATTATTGATAAAACATATGGATAAAGTATTTCACTCGTGTCACATATGAACACATCGAATATTCCATTTATAAATGTAGAACAGCATGTAACAAAATATTTGATGACACATATAAGAGATAAATTAACAGTTAATATTTTGTATGAAACTCGATCCAGAAGAATTAATTTCACGAACAACGGGAGCTTCTTAAATAACCGAGCACGTTTCCGAAAATTTCCAGGCTGGCTAATATTTGAGCAGATAGAAGGAAGACTATGATAAGAATGCGTTGTTAATGAGTCTGACTCCTGGAAGACCGACAGTCTCTTTGTATTTACCTGATTTTTATCCGGCCAGTCTACGCGGAAGACAAATAGCTGCAGTCATTTTATAATTGCATATCATAATACCAGCCAGGGGTTAAGTCATCAGTCAACACCAGCGACTCCTGCCATTATTTGCTGCGGGACTTGATCGGGATTCCTATCACGTGGGCGATGCATCACATTTGACACCGCCGGAAGTGGCGGTGTCGTCAGGTCAAGCACGTGTCAGGGGCGTCAATACCAAGGAGAAAGTCGCATCAAGGGTTGCCCTCCCCTCCACAAAGGGGGGTCATGACCTCCGAGCCCTCGGTCAGTTCCTTTTAAGTATCCTTAATGAAACGATATGTAAATGAGCTTATCTTCACCTTGTTTTTATACTTCTGACCAGGAAGAGATTAAGTAAAATCAGCATTGTGTATGTTATTCCTTCCAAACGATTTGTCCATGAACTCTCAGTTACATATACGAGGACAGCAGTAATTGCTGTTTTAACATGATTAAGTCTACATTCATCAGTAATAAACAGATGCTTATTGCCTGGAAATTGACAGCTGTAGTCCGAAACTATAAATGTGTAATAGGCTCCTTCTTCTTATAATAGCATTAGCTTCCCAAGGTCACTGAACGTTCAGATTTTATTGACACCAAATTTAACACTGTCAGCAGTTGACATATTATGAAAAAAATAAGAATAAGAAATGATGATTCAAAGTATTGAATAGAATATTATATCTATGCAAAAGTAAAATGTAACTACAAGTAATAGCAACAGCCCTGGCGGTTGCAAAAATTGCATTTTATATATAATATCTGCACTGAAGCTATTATAAATGTTTTAAAATCTTGAACATACATAACATTCTGTATAGACCTGCATAACACATGGATATATACATGCAGCAATAGTAGTGAGAAAATCTGAAATATTCATTTGCGCGAGACATAGTGTGTATTGTACACATTTAATATCTACATATAATAATCATGACCTGATTTATATTTTTTTTTCCATTTCGAGGAAATGGACTGTGTAAGCTTTGAAAAATTAAAAAACCTGAGGTGGCACCGGTTTTAGAAATCTGATTTCGCAGACTGGCACAGGGAAACACTGCCGCGACCTCTGGTGGTGGGATTGGGGTATTAAAACTGCTTCCCTTTGTTCAATCAGCAGACCCTGTTCTTCAGAGTGTAATGCACCATTAACTCTATTTGTCGGTAACCCCCATATCAATTCAAACATTTATGAATATAAGTTTCAGTTATTGTATATTATTCAATTTGTGTTAAATTTGATCTTTTCTTAAATTGTCTTATGAAGCTTTCTTTTTTTTTTTGGTTTATTTATTGTACTTATTTTATAATAATATTATTCCAAGGAACACGGGTTGGCCCGGGGGGCTGAACTAGAGAATGATATGCTGTACATCTGTCCGATATCTGGACCTCTGCATGCGGCCAGTCACGTGACCATACACGTCCAGTAACCAGGCCAGGACTGACGTGTCTGCGGCACGGGGCTCCTGTTTTCATGACCTACGTCTCGCAAACTATTCATTAATCTTTCTTTTAAACATGAATTCTCTTGAATACGCAAATTAAATATTAGGATAAAAATATGATTCCTTATTCCCTCGCTGTCACTATTTATTTTTAGAATATGAATTGCAGCTTATGGCTTTAATTTTTATGGCTTTATATTTAGGTTAGCAACATGAAAACTCTCTCTCTCTCTCTCTCTCTCTCTCTACATTTTGAAATATTATATTAATCTATAAAAATCGTAATGATTGTGTAGACAGCTCATGTTCCGTTAACCTGCATGATAGCTCGGACCTTTTATTCATACTTTATGCTGATACACTGTGGCAGGTCTATAATGGTTTAAGTTATATAAATTTACCAATGGTTGCGCTAAGTGATTTTCCTATTGCTGTATTCTAACATAGACATTTTAAATGAATTCGCAATGATAATAAACGTTTAACAGTTCCGTTGATTCCTTTAAATAAAAATGAAGCCACAATGCATAAGATTTATGACCCATAACTATTGTATAAATGTAAATTCGTGTTATTTTTTATATGTACCTTGTACATGCACATACATATATATATATATATATAATATATATATATATAATACATATATATATATATATATATATATATATATATATATATAACAGTATTGATTTTAACAATATTTAGATGTAGCAAAGACAAGTGCAGCAGGGACATTCTCGTCCACAATCAGTGTAACCAGAGATCTGTGACTTAGTTATGGTATTGCATATTCGAATAGGGAGTATAACCAGATGATTATTTTGAGAATTCATAAGGAGTATCATGTTTAGATATTAGCATGAGAACTTTGGTTAGAGAGCACACGTGTCTCATTTGATGTTAATTTCAGTACAGTTTAATTCCGTCGGAGCCGTCTCTGTTTGGCGTTCTCTTTAGTAACGAGTGTGTGTTGTAGATTTCAAAGAATTAACACCTGTTTAGTTTAGATTCTCAGGGTTTTATCTATGGAGGCGTGTCCATATAAGAATTCATATTGTTATTGACATAATAGGCAGTGGTGATTGTCCAGAGGACGGTTAGGACTTGTGACGTCAGCAAGCAAATATAAGTCGTGATGAAGGGGATGTTCGACACATTTGCATGTTAAGCGTGCCAGGAAGGTATAGCTTGAAGATATATTCAGTCAAGGGGCAGGTCTGCGTGCATCAAGAGTCTAGACAGTTGAGATATGCATGATGTCTATAAACGTAGATAGCCGATGTCTGAGGAAGGCAACGGTGATTTCTCTGTAACGGACAGTTTCAGAGCGATTATGGCATTTTGCCGACGGACTGGTATAATCTTGCGATAACACCTGTTGTGAGCGTTTCCAGGATCTAGGAACGGACCGAGGACTTTATTTAAACGCGTAACTGTAGAGGTACTGGATATCACTGTGTGGAAGCATATTCTGCTACCTATAGAGACATCAGCTGTGAAAGACATTTATTTTAAGTCAAATTAGAATCGTCTGTGCACTAATAAGTGAGAACTGCGTGAACTCTGTCTTGAGAGTTATACCAGAACACCAACGAGGGACTATTGGTGGTCGGAGCTCCGTGTATCTAAAGGTGGACTGATTGTAATGTGAACACATCGCGTACAAACGGTGAGCCGGGCAGCGCAACATTCAAATGTCACGTTTGTCATGTGATCAGGGGAAGTGTAAACAAAGGGACTGCTCTGTGTAGTGTGTCAAACGGACTTGGTTCTTATTTCTGTGTAAATTATCGGACGTTAGTAATCATCAGTGCTTGTACATATGGTGCCCCTCTCCAGAGAATGTTTCTTCTTTCTTTAATATGTTGATTTGTTTTGTTAACATATGTCTTATTCAGTTTTGGAGTGTACGTATGTAAGTGTTTCAGTCAGTTGGTTTGACTAATAAAAGAACCTGGTCGTTCATTTCTTTAGTGGTGTGACAATCAGTACCTATATAGTTTTGATAAGTCTCCAATATCACAGAAACATATTTTCAATCAAATATCTGGAACAACACAGGAACAGTCAGTCCACAATCAGTTTTTAAGTCTCTTAATTATATTTCATGCATTCACATAAATTACTGCAATTTCAATTCATTTACCAGAACAAAAATGGACAATCATATATATATATATATATATATATATATATATATATATATATATAGTATATATATATATATATATATATATATATATATATATATATATATATATATTAACAAAGTATGCCTGCCTCCCTGCATGAAAATGTCAATTATCTGAACTTTCTAAAGAAATAACAAAAAAGACTGAAAATTTCCATTCAGACTTTACAATTTTTAGCACAAAGTGTTTCTGCTTTATTTTTTAAAATGAAAAATGTGAGATTGTTTATATACAAGGAGTTCATGTCTGTGTGTGTGTTTTTGTGCATGTGTCTTCCTGGTCTGACTGATCTCTTTGTCACTTGGACGATCAGGTGCCAGTTCCTGCATGACCAGAGCACATCTGTTTGGTATGTACGTCATAATCCGCCATTGGCACCACAGCCCTGCCACTAAGAGCCCTATTTAATGTTAGATTGATAGTAAATGACCAATTAAACACGGGCAAGTTGCACCCCGGGGGTCAGCCCCGCCGGACAACCGCCAAAACGACCAATTTCAGCCATAATGAACAGTCATCAGTTCGGAGGCTGGCGCGGCTCAGTAATGCCTCGTCAAGCAGTCATGTCTATTGCATTAACGGTGTTTCTAATAAACCCACACTTTTATGGTACAAAGTGATAAATATCGACACGTTGGCCGTTGATAAGTATGACCGTGGACGCTCAAGGTTTGCCGTAATATAACCGCTTTTTGGTTGTTTCTAATCTAGGTCTAATCGCTGGATTAATTTCTGTTGTGGCAACTTTTGATAGTCATTTTCATGGGTCTCACAAAGTTAGACGGCTTGTGTGAGCAGACTTGTTACATGCTGATTTACTCTCCTCAAAAGACCCATTTATCTTTTATACCACCTAATGCGGATTGACATCCAATTTACTGTTTAATTCAACAAGGGGCAGTCTGCATTTAATGTTTCACCCCGCGCTCCCCTGGGCCAAGCCGCGTTCCATCGTCAGGCCATTATAGGCGGGTCCCGTTATATCCCGCCGTCTACGTTTAACCAAAACAGTAAAAAAATTAAACGAAAACATCAAGCACAAATATAAGGCCAAAAAAGTCGACTCGTGAAGGGAATCTGCGAGTTGGTTTTCCGGCAATGTGTACACAGTATCAATGCGCCCCTTCCCATGATTCATTTCCGGTCGTCGTGATTGGACCACGGGCGATCGATTGCAGTGCGCATGTGTCAAATAGAACCAGAAAAGGCATTTGTAGTGACAAAGCTGGGCGCGAGCTCTGGTTACGAACGAATTTCCCGTCCACGGTGATGCTTAGCCACATTCTCCACGGCTGTTCAAGAACGGACAATTGTCCTGAACGTCGTGTTCTATGGGCTATTGATGAAAGTCAAACACTTTATAATTACACAACATATTACTTGATTTTGCCAATTCTTGATTGAGATTAAATGGGGCCTCCTCTCTAGGCATCGTGTGGACACACAGAGCCTTTAACTATCCCCTCGGCACATTCATTTGAGTGTTGTCGTTAAAGGGCACAGATCAGCTGATATTGTTGAATTTAGTTATTGGATATGTACTTATACCTGTTTTCAGTACACATTTGCCACTCGATTTGATTCAGTGTATACACATAATTCAGGAATAGCTGTTCTGTGAGGTTCGATCTCCCTATTTTTCCTTTGTGTTGTAGACTGATATATATAACTGCTGGTACCGGAGAACTGGATACAACATCAATGGCAGGAATATAACAGACACGAACATCATAATCAGTTTCTCCCGCTCTCTCTCTCTCCCGCTCTCTCTCTCTCTCTCTCTCTCTCTCTCTCTCTCTCTCTCTCTCTCTCTCTTAACAGACAGGAACATCATAACCATTCCCCCCCCTCTCTCTCTCTCTCTTTCTGTTAACAGACAGGAACATCATAACCAGTCTCTCTCTCTCTCACTCTCTCTGTTAACAGACAGAAACATCATAACCAGTCTCTCTCTCTCTCTCTCTCTCTCTCTCTCTCTCCGCTCTCTCTCTCTCTGTTAACAGACAGGAACATCATAACCAGTCCCCCCCTCTCTCTCTCTCTCTCTGTTAACAGACAGGAACATCATAACCAGTCTCTCTCTCTCTCTCTCTCTCTCTCTCTCTCTCTCTCTCTCTCTCTCCCTCTCTCTCTCTCTCTGTTAACAGACAGGAACATCATAACCAGTCTCTCCCCTCTCTCTCTCTCTCTCTCTCTCTCTCTCTCTCTCTCTCTCTCTGTTAACAGACAGGAACATCATAACCAGTCTCTCCCCTCTCTCTCTCTCTCTCTCTCTCTCTCTCTCTCTCTGTTAACAGACAGGAACATCATAACCAGTCTCTCTCTCTCTCTCTCTCTCTCTCTCTCTCTCTCTCTCTCTCCATTTAATATATATATATAATAATTATTTTAATTATTTATAAATAATTTCATTAATATTAATAATGTCAGCAAAAAATAAAATAAATGATAAGAAAAACTTCGTGTTCAAATCATGTTGATACACCTCTGGCGAAAAGGTGCTCATGTCACAGTTGACTTGCTTGGGGTCTCCGGCTTCTGTATGATGAGACTTGGGGAAAAAAGTTTCATAATCTACACGACCTATATGGCCTGTTGGGGCATACATACAGACCAACATGCCGGGTCTGAGCCGTGATAGAGGTCATGTCTGACGGATCAGGGTTTCATCTTGAAGGACGGTTTGGTGGCCGTCGAGATCTGATGTACGGTTATACGTGGCCCGTCTCTCCAACATCACGTCTATACAGGAAGACATCGAGGGCGGTCAAAGGTCACAGAAAAAAGCTACAGAGGGCGCGACCCCTCCACATAGATAAGGTTCAAACATGTCGCTCCTAGCTTATGCTATCAAACCTCATAAAACACGCATATTACTGAGGGCGCAACACTGTTTGTATGTTTTGTTACAGATATACCTATGAATATGCTATAGATAGTTTATACCTTGGGTCGGATTAAAATATGATTTTTAAATAAGTCTTCCCCTTCTATTTCTTTATTTCTAACGTTGGGGTGAGTCTCACTTGTCATAAAAAATAGCAAAACATGCGTTCATATACCACAAAGATAAGATGAAAAATAGAGAAATAACTCTTTTGCCTGTTCCGCAGATAAAATCGGTATAGTACAAAAACTGTCACTCTGATTTCCTAGATCATTATTTCAGAAAAGCCCGGTACGTCCTTCCCAGATAACGTAGAAATAGTAGAGAAACTGTCAAACTTATCCCGGGCCTCGGATAAGACGTGTAGATAAAACCTGCGGGTCAGGGCTGATAGTATCAAAAGTGTCCTTTATGAACGCTCAGTCAAAAAGATGTCAGGCCGGCGTGGCTTCCCTGGCGAGACTGGCCGGCACAGCACGGAGGCTACGTTATATCAGCAGGAGTAAAAAAAGAGTAAAACAAGAAATGGAAAGCACTATGAAGAAGACAAACAAAAAAATTCATACATATATATATATATATATATATATGATTGAAAAGAATGTTATATATAGCTATATATATTATATATATATTAAAAAAATACATATATGTTGGTGTTTGGGGGGGGGGGGGTATTTCCGTGGATGTGGGTGTGATTTATATGAGACTTGCTGATAAACCCTGGCTTTTTATCGCGGTTGGGGGGGGGGTATTAAATGAGATGATGAAAGTTGGCTCATTCTTTTTATTCTAATAGTTAAAATAAAATATAGATTTTCAGTGAGATACTGTCTCAATATGATATGTACAAATATTTTAAAGTTTATTTTGTGGCGCTTTGCATATGGCCAGAAACTCATACATCGGTATATATGTTTACCTTGAAGACCTGGTCAGTGGGGATGTTTACATTTGCGAACTGGAATGGGACATTAAGATTTTCGAAGGTCTTTGATTGGTTACATATATTATTATTCCTAGAAGCATACATTAAAAAAGTGATCATGTAAGAAAGATATGAAAGCTGAATCGAATACATGTTTTAAGGCAAGGAAACTGCATGTTCCTATATAAAGAAAGAAACTGGAATATGTATAACTCGTTTCCTATATAGTAAAGTACAGTACAAGTGGACCTAAGAGGGGTACAGGGTATCCAGACCCCCCCCCCCCTTCCCAATCAGCCACTGCAACCATTCCTGCGACCTGGACCCCCCTTCCTTTCCAAACCTGGGGACCTTTTATTAGGTTCTGTCATTACTCCTCCCAGGTTGGACCCGTCTTTTTCCTGAGTCACATGTTTTTCGCATTTACTGACCTGCAAGTAGGTAAGTGACTCGGTCCAATGCCAGGCCAAACATGCTTAAATCCGTCACTGACAGCAGGGCTTATTCATATGGACAATAAACCTTCATCCTTGGTTGGAGGTTGATTGTGTCTCACGCCTAGCTGTGTTGTGAATAACAGGATGACCAAGCCACGACGCATGTATTCCTGTCTTTGCCAATGGCAGTTCTGTTGTTTTCAATGCATGGTTACCATCACCAAATTAAAAAAAGAACACGAAAAAATCACTCAAAATAATGCGTACATTAAAAAATATTTATTCTCAAATCGGAGAGGTCTCTGTAAGAACAAAAATAATTATTATGAGGTATATGGCACATTGTCTTATGCAATGCAGTTTCAGAGAATATAGAGAACAAAAATGCACCTATTTCCTTTTATAAGTAAGTAAAAGATAAGAGAAAAATATATAACCTTCTTGGTCATAACAAGCGGACCTGATGATACTGGTCATCCTGATGATACACGTCGTCCTGATGATACTGGTAGTCCTGGTGGTACCGCATGGTCGTCCCGGTGATATATACTGGTCGTCCTGATGAAACTGGTCGTCCTGATGATACTGGTAGTTCTGGTGATACTGGTCGTCCTGATGATACCGCATGGTCGTCCTGATGATACTGGTCGTCCTGATGATACCGCATGGTCGTCCTGATGATACTGGTCGACCTGATGATACTGGTAGTCCTGGTGATATTGGTCGTCCTGATGAAACTGGTCGTCCTGATGATACTGGTAGTCCTGGTGATACTGCATGGTCGTCCTGATGATACTGGTCGTCGTGATGATACTGGTTGACTTGATGATACTGGTCGACCTGGTGATACTGGTCGTCCTGATGATACTGTCGTCCTGATGATACTGGACGTCCTGATGATACTGGTCGACCTGATGATACTGGTCGACCTGATGATACTGGTCGACCTGATGATACTGGTCGTCCTGATGATACTGATCGTCCTGATGATACTGATCGTCTTGGTGATACCGCATGGTCGTCCTGGTGCTACTGGTCGTCCTGATGATACTGGTCGTCCTGGTGATACTAGTCGTCCTGGTGATACTGGTTCCGCAGTTGTTTGTTAAAATGTGTTTTTCGTCAGTTGATTGACGTGCACAGATTTTCCATATATTGTTTTAATAAAGGATAAGTTCGTGGCATATATAGGTAGCACTGTCTTTCAAATGACGATGAAGGCATGCACCCATACGATAAAAATAATGTGTTATTATAAGGCTTTCTGATTTTCAAGTTTTATATGCACGGGACATCTAAAAGTTATAACCTGTCGAGAAGACGCAATTATTTATAGATGTGATTATATGTTTACATTGTAACGTGAAACCTCGTTAATATGTTCTCAATAATCTGGACTAAAGAAAGCTTATATTCATAGCACACAAACTTCATGTCAGGTTGTGAAAAGCCGAGGCTTCTTTATGACAACATGTACATGTGAATAATACTAGATTAAATATAATTTATATTCTTAGATTTGCCGACATATGAAGAAAAAATGAAATATATGTGGCTGAACTCTTGACGTTTTATGTTGAGGAATGAATTTCCTGAAAAGAACTTTATCTATATACAAAATAAAATTTTAACCATGTATGACTATTTGACCTTGAAATATGATCTTTAAGGTCAAATACTACTTTTGGTACCAGGGGTTGCAAGAATAAAGTGGTAATATTGATTTTTTTTTTATGTTGAGGAATTAATTTCTTGACAAAAATCCCTTAGAATTCATGTGTCACACATACAGGCTTTCATATCCACACATTTGTTGAAGGTCATTAGAAAACTGTCCATCAAACCTTTATAGAAAGTGTTTGCCCCAAGGACTATGAATCAACAGAGTATGGAAAATTAACATCCCATGCCAGATATTTGACAATTGCCCTTGAATATCCTCTTTGAACCAGCAAAGTTACGTCACAGAATAGTGACGTCAGAGTACGACCGACTACATATGTCGACACAGTAACTTTGCATAAACCAAAGTGTAGAATGACCTTTTATGATGCACGGTATATATATATATATATATATATATATATATATATATATATATATATATATGGAATAGATGAATACGTCGAGTCTTAGACGGTGCAGGAGCATATCAAGTACGCCTGGCTGAAAATAAAAATTCTTTTTCATCTTGCCTCGTCTGAGGGAGCTGTAATCATGAATCCAGACAATGCGATCATTTCTGGACAGGTGAGCATCGAGCAGCGGAAGAACCTCTTCCTTCACTTCCTGTCAGCCTCTTTCTGATATCGATCGGCAGCGCCCCCTACACAAGCGTCCCGTAGCGAGATATCGACAACGCTATTGGGAGCGGAAGGTGGCAAGCTTTGAGGGTTAAATAATTAGGCCAATTATAGCTGCTACTGAACGCGCGCAGGATTTACAGTCTGAAAAGCTTCACTTCCAGCCCCCATCAAGTCATATACAGCCATGGGAACAGGACAGGTAACTTCAGGGGTCCTCATTTTCTCTTTTTCATTAAAATCTCCCTCTTGAAAGCATAATTTCTCACTAAGTGGTATTTGTTCGAGTAATCTATTGGGCGTAAAAGTCCGTCCTCCTTGTATGGAGTGGTGTTTACAGTCCAGTGCATAGTGAAACATCATAAAAGCTCGAGCCCTGTGTCCAACTCTCCGTGATTTTTTGTATTTTCCTTTCATGTTTCATGTTGAGAGAAATGTTATTACGAAATCCAGGGCTCTCTCTCCGCCTTTCTTCCTGTCATTCAAATTCACGCATGCATTTGCAGTCAAACACACGTTTAAATACACATGCAAATAAAACCACACATGCACACACATACACTTTTAGTATGATTGTGTGTTTTTTATTGGAAGCCTAATGCATATGCCCGAAAAGGTATGTACTATAAAAATACTAAAATGTGAGGAGGTTTGCCCCCCCCCCCCCCCCCCCCCCCACCCAGCAGATAAACGGATTTGATGAACAGCGTATATATATATATATATTTTCAGTCATATATAATATATATTCTGACAGCTGTATTCAGTCTACAGAGATTTCAGCAAGCCAGCACTGGCCATATTGAAAACGACACTGAAAAAAAACCTGCATAAGGAAGTAACCATTAAATATGTAAGATTACTTTATAGCAACACCCACGAGGTGAAAATTTAAAGCGATTTTGGTATGAGAGGGCATTATTTTTAAAAGTTACATAATTGTTGAATTTCTAACCGAAAACAGCATGTCTCACAATTAAGGGACTCGTGCAAAGCGAGGGAAATGACATGAGTCCTGTGATAATACTGGAGGATATATATATATATATATATATATATATATATATATATATATATATATAAATATATATATATATATATATATATATATATATATATATATATATATATATATATATATATATATATATATATATAGCACTGGCAACACGAAACAAGGGCCCCTGTCAATCAAATTAGAATAACTATATGTAACTATTGAATGTGTAGTGATGCCTGGTTGGTCCTACAGGCGAGTAAATGGTGACTGTGTCATATGAATATATACATGTATTATTGTAGCATTATCAGATATATTTACATTGTGGGTACCGTTACTTATATTTTCTTCCTTGAGGTAACATCGTCGTTAGCAATCACTTTGCACTCTAGTCCCAAAAATATTGCCAACAGGTCGTCCTTTTTTCATGCAAATCCCCATAAAGTATATATCACTTATATACATATCCACTTTATCTATCTATCTTCTATCTATATATATATATATATATATATATATATATATATATATGTGACACTCATATATACACATATGTTATATTAATATTATTATATCATTCTAATTGTTAGTAGTAGTAATTAAACAATAAGAGTCTTAAATTGTTGACTGAAATATTGCTATTGATGTCGTTCTTATATACTGATTCTGATTCTAATTCTGAATATTATAATTACTATTATTATTATTATTATAATTATTATTATTATTATTGCCCCCCCCCCCCCCCCTGCCGTTTTCAGTGCCATCCTCTGTCATCGTCTGCATGTCATCAGTCGTCGTTGTCTGTATAGGATATATTTTGTGAGTGCGATAATTAACGTTTGAACGGCCGCATATTTTTTTTTAATTTGGAATACAGATTGTTTCTACCAAAATCTCGAAGGAGTTCTAATCCGGTGAAATTGACCTTGACCTTCAGCTAGGATCTTTAAGGTCAAGTATATCAAATTATAGTTCATCGTGTCTAAGATGCCGTGTTAACGCGAGAACTTATGAATTTAGGTATTGCATATAAATACTTTCTCTTCAGATCCTATCCGACACATGCATAAGTTGTTCCATTGAGTTTTCCGAAGAGTTCGGGTACTGGTGACCTTGATCTCCAAGGTCAAATCTCGAATTATTGTGACCTCCATAACTTTGGAAGTCCTGAAAATGTTTCTTCCTCAAATATGACACACCAGTTCTTTCTGCCAAAAACTCAAATGGGTTCGAAAACCATGCAGTGAACTTGTTCTTTAAGGTCAAATCTGCCTAAATGTATTTTTATTTGTAAACACCATAGCTTTTGACACACAATTATTTTATCAAATATCTTGGAGAGTTCAAAACTTATTGACCTTGGCCAGGATCTTCTATAGGTCAAATCTGCCGAGATGTAAAATGTTAGTGAACCCTAACTTATGGAGTATTGCATATCCCCCCTCAAATTTGACATACAGGTTGTTTCTATTGAGTTATAGGAAGAGTTTGACTTTGCTGGCCTTGACTTTGAACTTCAAGGTCATATCTGCCAAGTTCTAGATTAATGTGCCCCACATAACTGTCGACATAAGATTTATTCCTCAAATTTGACAAACCTGTTGTATCCTCCATGCCCTCTGGCGAGATTAAAAACTGGTGACCTTGACCTACATCTTCAAGGTCAATTCTGCCGAAAACTAAAATCATTGTAAACCCCATAATTTTCAATTACTGTACTTCTCCTCTACTTTCACACACAAGTTTTTTCCATCACTCTCAGAGAATTTGAAAACTGGTAACCTTCACTTTGATCTTAAAGATCACATCTGTAAATTCATATATGTTTTCCGAAACACCATGATTTTTAAGGAGGTGCATAGTTTTTCCTCTCATCTTTTGGGATTGAAAACTGGAGGGGGTGGGGGGGCGGGGGGGGGGGGGAGGAGGGGGTCATTTATTTGTTTCTGCACCTGCAAAAACAAAGCCATTCCATTATTAGCTCAGCTGACTATAAGTCGTCTTAAGTAAGACTGGCACGTTTCGACACCATTGGACCTACAATTCTGAAATTGGGCCTACAGTTATATGTCCCCAAAATCTCCTACCATGCCAATAGGACAATGGGTCAATAGGACTTCGTTCCTTTGAGATATTAAGGAAAATCCTCAATTTTTTTTATTAAAAATCTATTTTCATACTTCAGGATATAAAAATCCCTCATCTGTTTTTCTTCATATTTACCATAAATATTCCTCTATATAGTTCTATTGTACATGCCAGAAATTAAGTCAGTATTATATAATTTAAAAAAAGTTATGGGACCAAACATAATGGACTTTGTAAAAATCAGGAAAGATATTTGGTCACTTAAGAGAAAAAGTGTTAAAGCTAGGGACTTTTTTAGCAATACAACTTTAATTAATCAAAATTTAATTGTACATCAAAAATTAGTTCAAAACTGTTAATTTTTTTTAAATATTGGCAAAAATATATAATTGGAACCTTAAATTTTGCTCAAGTTTGGCCATGGCACGTTTTTTTTCTTGTAAAAACATTTGATTTACTTTTACAGTTGGTATATATATATTTAATCTGTTAAATTCTGAAATTTGAAAGTAAAAGCTTAAAAATTATTCTAGTTATTGAAGTTTTTCTGAGGCTCTAATGTATTTACATTTTGAACCTCCAGACCAGCCGTGTCTGGTCCCTATAGCCTTGCCTGGGTAAACTTATTTGTGATGCAACATTGCTGTCATAAATGTAGAATCACATGTGGCAACCCTGACCTCCCCCCCCCCCCTTATTTTTTTTAAAGAAAAAATAAATAACAAACAAAAGACCACCTCATGGCTTAGCCATTTATATACATGAACAGCTGAGTCCCCATGTAACCCTTCACCACCACACAACAACAGATTTTGAGTCATCTTTTCTATTATATTCACACTCAGACTCAGTCACTTCAGATTGTTTTCTTCTACAGGTCACCCGCATGCCCCATCATCAACTTCTTCTCTAAACTCCAAGTTTTAGTCTCTCAAGTTGACCTCAACCTGCTTATAGTGATCATGGGCGATTTCAATATTGATATATCTAATATAATATATAACATCAAATTGACACAATTATGTCAACTCTTTAAATGTCAGCAACTAGTCAGAGAACCAACCAATGACCATGGAAATACCATAGATCTTGTATTTACTAACTGTTTAAATGCTCTACTTTCAACAGTAGAAAACACATGGTCCGATCACAAGATATGATTAGCAAACAATCCGCAATTCTTCAATTCAGATCAAATATGGCAACTTCTCATAGCTTAATCTACCATTTTCCCCCTAAATTTAACTTTTTGAGAAATTCTGTTTCCTCTCCCATTCAGCAATAACTGCTTCCCAAAACATATCAGTTTTCTACTTTTCCATAATCATTTTGATTTATTAAATGTGTATTTTTATACTTGCAAATCTCCACTTCCTTCCTCTGCAATTTACAACATCTGGTCATTCCCAATGCAATATTTTAGACACACATTCTTGTACATATTTGAAATACTGATACTTCTATATTACTATTTCGCTCAACTACATAATTAATACAAACAATTACATCTGTCAAAACGAAAACTTAGAGACCTACATACAACAATGGTGATACAATTATATCTGTCACATTCAGCTGAGCGCCGTGACCCATGGGTCCCTTGTTATTATTATTAGTAGTAGTATAGTAGTAGTATACTAGTATACATGTTTAAGTATTAGTCTTAGTATTAGTTTTATCATTAATATCATAATCAGAATCAATGTTATTTTATCAGTATAATTATCATTAATTGGCAAGCACAGGTAGATTCTTTGTAAACGATGCATAGCAACATGATACCAGGCTAATATTCCGAATTTAATATACAACATATAGATGGTTGACGTATGCTTGTACCTCTCAATATAAAGAGGCACGTTGTTTATGTTGTGTATATTAATTATAATAAAAATTCAATACTCTCAAAATTGACATCGAAATTATAAAATCTTGCGCTGAAAGATGACCATGGAAATACCATAGATCTTGTATTTACTAACTGTTTAAATGCTCTACTTTCAACAGTAGAAAACACATGGTCCGATCACAAGATATGATTAGCAAACAATCCGCAATTCTTCAATTCAGATCAAATATGGCAACTTCTCATAGCTTAATCTACCATTTTCCCCCTAAATTTAACTTTTTGAGAAATTCTGTTTCCTCTCCCATTCAGCAATAACTGCTTCCCAAAACATATCAGTTTTCTACTTTTCCATAATCATTTTGATTTATTAAATGTGTATTTTTATACTTGCAAATCTCCACTTCCTTCCTCTGCAATTTACAACATCTGGTCATTCCCAATGCAATATTTTAGACACACATTCTTGTACATATTTGAAATACTGATACTCCTATATTACTATTTCGCTCAACTACATAATTAATACAAACAATTACATCTGTCAAAACGAAAACTTAGAGACCTACATACAACAATGGTGATACAATTATATCTGTCACATTCAGCTGAGCGCCGTGACCCATGGGTCCCTTGTTATTATTATTAGTAGTAGTATAGTAGTAGTATACTAGTATACATGTTTAAGTATTAGTCTTAGTATTAGTTTTATCATTAATATCATAATCAGAATCAATGTTATTTTATCAGTATAATTATCATTAATTGGCAAGCACAGGTAGATTCTTTGTAAACGATGCATAGCAACATGATACCAGGCTAATATTCCGAATTTAATATACAACATATAGATGGTTGACGTATGCTTGTACCTCTCAATATAAAGAGGCACGTTGTTTATGTTGTGTATATTAATTATAATAAAAATTCAATACTCTCAAAATTGACATCGAAATTATAAAATCTTGCGCTGAAAGAGTTATCTATCGAAATTGTAAGGATACATTTAAAAATCAGAGCTTACCTTTCTTTATGACCCAGCGGGTAAATGATTTACTCCCCTGTCCCTGTACACCGCGGCAGCTTGCCTGGTATTTTGTTTTCCAATTAGCAGGCGACAGACACTGCATGTGTTACATACTGATTCTTCTGCACACAGATTTGATGTTAGAAGATTATTTCTTTAATACTACAAATGAGAAATACAATATAATGCTCTTTATGTAAATTGCTATTGCGATTTTATGACGAAACCAAACGACAATTGCAGTTACATGCATGTATGAAAGCTAACATATATAGAGGCTGTTTGGGTGTTTTTCTTCCTTTAACTCTACAGTGACTAAAATGTATTTATTGCAGTCAGTGTTTGCGGCAGAAAATAGGATTTCACTACAACAACTATTATTTACTGTACCTTGTTTTAGTTTTAAACTAGCGTTTCTTATATGCATGCTTTGTTTTCCTCCTCCACATCACACGTTTCCATGGCAACAAGTGAAAATAATGGTGCTATTTTTATTCAAATGCCATCATCATTGAGGGAACTTTAAAATTATACTCTTGCTTTCACACAAATTTACATTTATGTATACCCCCCCCCCCCCCTGCATGCAATCTCTTTTTTATATACAAACGGTTAATTTGATATATCATACACATTGTTCTCTAAACACGTTAAGAGAGTGCTATGTGCCTAGAAGTATATACATTAATTGTCAAATCTTATCCAAACGTATTTGCTATATATTAGATCATTTAAAAAAGTGAAGATCGCAAAACTAGTTTCAATTATAGCATTAATCCAGGTGCTCATACACATATTAAAATGACATTCTATCGAAAATGACATACTAATTTCTTGTCTCGTTTAGGTTAAATTATCTATAATACAGGTATTCCAATTGTACACTTACATTTTGAGCACATTATACATAATAAAGCCTGTTATAAGATTAGGAAATGGGCCAGATCTGCCGCACGGGTTATATTTCCAGGAAGTCAGTTATTGATACAGGGACTTGACGGTTTTGTCCTGTTAGCGGTTTCCTGGATGAGGTTCGGTTATATCCTGTATAAGGAACAAACATTGGCAGGTCTCAGTGTGCCGAGTATTTCAACACAGACCCCGTTTTTAGGTATCGCATTCCCTATGTTACCCGAGGTACCCAGCGCGCGCCAATGTTTTTAATTCATGAAAACCTGAGAAGTATAAACGTTTTTGCCAGAGGGGCACACGTCAAGAGCCGCTTCTTTCACTTTCGCTGTCAGTGGCACGGCGCTCAGGTTGGGGTGAACAGTGAGGGTACACACCCGGGAGCGCGCATGTGGACGCGGACGCACACGCGCATCATAGCCGCGTAGTCCGTGTCAGAACTCAAGCGGGGCGATCCTTTCTAGATTCGTTTGCGGCAGCGCGTGTTTCTTCTTAACACACGCTCGGTACTGCCGCCTTTAAAGACGCACCTTCCCAAGCATGCAGTGACGAAATAAACGTCAAATATTGGTCTTGCACCGGTTTGCCAATTGAATTGTAACCTATGTTCGTCTAGAGGCGGCGTGTCTGCGACTTTGATCGCCTTCACGACACCATCGGGCCACATTCCTGGTACACCGTCGGACGGCGGGGCTGACAGTCCCCCCTGGGCTGCTAACAACACGTACCTCTACAAGCATCACGGGGTGCTATTTTCACTACAAACACGGGGGGTAGGGTTGCAATGTCAATGTTTGCCACTCGCGTTCAATGGTCGGCGAGGAGCTGAGCGCAAGGCACGATTTCTTGTATCGCCGCTTGAGACGGTTTACCTTGCTTTGAGGTTTGTTTGACAAGAAATGTTGTGCTGTACCCTATCCCCCGTCCCAGCAGGACCAGCAATTCGATTCCTACATACTCTGCCATGCATACCTCATCCACGGAGGCCTGTAATCAGTGATGGGAATGATGCGAGGAATCCGTCCGAACTTCCTGATCCATTTGTCTTCAATTATCTCACCCTATAACCTAGCTGGCAGTTATTATATTTAACTGGTTTCCGCATTGTTGAATGATCCAAAATATCTAATTGCTATTATTTTTCTTCTGCTGATATTTAGTAAATTCTTTACATGATCATGAATTCTGTTTCTTCAGTATAGCAGAAATGAACTTAGATCCGGGATGGCATGCATTACATATATATCAAATTTCCAATAAATAAGGCACGCATTAACTACTCACACATGTATATTAATACCTAATGAACATTTGTGTTAATTTCCGTGTGTGTGCATATATTTTACTTTATGATATTATATAAAAAAGCCGCCGATGATCGAACATTTATCGATTATTTCATGTAGGCCTATTTGGTCTATAGTTAAATAAACATTTGAAAGACCATCCTGATCACGCTGTATTACATGCATACTACACAGAAACAGTGTCTTAGTCTGTATAGACCAAATAATGTGAAGATTCAAGCTATGCTTAATTCATTTGTGGTATGTCTTGTAATCATATATATATATATATGCCTATATACTCATCTATATATAGAGATGTCGCTCCATGCATGGATGTAGTTTTTTACCATTGTTTTGTATATATATATATATAAATATATGCATATATATATATATATATACATATATATATATATACATGTATATATATAAAACAATTATATAACACAAAAATGCAACCACTTAAATCATTCATGAAGAAATATACAATCGATCATTGATATTACTTATTGGCAAAGCTGTATATACTGTGCAAAGCATAAAGATCTCAAAATAGTATATATTTTGTATATATGTGTATAATGTATGTGTGTATAACAATATTTTCAATCATATATTTATCATATATAATTTTTGGTTGTCTTCTTCATAATGCTTTGAATTTCTTATATAATCACATTTCATCGATAGCGCTATAGTTCGTTTCAGCTAAGTAGGCGGGTGTTACTTGTTCCTGCATGCATGAGATATAATCCTCTATTGCGTGGGGGGGGGGGGGGGGAGGGGGTACCCCGAACTAATAAGGCAGGGGACCATTCATCATCAGTCATCTTTATATATATGTATTATTTTAATGACTTAGTTGTTTTGAGGCTTATTCAGCAACTTGTATACCATTTTGAACCACTTTAGATGAAATCAAGCTTTAAAAATAAAAAAAAAATGACGCACTGTACTTTCTAATACAGTCATACAGTTTAATAAACTAATATATACATATTGATATAATAATATGCGTATTACATATATAGTTATACACACATATATACATAAAAATAGTAAAATAAAAATGTTCAAATAATTTTGTACTTATATGGGTGTTTCTGGCTACAAATTTGAAAGTTTTAAACCATGCAGTAAAAGAGGCAAAGACTGTGTGCATGTGTGATCAATATTAATGACGTACGGTCCTAATGCATGGAACATAGATACATAACTCTAAATCAGAAGCTGAAGTCGGTCATGTGAAGAGTAATAGAGCATCTTACGGAGATGGAGTTCTATCAACAGGAATGAAAAAAAATATATAAGGAAAACACTTTTTTTGTATATTTTCTTACGTTACAGTTCCAGATTATGTATATAAAAGTACATCAACACTTCACAGTGCAGATTCTTTTTAATTTTTTTTCCTGTGAAATTGCACGCCGTCCATTGTCCGCTTGGTGACAAAGCAAACACACAAAGTGGAAAAATGGATGGCAAATTCCATTTTCTTTGTGGATTCCGAGTACACAGTGCAGCTTTGATCTGCAAAAACTCCCTCGATACAAGAGGTGGAGTTCACAGGTGAGACACCACAACCTCATCAAAGCCTTCTGTCAGCCTACCCTTGGGCGTCCCAAAGGATCATGGGAAGAAAAGCTCGCGCAGCAGACGACCGCGAAGACACGTGATACCACGTGGAGTAACGAGTTTTCCGCGCGCGCGGGTCGGTTGTCTTTTGTGGACCTACGTTGTATTACGGGAGCGTAAATGTGGAAGCCGCATTGCGTGTACTGTTACAACTCACCCTGGAGGCCTACCCAGCTAAAAAGAAACTGGACCCGACTTTTGGGGTTGAGTAGTGCTTCATGGTAGGGGCTAACTCACGGGGTGTGCGGGATTATAGGTTTGAATACAGCTGATAAAGCTCGTACCAAATTGGCTTTCCTTTCTTTCTTTGTGTACCAACATGACTTTTGTCGCGCTCTCTCAGACCAGGTAATTCTGCTTGGAACTTCATTTTCTCCTGTGCATGTTTGTACTCGCCTGACCGCGAATGAATAACCGAATCCCTTGCCTTGAAACCTGCTTGTGCACTTCCCAATTAACAGAAATTACTAAAGACGAAGGGATTGATTGGAGGAAACCTTAATGTTCCAGCCCCGTTTGGTTGTGGTTAATTAATTTATACTTAAGCATAACGTTGACTGTTCTGGTAGCGGAGACTGCGTGACATGTACGAAACGGGTGCCATGTATACATGCACCTATATATAGAAAATATTCTGTTCCTGTCAAGAAAATACAATTTTAATCCATTTTTAATTCTTTATTGTATTTACCAAAGTATAGTATAGAGTATTTTTTTCAGAAGCAACCTCTCTCTCTCTCTCTCTCTCTCTCTCACACACACACACACACACACACACTTACCCCTATATTTATCTGATCTCTCTGACTCTTTCTGTATAAATGAATATAATATATTTGATTTGTATTTTCATTCGACAGGACGTTATTTATACTTCATTTTGAAAATATATGTTTCCGCCATCCAGCATTGGAACGTGACTATATAAAATTCCCAACTTGCAAAACCCAGGGATTCAATTATAAATATTAGCGGGTTATATATCCTATAACGTTTTCATCGTGTAAAAGGGTTGTTGCATGTGCATGTACAAGCAGGACAAGAAAACTTCTGACATTCTGATAATAATATAATAAGACACACATTTGTATAATTTGTGTTATTTAATAAATATCTTCTTTAAGGTGCTCCTTGGTATATATACCTTATAATATAGTTCAGTCAGACACAGTTATGAAATTTACATCCCCGCTCTGAAATCAAAATTTACAACAATAAATATATTAAGTAAAACGATTTCAACTATCGTAAGAGGTCCGGTATAACATTGTAAAACTATCTAATTATTTGAATACAGAATGATGCAGGATCAGGTTCCTAAGAAGGTATATATGCCAATTTAATCCTTTAATTTGCTCTGAAACAAATGTTGTTATTTATATATGTAGATTTGATAATACAGAGACCCGTGTATTCCAGATGCTAACATTGCAAAAGCATCCTGAGGCACATTCGTTCGACGGACAATTCTTTTCTTTATGAATAAGTTAACTATTTTTTCAGATACCAAGCAGGAGACAATGGAGTCCTCTCCACCCCAAAAAAATGCAATAAATAGAGACTGCTTTGTTTTAAGCCTTCATATATATATATATATATATATATATATATATATATATATATATATATATATATATATTTATATATATATATATATATATATATATATATATATAATGGAAAAGAACAGGTTTGTTTGTATATATTTGTTTTTGTTTTTTTTTTAAAGAAGGACAATTAAATATAGCGAGCCTGGCAAATATTCAAGCGTCTTTTCACCATATAGAGTTAAATTTTGTTTTTCTTTAATGTTTCCACATATTTGTTATATACCAAGTAAAACAGAGGACGGAGATAGACAGAGCCACTTTTAATGGCTGTATTCACACCCCTTTAAGTTGTAATTTTCATTTCGGAATCCTTCGGAAGACACTGAGACCATTGGCTACAAGGTTATGGCGTCCATAGCGTTACTGCATGAGGATCTCCCGGCCACATAAACACAAATCGTAATTCATCGGGGAAAGCAGTTATGCCATTTGCCGCCCTGCATTCAAGACAAATTACAGTTAATTGAACAAACGAGTGGCGATTCTCACAATAACATATCAATTTCCCCGCCGACAAGGCAACGCAGATGCTTATGGCCGTTACCGTAATGTGACGAATAGTTAGATTCAGTTACCCTCCGTGCAGATACCACTTCTGAAGCGCTGCGCGGCATGCCTGCTCAAGTAAGACAAACAAAAATATTTATGTTCGCCATAAAGTGGGGATTCATTTACACGAAGCTTGTAGAAGGCTGGACCAGTTTGCTTTGTAAGTGTTCCGTGGCCTGTTTTCAGTCATCATGCTGAGCCACTGCCAGTCAGCGGCAACTGGACCTGTCAATCATATCGCCTGTCGTCTGTTCTCAGATGTGCGCGCGCCGCTCGGCCAGCCAGATCTCACACCACTTCAAAGGATTGTTCACATTTCTGTCAGCTTCATAAACAGAGTGACCCTGACTGGAGATGTTGTTTTAATGGTCAGTGGCTGCATTCAGAAACTCTCCATGTTAATCCCATAACAGCTGGGCTCCCTGTAAACCAATATATCCCGTCTATCCGTCTCAAAGTAATGGCCAATCCGATTTGATACCAACAAGGATGGTGTACGTATCGGCATTTAACACACTGGGATGCTCTTTATGTATCCTTTACACAAATAATTACGCCCCTATTGCCCCGTTGTTGATAGTCCGGATGTTTTTTGAGTAGATGATGCAGATCGTTAACATATGTTATCTTCTGAACATTTTCCATTGCCATGGCAACGATAACTCATCATCCCTCTACAGTCCATGCCAGCAGTTAATTTAAATGTCAGTTTTATTGCCCCGCTTGCAGAAAAATGGTTCAGATATCACAGAAGCGTATTCAGATAGAATAGAAATAACATTTTTTTTATTTTCATTAATTCACTATATTTATTATATAATTATTATGAACTACTTGAAAAATTACATGTAAATATCTCTTCAGAAGTATAAATTTGAACAATTATTTATATATATATATAAATATATATAAATATATATATATATATATATATATATATATATACCCATTTTAAATTAAATTTAAACTTTATTTGTATCAGGTTCCTGTGTTTGGTTTCTTTGTATACAATCTTGTAAATTGTAAGCTATGTTGTTCTGCAAAAAATAAAGGGTTGATGTAAGGTTTGAAGAATATAAAATTTTTGCATATACACTGTCCCAGTAAGCGGTTACCTGGTCCGTGTTGGGGGCCGTGGATTTGAATTTGCGGCCCCTTAAGTGCACGCCGCGAGGTGGCATGCTCGCGTGTTCGCGCCAGACATCAAGCGTGAGACAATGGCGTCTTCACCACAACGCAATTAACGTGGAAACAGACTAATTATGTCAAATTCCTCGCAGCATTCTCCGTCTAGACAATTTCATCAACAGAATGTATACATGGGACGGCGGCGCGAAGCGGGCTTCTCTGGCGTGTGCTGAAGGTGTTAAAGAAACAGTACGTTGTTAATTATACAGCAAGGGTCCAGCGATCATCGCGAGATGAAGTCTGTCTAATGCATGCAGATGTACTAAAAAAGTAGTTGCTAAAGGTTTGCAGTTTTGTCCCAGGAGTATACACATATTGCACTTAATGAACTATTTTAATATACAGTCATTACATTATGATATGACAATACTTATCATATAATATACATATGTATATATGGTATTATATGTATTTTTATATGAATAACTGCACCGTTTTATAATGAACAAAGTAAACCACGATAACCGAATAAACTCAAATGTTTAAGGATCACAATAAGTTTAATAATTCAGACCTTTAAAATGAACATTTCAAATAAGACAACGAAACAGAATAATTCCAAATTTTGTATACCTCGGCCCTGAAGTGTTTTGTTTTTGTTTTTGAAGGTATTTTCTACGTGATATAATAAATATATCAAAATGGTAAATATTATATTTATGTTTAATCTTCTAAAAAGCATTTATATGTATAAATATGCGTAGGCACACAAGGCATACCTCCACACATAAGTTCACCAGGAAGAACTACTGATATAATATTTTATTCTTTCATGAAAACCCTATGCAGGTGAAGTGACCATGCATAGGGACTTTAAGAGACCTTAGGGTTAAATGGCGATATGCTGGTCTAGAGTTATAGTATATGAAGATAACACAGTGTACCCGCATTATACATGTACTTATTTTCAAAATCATTTATTCTAAAATTGTGTTATCAGTTGGTATGGATATTATATAAATTATTGCATCGTCCTCATAGTAATTATTGTTATTATTATCATTATTAATATTTATATTATTACTAATGATATATTACATATAATATATTTATTAGAATTATTATCTATGTTAAGAACCCATGTTTGTGAATTTGCTAATCATATACACAATTCATGTAAAACGTATATATTATAAATATGGTAATCAGTATTTATTTATACAATCTCTGTGTGCGGTTATTTGTACAACATGCATGCCGGTATATTTAACAAACATTTTGAGCTTCGTTGGCACAAGATTATTTTAATTCTTAAAAATTAATTACTCAGATTCAACAATAATATTTATAAAGTATAATTCATCATGCGGTGTAATGTGAATAATAGGCTAATTGGAAAATTATTTTCATACTGAAAACTCTAACTCCACATTCAGTCTGTTTCTACAATATGTGCCTTTTGAAACTTGATCAGATGAATCATTTTACTAAATTTATGCTAATTTGGTATTGATAAATGTTAAATTATGCTGCACACTATTAAACTAATTTAATATATCTGTATATTTGTGCCAGCATATACACATGTACATGTAGATCAGGTCTGTCTGACTAGCACTATAGTGCAGCGAAACCACTGAATATATGCGTAAACTTTTGAATTTAGGTGAGAAAACATTGTTGATTTTAAGCTCAATACCGGTGGCAGGGGAACTCGCTAATCTCTCAGTTTCAATGCCACGTCCGTCTCTTTCCATGTATCGGGTCTATCGTAGTGTATGGACTAGAGTTCCCTGGGGTTTACAGTCAGTATATAGAGTCCTTTTCAGATGAATGACACTGACACTAAGACTTTTGTAGGCCCATGTTGTCCCTCATACATACAGATAACATGAGTTTGTAAAGGCCCCTCCCTGGCCGGCCACACCAATTCAAATTGATTGGATTAAATTTCAATGATTTAAGTATGCGCTATGTAGGTGTGCATGATTGCCAAATGGCAGGCTGTGGTATGTGGGGGCACCTGTAGTATAAGCGCCCTGTCCCCGGTCCGTCACCCTGCCCCGCCCCCGGGGGTGACAGGGTTATGACCCCGAGCCATTAATGAGCGAGGGTGCGACCGCAGGGAAGTGCCCCCCAACAGGTGCGAGGGGTTAAATGTTAACCCTGACGTCAAGGATTATAAACTTCATACTCATCGCATCCATACAAATAGTGCAACTCCGTTATTCACACATACATTCAGTAATACCATACATACACCATGCACTTTTATATTTACAATCTATTTATAATTTTTACAATATAATATTATACTTCCCTTTTTTGTACTGTTATACTACTGATATATGGTTACATACCATGCATCCATGCATACTATACAACTATGCCCTCAATTCATATACGGGTATAGCTCTTTGCTTATACTCGATACTGCTTTCATACATTATTATATATACTTTTAATAATATACGCAAATTACTCCTGTTGCATATATGCTGTTAAAACAATGCATGTGGATTTTACCCTAGATTTCTCTATAACCAAAATTAAAAAATTAAATGTACACTATATAGCATAACTGCTATGATATATATATGCGTATATATATATATATATATATATATATATATATATATATATATAATCAATACTGTTAATGCATCCTATTTATACCGTTATCGACGTTACAACTACTTCTTTTGTGTTTAACTACTGTAATATATACTATATACTACTAATAACAATGTTATAATCATATACACGTCTATGTATTTATACCATTTCTATATCTATATATTCTAGTGTACATATATATTATTTTGCATGTACGCATGATATGAATGCATATAAAGGCAACAACATATTGTGACAATGTGGTCTTTTTACTTTATTGGAGTGCATTTAAACATACGAATTCTTAATAAAAAATAACTGTATAATATCATATTTAAATTACGTATATATGTATTTTTTTAATATTTACAATATATATATATGTATATATATATATATATATATATATATATATATATATATATATATATATATATATATATATATATTATTCTCAATGACCATCAAAATATACAAACTCATATTTATCACTTTAAATATAAACACACGTCGGTAAGGTCTATCGATAATTGTGCATGCGAAGTATTTTTTTCAGACTGCATGCCTTGTAATAAACAAATATAATTACAGTTGAAGAACATATGATTTGAAATAAGATTCAATAAATATATATAAAAGATACATGTATACAAAAATATAAGCATGTTTTTTCATGGTCGTTCTTTGTTGGAAATCTTTAACTGGAACATAAATATGCATGGTCTTTTAATATTCCCCAAGGATATAATAAACTTAATGGGGAATAAATTTAAATAATTTAAGTTAAAACCTAAGATCCCCTTTTTATATTTCTATACCTATAGCAATGAAGGGACTCCGCGCGTTTCCAGTTTACCATTCAATTAAATGAAGAATTAATTCTGCTGATGTATAGATACATGGATAGTGGTTAGGGTTTTAAGTTGTTGAAAAAAGCACTGTGTCCACTTTATAATTGTATTATTTTGTGAACACTTGTTAAAATACAATTACTTCTACTTCCTGAATGGACAACACTTTCAAGTTAACATAAAAGGTATGCCCCGTGTAAGTGCTGATTTGTAATAAACTTAACACTCGTGTCAATCGGTCCGTGCGTGCATGCATGTGTTCTACCTCACTCATACACACGAGATCCCTTGGGAACTGACAAGACAAACATGGTTTGTGAATCCAAGTTTTTTTTTTCTTCAGGTAGGAAATTGTGCTCATTTCCTAGATTGCCTTGGCGGCTTTACCTACAGGATAAGAAAGGACTGGGTATGATTGTAGTGATTAGCAGAAAGCTGATAATGTGACAAGCCAGTTTACGATAAACGCACCGCCAGCGCCAGACTGGTAGGGCAGTGGGGAGCGGAGGTGCTATACTTCGCCGTTTTTACTGGAAGACTTGGCATTTTCCGACAAGACACGCAAGCCTCTCCGGGCTGAGTTTATATCATATCTATGTATAGACCTGTATCCGTCAAACACGCACATGTCATCACATACATATGCCATCCTCCCTGGCCTTTTTACCATTCAAGGGCTGATTTCTCACATAATTGGCGTAATAATCTGTGATGAATACTGAATTTTCTTCTTCTTTTCAGTTTTCTGTATATATATATATATTGCCATGAGATATTGAAATTTCGCCATTAATCAAGAATTAATTAACGTTAAGTTAATGTCCGATCAGAGAATTTTATGACAATTGTTTATATTGTGCTTCATATTCCGTTTTTGTCTCACAAGCATGACAGGGGATCTTCACTGAAGCGCCATCTGGCGGTGATTACTTTTGAAACCGTGTATTAACTTCACTTTTGCCTGACTTCTCAAGTATAGAACATTATGAAATATATAAATATATATTTATATATATATATATATATATATATATATATATATATATATATATATGTATATATATGGGTCAGTACAATGTGGGTATGAGTGAAAGTATAACCATGCGGACAATGGTCCCAATGTTACTGATCAAAAGAATAAATTACATGTCAATTATTACACAACGATTCCATGTGTGAAAATTGTGCACCGTGGCTTTTAAAGGAGAACGTTGACCCGTTTTTTTCATAATTTATACACGCATTGTATACGCCATGTTATAAAGACGGATGCTCCTCACTCAAGAGACGGGGCGCAATACGCTGTCATTATGTATATATATATATATATTATATGTATGTATGGTCGTCAGATTCATGTTCATCATCCCTGCATGCATGTGATTTTCTTATATAGAAGTATCCTGTCCAAAAGCTGACAGAGTGTATACTGTGAGTATATGTTTGATGTCTTCATAAAGTCTTCATTTTAGAGTTGTTTTTTGTTATATAGTCATACAGATCGGTGTAATTCTGTCCGGTGAAACAACCCTGAAAATACGCATCCATTACGATAAGAATATACAGACAAGCTCGCACAGACATGCAGACAGTCAAAAATGTCTCTATATAACAGGATGGCTATAGTTTAAGGTCACTTTATATGGAAACCCCGGTCCACAGTTAAAAGGAACTCGTTGCAGGACATTTTGTATCTACAATTTCTGTATATATATATATATATATATATATATATATATATATATATACTAGTTCATAAGAGACATGTATATGAACGAGTGATGCCGAGTGCGCTACGACTGGTACCGACTGAGTACTTACTCGGCATATCTTGGCTGAGAAACGAAAATTATACACGAGTTATAAGAGTTGACACGAGCTTACTGCGAGTTTGCGGAGCAATGTCACCCGAGTGTTTTTAACATGTTTAAAATATTCGTGAGTCAACACGAGATAAATCGAGTCAGCCGAGCAGTTCTACGAATTTCATAGGAGTTGTGCCGGGACTGTATACGGGCCGAATAAACTTGCAACTTTACTATATTCACATGGAATAAATATATATATATATATATATATATATATATATATATATATATATATATATATATATATACTAGAAAGACAGATTTTCAGAAGAGAGATACTAGATAGACAGATTTTCAGAAGAGAGATACTAGATAGACAGATTTTCAGGAGAGATTGTTGTTGCAGGTACTCGCACGATACATACACATTCACAGAGCACAATGTATAGGGCCCATGGCAGTATTAATACAAATTATATGCTCACGCTCTTTCAGAGACGAAGCTTTCTCTTTTTTTTCTGACATTTTGACATTTAACGCCCCACGCCCCCCGCGACACACATGCACACCCCACCGACACACACATGCACATGTACACACGCACACACACCAGCTGACCATAACATGGCGTGTGTATGCCTTTAGAACCCATGCATGACAGACAATATACTCTTATATATATCCTGTATTTGGTCAAGCAGACACAGCCGTAACAAAACATTGACGGACAAAGCGGAGAAAATTACTATTAAGCCCAGCCGTCTGTTCGCTGACTTGTTCTGCGAGCTGTAAATAGTGCGACGTTGCCCCTTGCCGATAGATGTATTCAAGCGCGACGACTTCAAAAGTACCGTCCCCGAATAGAGTTTGTTGTTCTTACGCAAACCAAACATGAGGATTAGAGCGTCTCTTTAACTAAATCCCGTCAAAGCGGCCATGGTTGTACTGACCAGGGGAAGAAAGGCCCACTGGGGTTCACAGATTGTACAAACGGTGGCACAAACACTGTGCGTATACAAATAGCCAGGATTGTATATTCAAGCCCTCTGTACTATTGTCCACCTCCACCGGGCAAGAAGACTGACCACCAGCTGTAACCTAACACATACGCTGGAATGTTTTTCTAGACCTAATCCCGCCGATTGTCGTGTTTTCCTCTGGTGGGAATGAAATAACCCGAGGCAAGTTCCGTGTTTCTGGTTGTTCTCCAAGAGCTTCAACTTTGATAAACATTGCATGACTGTATACACGCATATATAGACATGATCAGAATGAAGGCATTTTTTTAACTATAAAAACATTTACCACTTATATTAAGTATAACATACTATAGCTGATAAACCCAGTATATATATACCGGGCTTTTTGCCAGGGTTGGGGAGATGAATTAAATAATATGAGGAATGTTGGCTCAGTTTTGTATTCTAAAAGTTAAAAGAAAATATAGATTTTCAGTGGGATATACTGTCATAATAAGATATGTACAAATATTTTTTTGCATATATTTTGTGGCGGTCACGGCAAGAAATTCATAAACCGGTATATGTTTACCATGAAGATCTGCATGACGAATGATGTTGATTACATTTGCGGACCGGAATGGGACGCGGGGGCATTTGGGTTTTCGATGATCTTTGAATGGTAACTATTGTTGGACGTATAGAGGAAAGATTGATGTGAGGAGGACATGAACGATGAATTTAATGTACGTTTAATTGAAAGAAACTGTTCCTGAAGAAAGATAAAGAAATATGCATGCCTCATTAGTAGCAGAAGCGGACCCAAGTGAAGTCGGAACCGTGTTGTAATCGTATCAGACCAATTTTGAGTCCTAGAAACCCCACCCCTTTTTTCCGAAAATGGGGACCTTGTATTCGGTCTTGTCATTTATCCCCTAGCTTGGTTGAACCCCTCCTTTTCATAAAGCGAGAGTTATGTGTTCACATTTACTGACCATGCACGTTTGTCAAAGCCTCGATCAAATATCAGGCCAAACATGTTTAAATCCTCACTGAAAGCTTGGGTTATTCATTTGCACAATATATATAGTCCTTATTCCTTTGCTTCATCGGACCGCACAGGCAATCCGGTCTTTGCCGAAGGCAGTTCGGCTGTTTCGGTGGAAACCTCCATGCAGATCATAAAAAATGCAAAAATAACTCAAAATTATGTGAACATTAGAAATTGTTTATTCTCATATCGGCGAGGACACTGCGGGAACAATAACCTTTAAAATTAATGAGGTATCGCACAGTATCGTACGCAACGCGGTTTTTAGAAAAGGTGAACCGAATTCCTTTTATAAATATTATATATACTTTCTATACAATCGGAATAGAAATATGAACAAAATCGTAAAAAAATATTATAAACTGCATTTATCTCCTCACATAAACTCATTTTATAATTTTAAAATATAATTAAAAAAAATTAAGACATATAAAATATAATCGTTCACTCTACCATCACCGTTGCGAAATTAACATTGAGGCATCAAAACGAATGTGCATATGACAATTTATTGTGATAACACAAGTCTATCAAGATTTAAGTACAATCCATCATGTGGACTTGTCCCTTGGATTATTTTTTTAAACTTACACTGGAAAACAAAACTTCAAAACACCTTCACTTTCCTTTGGTCTCAGAGACGCCTTTGCAAAGACGTTTGATTTTTAAATGGCGGCGGGGTTTCCAGGTCGTATCGATACGGGTCTCTTTTACCTTTTCCTTATTAGGCGTGGTCTTTATGTGCAGGGAACAAGACGGTGTGAAAAGCTTGAAGAGCGGAAATTATGTGGTAACTTTATTCCTACATCTTGGCGATCCGAAGGATCTCCTCAACATGTCGTCTGGCGAGAACTTACTCTTGGCGCGCGCGGGAAATCGATCGTCTGCTGTATGACCATACTCCGCGGAAATGAGTCTCCTAACCCGACATAGAGACTCGGCGAGATCTTGACATAGTTCTGTTTGTTCATCCTGTCATCCTATTGAGTGGAGCCGCCATCTTTGCCTGCATGGTTCTTCCTGTGATGAACTCTTGTCCCTGTCGCTCGTGCTGCGCTAGCAACAAAAATGGCACGCAGCAAAAATCTAATCTGCTGGTATAAAGGAAATGGTGCTCTTTGAAGTGTCTCACTGTAAATGAATTTTGACTTTTGATTATTTTTGGTCCGAAAAAATTAGTGCACTCGGACTTGTTTGACACTTTGAAAGTAGATCTTATGGCTCCCTCCATATTTGATTATATATATACGATAAGGTAGAGATTATCTTTACCTTATAATAATATATGCGCCTGGAACCATGCGCTCATGCCCATATGCAATATTGCTCTGCTTATGTTGCTACATATGTGACACACACATGTGCACACACACACAAACACACACACATATATGTATATATAAACTAATTACCACACCCTGAAAAGGATATCGTATTAGTTTACACTCTTATTCCGTCATAAACATCATAATTCTCATTAAACTATGAAGAACTCAGTTGAACTATATATATACTAAAGTATATATGGTAATTTAGATTTAATGTAAATGCCATCGTTGGATCTCTGCCGATGGGTTTTAGAAAGCGTTCGATATTAAAGTTCACACTAAACTGAAGAAAGTTTACATTAAAATCGTGTCATCTTTCATTTTTGAATAATAAAACTGACCATAATAAACAAAAAGTTGACTGATGAAAAGGGAGGTACTAAGGACTCCAATCGACAGATTGCCATGGGTACCAGCGGTTTCTCGTTGGAAAATATACTATGGCACAAATGAAGGGTTCCTGATTCAGCAGAAGTATTTCAGCGTATATATACACACACACACACACACATATATATATATAAAGCGTGGTCCCTGTCAATTGACATGAAAGATCCATAGAGCCCTATACTACAGTATCCCCTCCCTCGCTCAACACACCAAAGCCCTATATAACCCTTCAAGTGGAGTGTTTGCATGCATGAGGAAAGTGACTAAATAAAATGTAACATAAACAAATGACCAAGACGCATGATAAGCAAATAAGTAAATAAATCAATTTCTTTGAATCATTGGCTATTCCTTGAAAGACTGCTAAAACTTAAGATATTATGATAAATATGAAAAAAAAACAATAAAAAATTATATACAAGTTCCCCGAATTATATATACTAAGGTCAGCATAGATTTAAACCTGTTATACAGCAAGAAATCCTCCAACATGAACAAATAATACTTTTTACACACACTTTTTATATTATGAATAAATTAAACTTCATCAAAAATTAATAATATCTTATAAAGTATATTTGCCTGATTTGCCTCCGACCAAATGAAAACATTGAGATTTTTTTTAAATGGTACCAATAATTTTGCATATAAATAAACATTTTCGAAACATTTTAATTATATATATATATATATATATATATATATATATATATATATTATTTAACGCCCCTATATATGCTGTTGAAAATTTTTCAATATTATTACAGGATCTGACACAACCCCAAAGTGCATGTATAAAGGTATATGAATGGAAACTTATTATAGGCAACACCACCGGGCCGGGTGATGTTCAATGAATTTTTATACATCATATACTCATGGAGGTTTGCACTCATATATAATTGTGAAAATGGCGTCATTTCTTGTAGTAATTTTTTGCTAATTCTTTCGAAAATGATAAAATATGAAATCGGCCGATGACGCAAGCTATTTATATATAGCCCCGCATGCGGTCGACGGGCGTCCCCGCAATAAGCACAACAAGGCCACTGACAGATGGCTTGACGTATACGGCATATATACACAGATATATAGACAGGTAAAGCCTACGTCACAAACAACCTACGAGTTTGACTATCGCACGATTTTTTTCAGCAGGGCTACGACAGATGGAACCGTCGTAGGTTTGGGAGAGGTTTTTTTTACAACGAAGTTAAATCAAATATAAAATATATATGTCTTGTACGACGACCGCTAATACCGATACTCTCGTGTGTGGAGGCAGTAAATGACTGCATGTCTGAAAAACTGCAGGCAAACGACTAGTGCCCCCTAGCGTCACGCCTGACCAGTCCATTCATTCAACACAGCTTTGTGTACACTGGACATTGTGTTTTTAATTGCCGATCATCCTTTCACTTATTTTTCATCATATTCATTATACTGTGTTAAAACATTACAAAAACATGAAAAGACTGGAAAAACTGCTGCATTCGGCAGTGTTCACATTGGCATTTGATCATGAATCAATGATGATATATAAGGGAAACGTACACATGCAGGGTCTTTCAGTCATTGATAGACGTCAAAATTGCAAAGTTTCCTTGAATTCGTCGTACTTTCATACATTCAATGATCTTAATAATTGATAAGAATCAATAGCGTATGTAAGCTGACAAAGTGGGGATTGTCAGTTTCGTCCGTGCTAATGAGTGGCCAGCTGAAATACGTTTGCCTGCATAAACGGGTCTCCGGCTGTACTCTCCATCTACACGAAAAGCTGCATTAGCGATATCCCGTAACCAACACGACGCTGAAAACATTTTGAACATGTTCAAAATTCTACGACAAGGGTCTACGACAGTTCCACCCCCTCCCCCCCCCCCCCCCCCGTCGCAAAACTTTCGTACGACACCCACGACTATATAGCCTTTTGGAATTTCCCCAGTTTTCTGTCGTAGACCTGGCATATATGTGTTGTGCGATAGATGTGACTCATGCTTTATAGGAAGCTGAGAACATGACCATCCGACGATATACAACAGTCAAAGACAGCAGTCAGTGGGCGGATGATTTGTTAAATTCAACATCAGTTTTGTGCTATATAAAACGCCTCTTTTGTTATTTAATTTGTACTGAATCGGATAAATCACTTTTAGACCAGTAGGATTAAAAAAGGGTATCAGCGGGACACAATAACACAGTGATATAAAGAAACATCTACAAGTATATATATATATATCCTGTGAAATATTTGTGTTTAATGAAGTGTGAAAGAACTCCTATACAGTTTATCTCATTTATACTTTTTATCAAACAAAGTTCCCATATGTAAATGTTTCTATTTCTATTTTATTTCATTCTTTTATAATTAGTATTTTTACTTTATTATATATATGCATTTATACGTATATATGTATACTATATGTATATATGTAAACTATTATATTCATATATATCGAGAGAGAGAGAGAGAGAGAGATAGAGAGACAGACAGACAGACAGACAGACAGACAGACAAAGCTAGAGAGACAATTAAGAGACCGATGGCGCATGATTAAGAACAATATAAGTTATTAATGCGCATATGACGGGATCATTCCCGTGCAAGAGGATATATGAAAAACAACGTCATGTCCCATTCCAAAATTTATTATCCTAACACCTCAAATAAGAACAAAATCATTAAATGTTGCCATATATATGGGCACTCACATGCGCTTACCAGGAAATATACTAGTATATTAATATATATGTATATACATGTATATTTTGTGTGGAAACCATGCTGCACATCGAGCGTGGCATTTTAATCATATAGAACACTGCATGGACCACACACCCCACTGGATAACCTAGCGTGCTTTATAATTATTTAATTAATCAGGTTAACGTTTAGAAGCCAACTGGCTGCCTGCAGTTTTTTAAATTACCCCGATTTCCAAAATTATAGCCTTGTTCGTTACAGGATGGCATATATCACTCTGACTTTTTACAATGCCACACCTGTGACCGACTACACGCGCTCGTTAATGTGTGTTATCAAATATATTTGTTTAAGCAAGCGGGGCCATTAACCGTGTTTTGTCAACGTGCAATATACACACGCGCGCAACGTCAAATTTATAATGCGCAGTCTCATTTATTATCCGAATGCCCGCGTGTCAATTTCTATATCATGAAGGTAAGATTGTGTAACAAAGCCTCCAGAAGCCAGTATAGTCATAATTATTACTATATATATATATATATATATATATATATATATATATATATATATATATATACATACATACATACAGTAAACCCTCAAAATGACGACCACCAATGCATGGGACATCGATAAAGTGGTTGTATTTTTGAGGTGGTCTTCTAGGCAAGGTTTCATACATAAAAAGCAAAAAAAAAATTGGTCGTTATAATATGAGGACGTCGCTAAACAGATATGGTCGTTAGGCGAGGTTTTACTATATATATAAATACGGGCTTCGATAAGTTAAAGTTTACTATTTTATATAATAATTAAGATAATCTTCATACATTCATTATATTAAGTCCGTCATAGTACAATTTTCCGTTTTCTGTTACTGTTAATTCTCGAATCCCGTTTCTTGCATGAAACGAAAACCTTGATTCTTATTTTTGCATATACGTAAAACAGCATCCTGTTTGTGTTTATTGACAGTAATATATACAGAGTGTCTGGGTATTTAACACTACATTGGTATTTTGTAGGGTGCGGCGTATAAAATCTAGTTCGGCCAATATACAAAATGCAGACCACATGTCAAAACTCTTACGCGTCATCAACCTCTTACTAGTTTAACCCGCCAAAGTCGCAACAGAAAAGGTCAGCTTTTCCATTTCTTGGATCAGTGAGAAAACACATACAGCAAATGTCAGGGGGCCATTTCCAGGCCAACCCTTGTACAAAACACGGGGGCTAAAGTGGTTCTGAGGGAATTAAGCACGTCGGCCACACATATAGTTTATAATAAGTTCCTGATGTTGCACCCTGCGACTCGCTACATGTGCGTATTTGATGGATGTGGTGTCAGAAATCCCTACACATCAGCGTGACAGAGAAATCTCAGCGATTGCGGCCCCTTTGATCTGTCGTCAGCACTTTCACTGGATTTGACGATCCCCCATAACAAAGCCCAGAAACACGTGTAAATGCCGCCCTCCACAAAGAACGACAAATTTGCCGCCAGGGCTCGGAGGTTGAAAACTTTCGAAACTGCCAGCGAACCAGAAGAAGAGGGCTGATGATATCTAATGGAAGGTGGAAGCCCTCCCTGTCTCACAATGTTAGCGGAAACTACTCTAATATTATGTTATTATTACTGCTGTGTTGCATGTTATGAGCTGTCTGTACATACTGCATACAGTGACTTGATGTACGTGGCTTGACGCTATGGCGTCATGTACTGCATCACAATCTTTCGCTATACTGCAGTCAGACATGCCTGTATACGTACATAGGCCTATATACATGTATATTAAATACCTGAACCAACACACACGCACACTTACGTATATCTTATAATGTTTAATATAATTTTTTATAAGAATATAAGATATAACTATATTTCAATTTGATTCTTATTATAAAACGAATAATCACCCAGACTATAACGTTAATTTTACAATTGACAGAAAGTATATAGAACCGAGTTAGTCGGCCATTTCCCTCGATAAACATATATAGTGAAGACGACTCTTTGGTCCACTTCAGTTAATTTCAGAATATAGATAGATGTGTTCACCTTAAAACTTGAAGGTATCTAACAGGCAAATTTGAAGCTGCTTCATGAATTCACGCCTCATAACACTTGAGCGCTTGTTTTTTTTTCTTTGAAAAAAACGTTCTTTGGAAACAAGGATGCTTTCTTATTTTGTGTTTTACATCTTTTCAATGCAGGTATATAAGAAGTGCAAAGATATTTGTAAACTATTTATATTTTGATATCAGACATCTTGAAAAAAGACTGTGAGATCTGATTACAATATCACAATTGTTTGGAATGTACATGTGCATTTATGTCTGCCCATAAATATGCATTTTGTAACAATATTTTTTATCATCTTTATTACAATTGTCATTGCCGTTACAGTTAAGAACATTTTTATTTAAAATGCCACTTTGCATAAAATACAGCTCTTAGTATATATATGTACGTTCTGTTAACCATAAACGTAAATTCAAATATTGAAGAGTATGCCCCCCGGGGCGCGTTGGTCAAGTGGAGGTATTCACCAATAAAGGAAGACTTATTATAACTGATGACCCGACAACACCTGGTATCTGTTGGGGACTTACACGTCCTGCAGACCCCCGCGGTCAGCGACAAAGGCATAACTGCCATTCCAAACCCGTCTTTATAAACAAAATACAAACGACAAACTGAACCAGACGTGAAAGCTCTCATTATCAGATTGAGACGGGCCACTGGTCAAAGCAGGGCCTGACCACTGGTCAATACTGGACATGCCGCGCCTCGTTTTAACCATCGCTCCACGACAACTGCTGGTTTTTATCTGAGCGCTATCTCGGGTCGTAAGTAGCTTTGTTAACACGCTCAACGACCGTGAAGCCCTGCGTCCGCCATCTTGCCCACGGCCATGTTTCTGACGGGCAATGTGTTCGCCTGCATGGTGAGAGATTCACGTCAGAGTGGAATGATCTTCTGCTCAAAAGAACATTTTGTTTATGCGCATATATACTGACATCTCTTCTTCCCTGAGGTTTCCCAGAGCACCATCGAAAGGTTACGTCAGACTTGCAAACACATTGCATATACGTCATCTGACGTCACATGTTTGAAACGCGGGCTCTATTTTTTTCTGTGCCCCTAGGGCGTATTTCTCTTCTGAAAATTTGCAGGGGTAGCCGTCATGTCTTCGGTTATTCTTTCTAGCGACATCATATATGAATGACTTAATGGTCAGTGCCACTTGTATTTACATGCATAACATTTTGCGTAAGTCTGCGTATATGCTGACATATTTTACGAAGAAAATGACCTAAAATTTGAAATCTGTATATACACAGTATAGGCCTACATATATGCTCCATGGGTTAACAACTTACCCGTATTTTTTTTAAATTAATAAACGTCAAACATGGCTCAACCATATTTGATTAATATTGTTTAGTCTTACGTTAAATTTACGCCATTACAACTACAAACTAACCCTTGCACGCTTGGGTCCGCTCTACATTACACCATCTAAATATCAGTGCACTTTATTAATAAGCAAATTAAAATGACCGAAAACGTTAGGTACTGATTAATATATTTCGTCAGGGAAATTAAATGACCGTTTAAGCGATGCGAATCAGGATTGTCAATTACAAATAAAGCGTTGACATCTCTGCGTACATCACTATAATAAAACTTTTGAGGTCATTCTATAAATTCCTTACATTCTTATAGGGATTAAATTTCATTTTTACCGTGTAAGGATTGGCACCATAAATTTATATCGCGAGATCTCAAACAGCACTATAAAGTTGTTGATAAATGTGTCTCTCTTACACTTATTTTACCGATTTTTTAAAGAAAGGCCTTGCCTTTTTCAATGTATATAAAATATTAATTGTCAAGTCAAAATCCTATTAAGATTGGGCGTGAAGATGTAAAGTCAATACGCTGGCATACTATAGTATGTAAACTAGAATGCACTCATGGTGGGCATACCTCCGCCAGCTAATATCCGTGCAATCCAGATCAGAATTCAATCAATCGATCCAACCAATAATGTTAAAGAAATATTTCCCTGGCCTATTGCGTGCCCATCCTCAAATATTCATTGAAATTCAGTCTGAACTGTTGCAGATTTTGTCTGAACAATAGTTGAAGATTTTGTCTGGACAATTTTTTTTTTTTTTGCAGATATGTACTTGTTTCATAAAGCTGTGACGTCATTAATTTTAACACACACAAAAAATAGTGTTAACGCTTGATCAGTTAAGGTATATTTAAGGTATAAAGCTATATTTTAACCGATCCGTCCCTATATACGTTTGTTATATTGCACCAGTTTCTAAATGAATATCTCTGAGATCATTTGAGAACTTTTAGAGATCTCGTGCATGAGACCAAATAGACAAACAGCAGTGAACAGAGGCAATAATGAAAAGCAAAATGAACCTCTCCCATGCAGTTGCCACATCATTTTCATGATTAACCAAGATCATAATTATAACTCCACGTCATAATTTAATGAATCACAGGTATACATGTATAGGTCAGCTAATGTATAGGGGCGGATCCAGGAAATAAGGAAAAGGAGGGGGTCCAACCCACGTGGACTAATGACAAAACCTAAACTAAAGGTCCCCAGGTCCAGCAAAGAGGGGTCTAGGCCGCAAAACTTGCACTGAAACCCTTTTAGAAAGTTTGCAGTGGCCGAAAAAGGGAAGGGGTGGGGGGGGGGGGGGGTCCGGACCCCCTGGACCCCCCTCAAATCCGCTCCTGGTATACATGTTTACCATGCATTTGAGGACTTAATCAAACATATATATATATATATATATATATATATATATATATATATATATACATATATATATAGTTATAATTGTGATTTTCTTTTTGTTATACGTTAATTGGACATATATAGGAACGCATTTGGACACACAATAATAAAGTTAAGGCAATATCCTGGCTTCTTAATCCATATATTTTCGGTCCCTGAACCCTGCATGCAGAGCATTTACCATTTCGACTGACACTATATATAAGCATAGCTTGCTTTTATACGTGATACCAGTATACTAGTATATGTTTGTCCGAACACTTGCATCTCGAACTTGGTATTTCCGTTTAACCCTCACTTTCAATTACTAATAATATACTAAGTAATGAAATAATTTCCTTTATATAGCACTCAGAAAGGACAGACAAACCAGAATTATATGAATAATACCAATAGTACTAAAAATACTTCTACTTTCAATAATATAATACTAATAAGTATTAATTACTTCTAGGACTACTACTACTACTGCCATTATACACCCCTGTTTCACATCTACTATACTGCTAATACTACCACAATACCAGCAATATTATTTCTACTACCATTACTACTTCTACTTTTACTATTTATAATAATAATAGCAACAGAATTATAAAAAGGGGTTATATAAATATGAACAATAAAGTTTTTTTGGAATGGGTCTTGTTGCGGGCCTGGGCGGTCTCATGTCCATCACGGGGGTTGTTTGTGACGTCAGAGCGCCAGCGGGGACGTGCCGTGCAGGTTTTACTATAATTACCTGTCTTCCTACACTCCCCCCACCTGTCGTGAGCGTGGCCCACATCACCCTCCACCCCCGGGGGGACGGGCTCCTGACAGCAGATCTCAACCTCGATTAATTACTCCCTGATTAGACGCAGCAGGTGGCCAACTGACCACTCGGGCAACGCTCACACTGACCAGTAGACAGCTAATTACCGCTCCCCGGGGGCCACACATCTAGGCTGTTCATACGTGTCAGGCAAACAAAAACCAAGAAAAATTGTGATTAATTCAAAATGGCATAAAATGCTTAACTATACCCTTAGGTGAGTACACACACGCACGGACTGACATCTGCTGAACGCAGCCCACTCATCGTGCATTTATAAGCTATTTTCGTCCCATTTGTTACATATTTCTAAACATCATTTAAGTTGTATATAGACTTCACGCGGTGCGGTTATTTAATGGGTCTGTTGGAAATCCATTGGAAGTGTAATAAGCAAACAAATCAGGATCGCTGTGTCCTGTCTCCTACAAATATTGGCCTAAGCACGCGTGCAGCCTAATTAGGTGAAGAATGGCCTCATTCAGTTTAATATAAGGCGAACATATATATGTATTTATGATTGACGTGACTATTTGGAGCACAGAAATCAGCATGTTTGTGGCTTAATCGTACCTGTCAATACTTTTATTTACTTACCAAAGTAAAGGACTTGTATGAGTAATGAAGCATAATGTAATAATCGAAAGTAAGAACTTTATATAAACTCTTTTTTTCCTCGGCATTTAAGAAAAAGAAACCTACATAATGGGACAGGTTAAATAAATCATAAATTATATTGACCTAATTGGACGTAATTGCATACAATTTTTCGACACAGAGGTATATGTTATATGATTACTGCCCCATATTATACATTGATACATTTCCGTGCACTTCCTTGACAGGAGCCACTTGATATATGTTTTTATAGAAGTTTAATTTCCTAAATATGATATCTTGATTAAGTTATTGAAGGTAACATCCTTGACCGTTATGTATTAGTTAACAAGAAGATACCATGAATTATCAAGTGTTTTGATCTTGTGGGTAAAAGAGCAAACACCAATGCATACACTAATATATATTATAGGCCATGGAAACTGTAATATTTCTATTAACAGCGTTATTTTTAGAAGACCAATCAACCTGTTTTCCTATATATATATTTATACATATATATTATATATATATATCACATATTTATAAATCATAACATATACAGCATTAATTTATATGTAAAATATACATTCCAATCATATTTAAGCATGTTCATGTGGTAAAAATAAAAGAAATTAATTCATTTACAAGGTATATAACTTTTCGGCAGCGTTTCTTCGTTTCATTCTGCATGTGCATGCATGTAGCCAAGCTGGCTGACCGAGGTATATGTGTTTTATAGTGGGCATGACTTAGAAGACTGAAGGCTTAACTATTTTACTTGACACGCGTGCATGGCAGGCCGTGCGTCTGGGGAGACTGGTGTCGTCCCGTCCAATTAAAATGTGACGTAACGACGTAATGAGCTGATGCTCTGGATAATGTCGGCCCGGGGGCCGGGCAGGGAAGGTGTCGGCAGGTGGAGCGTATATCAACATCTCATGGGGCACATGGTCCATATATATATATATATATATATATATATATATATATATATATATATATATATATATATATATATATACATACATACATACATACTAAACATTCCTTTACTTACATGTATAAGTACATGTACATGCAGAAGTTCGTGCGCAAGTTTCATGTATATATGGAAGTTGTAAAAACATACATTCATGCCCGTTTCGTCTTTATGACCTGCATGGACATATGTTTTTATAAATGATATATTAAAACAGTGTGTATTTTTCTATATATTATATATTTTTTTTTTATTTTTATAATAACATGTTTTATTATTATGAATTATATATATAATTATATATATATATATATATATAAATATATATATTTACGTGTGTGCGCGTGGGTGTGTGTATATGTCGAATTCGGATACTTGTATAAACGGATAAAGAGTATAGATAGGGTGTGTGTATATATCGAATTCGGATACTTGTATAAACGGATAAAGAGTATAGATAGGTATTAATTAACATACTTGACCTCTGATTCCAACATTAATAAATCGTTTAAGTGCATGAATCCAATTAAGATATATGCCGGTTCATTATTTAGAAACCCAATATGTTACATGTGATGTTAAATTCAATTATATGTATCCGCATACGGGATCTTCATATGGGAAAGTTTACCAGTTAATTGTTCTCCCGCATTTCCATGGAAACCATGTATCACGTGTTCCATTATACTATATTATCAGTAAAGCGTGCATGGATGCGTTTTTGCTAGATCTGCAAATCGCATGGGAAATAAAAATGATGGATTTAGCAATGTTGTGATGTTAAATTTCATATTTTGGGTATATGCATGTGCAATGCATGAGGGAGTGGAAATGAACTAAAGGAAAAAAAAGGGCAAACTCCGCGCAAGTCCTTTTTGCGGCAAACATGCTGGTATATATATATATATGAGGAAGCGGCTCTTTGATCATAAAAACATGTGGGGCTGTCCGCGGCTTGATACGCATGACGCTTCAGTACTTGTGTACCCGCGGGTACAGCATTTAGTTCAATTAGGTGATAAATTAACTATTAAGTTATACGTAAGGATATTATTACAAAAACACACGTATTTCCTCATGCAGCTTATATTGACTGTTATACCATTTCATGCATGTATGTGGAATATAATAATTCTTATAGTTCACAATATTTGAAAATAGAAAAAATGAGTGTATATGTTGCACGCCAACTATATGGGTCCACCCAGTAACAGATTTTGGATATTGCGTCGCCCATCTTATAATGAATCAGACCCATTTACAAATCCCCATTGGTCAGACATAAACAAACAAAGATAATTATATGTTCCGACCCATCTTAAGATGTTTCAAGCGAATTTACCGATCTCCTAAATGCCTGCATGGGGATTAGGTATCGACTTGGAACGTGCAGACCTATCTACCGATATTCATATTTTATTATTAATATAGTTATATAACAATATGTTATTAATATAATAGAATTCGTTATGTTAAATACTAATACGTTATATAATTTTATTTATCAACAAAAAAAAAACTTAACAATTTTAAACGTTTTAAATTTAAATTTAAAAAAAATTGTTCATGGTATAAAACCATTAAAGGTTTCTACATATTATATAACATCTAACAATTTGAACGTAAACTTAAACAACGAAACAAATAAATTTGCATGCAAAAGTTTATAGGTCAAAACACTCTCCCCTTCCTCCCCCCCCCCCCCCCTCTCTCTCTTTCTCTCTCTCTCTCTCTCTCTCTCTCTCTCTCTCCAGATCGAGGATAGGCAACCCACAGAGTCGATTTACGGTTCAGAGTCATAAATGAACATTTAATGTCATTTTTTTTATAAATTTACAATCCTTTTTTTCGGGGGCGGCGATGGGGTCACAAATTGTATACCTCGGTATATATAGATCTCAAAGCTGTAGGCGTTTGTCGGTAGATGAGGTAATCAGTAAAATATATCGTCGGTACATATATGACTTGGGGATCAAATAGCAGCATATATTCCATTTTTTCCTTTAATCCAATCTTTTTATTGGTCAAACCCATTCCTATAAGTTGGGTCAGGTGGGGAGAAGGCATGCAACATTTATAGGGACTGCTGTGCATGTGAATTAAATTAAACGCAAGTGCGTCTGTTTCGGTATATGTATAGATGTCCTCGTGTGACATATATCACCTCTAGTAGGCCACATCAGTAAGAATGTATTAAAACGGACAAAAAGTTTAGCCGCATAATATCCGGTGTATATAGCGGGCCATATTCATCACAAGCCGGATAATGTGTGGGTTACATGCTACAAATACTAGTATATTAAATCTGGCCTCGTAGTAAACCGCATCACCCTCTCTCTCTCTCTCTCTCTCTCTCTCTCTCTCTCTCTCTCTCAAATACATACATAAATAAACACATGCAAAGACTTCTATGCAAAAATGTCCTGCATGATTTTCTAGACTATACCAGTTTAATATATATATAGTCAACAAGGCAACATACAACTGTGCAGACACAAGAACATATTATAATAAACAGCTAAACTGACATATTCAACCCCTTCATGTCGTTATCATTTTATTGCGTGAAACCATTAAGAAATACATGATGGTCAATTAGCTGAAGCTCAGGTTGAAATGCGTGATTGTATTAAATTAAATTATATATACGGGACCTTTATACGAAGAGCTAATTAATTTGTGGCTCTGCTTTTAGCAGCTGTTTTATCCCGCATGCCCCGAATGATTCCAAAATGTCGTCAGTGATGGGTGGCAGTAATTTTATGATATAAACACCACGAAAAATAAGAATAAATCAGTGTAGTGATTACACCCTATATTGTTCAACACGTGACCGTGACCGCGTCTGTCCTTATTGCGAACCATACCCCGGGCCAAAGTATACATTAATTGGCAAATGCATGTTTCTGAGCTGATTATATAGGAAAGGCCGTACACAGGGAAACAAGAAACGCAACTTAAAATTCGAATCACAGAAGTGAAATTATAATGTAAATATATTTTTATCTTAATTCTCTTTTTTTAGATGTAACAAATATGTTCTTGCTTGTCGCGAGATATATAATATAATATATATATATATATATATATATATATATATATATATATATATATGCACACTATATCAAAATATTATATTTGGAATTGACATTCGCATGGTCATAATAATCACATACCTTTTTTATCTGGATGCCACTTGACAAAAAGGACGTATTTTTAAAACCTTGAATATTTATTGTTAAGTTAAAAACTTATTCATGGAACGTGTTTGAAACAATTTTTCATTCCGTGAAATCTGTGGCTTTAAAAAAACGATACAGGCCTTATATGTATATAGTATATCATTCGTGTACATGTATGAGAGATTATCATGCAAAGAACCAGTTTCAAAACTGATTTTTATTTAGGAAACAATTTCCTAAGCTTTATGTATTATGTGTGTGTGTGTGAGAGAGAGAGAGAGAGAGAGAGAGAGAGAGATGGGGGGGGGGGGGTATTTCTCAACTGCTGCCTGCTGTATAGGTGATTGAGGGATCCGCGGGTTACTGCAGTCCGCTCCGGCTGGACCAGGCCATGTGTTATAGCGATCAGCCTGACCTCACTGCGGGGTTTATTTTAGGAGCTTGTAGATAAATACCCGGTACAAGGGTGAAACAGCGTGAGCAAGGGTTGTACACACCCAGTACCCGAGCAGATCACACTTCACATGTCCCCGGCCGTGGTGTGACGGACTGATACAATGCTATAAAACCGACAAGCATTCCTCGAGTTAGCTAGCTTCATCATTGTCCAAAATCCATTAAAAGGCGAGTTGATATACAAAAATGAATTACACACATGTATATATGTAAAATACATGATACATACGCATATAAATGCATACGAAATTTAAATACACATGGACATATGTTAATATGATTATAGACAATGATTCTATAGATGAAATGCATCTATTTTGATGATTGATAATTTTAATCAGACAACAGGTCATTGGTACTTAGGATATTTGCATATATATGTCACCATAGTAACACAAAAAAGTCATAAAAATGTATTCAACATTGGCTTTATATACATAACACATATAAATATAGATAAACAATATGATTTCTCGTCCATATATTCTAGCTGTTTTTAAAGCTGGTGGGATATATATTTCTGTTTCCATGGAATATACCTTCTTAACTCTTTAAACACATTTTAAGGAATTATGCAAAGTGTGTGCATGTATACAGGTTCTGCAAGAAAAATTAAAACAAATACGAATTTAATTAAGTCAATCCTTAAGGAAAAATTCTTTTCAGAAGTTTAAAAGGTATAGACACATGTATGACTTTTTTTATTAAAATTTTGCAAATATATAAATTTGCTGCTCTGTTTCGATTTATATCTCGATTTATAACAACTATTAAAAAGAGAAAGCAATGTAAAGAGATGAGTGCATGTATATATAAAGGCAGGTGTAAACCGCGAGGTGGGTGATTATACAAGGCTGCCATGGCACCTTGTGACGTTTTACTCTTGTTCTCATAAAATTCTATGCAAGAAACCAACATTAACGCCGCATTAAGGTAGCAGCCCAAGAAAACACACTTAACGTTAAAAACAGTTCAAAAGTTAAATTAAACCTCATATAGTATCGTTTTAAACTTGTTACAGAGTTGGTGTTCTTTTTATTATAAAATTCACATTCATTTTCATTTGAATTTTTATTAAAGTTTCACGAATTTATGTATGCAATCAGTATAGTTGCTAGCAAACCACTTTTTTAATGGGATGATCAAACTATACACGACAATAATTCAAAACCGCATATTTTTCCTCTATCATATTACTTTCTAATTTAAAATTGAATTTACGGGAAGTGCTTTCACGTTTCTATTTTAATATATACATACGTTTTAGATGGTATAATATAACTATATATGATTTTGAATTTGAACGAATTCTTGTCATCCTTTTTACCGCTGACTAAAATACCGTTTTCTTCACAGCTCATGTCTAAATTAGAACAAAGCTCGTCTATTGTAACAATCTCAACACAACTGATGTGGCCTTTGATCGAAAAATAACAAATTCCAAATCGTTCATGATCCGTATTTACCGTAGTAACAAACGTACCAAAATTCTAAAACGAAAGGAGTGAATGGTTTTGTAATTCAGTTTACAAATAACGGTAACGCTCTGTATGTCTTTATAAAATTGGGTCAATTTATCTTCAAGGGTGGGGGGATGATCTAATTATATTGAATATCACATTTTCCTAATTTTACACACACACACACACACACATATGTATATATATATTGCCCGTGTGACCCCATTTCAAATGTATTACATGCAGCTTAGTATTAGTTTTAAAAATAAGGTACTGGTTCTTGAGGAAAAAAAATACTCCCAAACCAGGCTCAGATATATAATAAATATGTATATATTTTGTAGTGAACTAGAAATGGAGAAATCCAACCAAAGACTATCATTCTAATTGTTAATATATTTATATCCAATATATGTAAATCTTACTCTCTGAATAGCAAGTGGGTGTGATTACTCATCCTGTGTAGCCAAAACGTGGGGGGGGGGCTTATATACCATCCACCCCCACCACTGCCTCTGCTTAAAACAGACATTTGTACATTACTTAATATACATTTATAACTGTACAAGCTGTTTTATTTGAATTATTGCATGATGTCAGATATTTAATTCACTCCTTTATATACGCAGTGTTTACACTCTACATTCTTTGAGAGACCACTGCGTAAGGGAAGATGATGTTCACACAAACACTAATATATACAGGATTAACGTACTGAAACAGAAAAAAAGGCTTATAAAAATTCAAGTCCTTTTTCTCATAAACGTGTTTTTAATTTTGATATTTATAACAATTCCGTTAAACATTTCCAGACTATTATAAGTGTACAGTCGCACGATAATCTTGTTCTAGTAAATGCATGTACATTGGAGTTATTTCCGTATGGTATCTGGAGTGATGTAAAGTTTTTAAGTTTCAGGGACTGTTTATTCCCCAACTCGTATTCCTCAGCATTTTGACCAAGCAGCGGACAGGACCAGGGGGTAAACTTGGACATACTTTTCAATTAACACAACGGCTGGTTTGCAGTTCCAGGCCTCATCTCACAAACACCAGACCTCACAGTTTAGACCTGCTCCCAAGTGGTCAATTTCTGCCTAATTTCAAACAAATTACCAACTATTACCGACCAGACGGCCTGTTGGGGTCGCCGGGCGCTGAAAGACGACCCCTGTGTTGTCGCAAGGAAGAAAGGTCCTGTAAACAAGGTCACCAGCATGGCCGTGTCGACTTGGTGAAAGATTGAGCCGCTTGCTTGGACTGGACCACCCGTCGGCCATGTGGTGGCTATCCATCACCGCAAGGCAGGACTGTCAACAGGGCTGGTCAGTGAGTGTCCTGTTACACCCATAACGGTAACCCACTTGTCTTTAGGTAACTACCTTTGACAAGACGACCATGGGTCAACCCCCGCAGGTCGAGTAGAGGTGTGAAGCGTTCCGCCTACTTTGGTCAACTTCCCTTTAATGACCGCAGGGACAAACTGGTTACAGATTTCAGCCAGCCAGCAAGCAGTCAGACAGTTTATTTGGTGTGGGCTGGTCCGCTACAGCTGGTACAACATATCAGGACTAAATCCTCCGTAAGAACCGGCCAAGCAAAACACAGCACCGCCGCAGCTTTATTTTTACTAGTTAAGCCTGCCCACAGGGGGCGGTGGGTGCCGGTCCCGGCCTTTCAGAGGACTTGCTTGATCCGCCGTGCTCCGGGATTTATTTGTACTTATTTTCCGTGTGGCATAAAACTAACAACAGCATCGTCTTTATCCAGGCCTGCTCTGGCCAGTTCGCCTCCTTCAGACCTGTTTGCTTGGATGCTCACATTCCGCCTGGATTGTCATGGTTGAGAACGAGGCCAGATCACCGGGACTGACTGGTCAGGCGGCCGAGAGAAAGCTTGGATCTGATACTTCAAAGTTCAAATCTAATTGCTCAGGTAGCAAAGCTTAAAGTAATGAAGGCCCAAGACAAATTAAACTAAAAAGTTCTCGTTTGAATTAAAATTCAGTGAAGAATGAGAGATTGATCCATAAAATCTTCAATGTGATGTACATGTTTATCTATATACATATTTAACACAACTATCTTCTTAAAGTTTATATAACATGTAACGAATACTTGTAAAGTTCAGCTGGTGTTTTATTTAGCTTCAAATTTAGTTATACCTGTAGGACTCTATTATAGTTTAGAATCAAAAGCCCTTATGAAGAATCATTATATCAAAGTAAAAAGATATGCTATGGTTTAATTTCAAACAAACATGTATAAAAATATGCATGGAAAAATAAATGTTTTTTTTTTCTTCTAAAACTAAACTTTTGGAGAAAAATAGCAAAACTGCAGTCCAGTCAAACGAGGAATGGATTGTATATATCATTAGTGCAAACGTCTAGAAAACATATACTGTAAATAATATTGCCTAAAAATATTTAGAAATTAAATGCAAAACAAATATATATATATATATATATATATATATATATATATATATATATATATATATATATATATATATATATATACAGTAGAACCACCGAATCACGGACTCTGACGCGTGGAAGTAAATGTAATTGAGTTGAATGAGGAATGATTTATATATATATATATATATATATATATATATATATATATATATATATATGAAAATATATAATATAAATAATATTGTCTTAATATGTTCTGATATTACATGCTAGTTAAAATATTGTATATATATATATATATATATATATATATATATATATATATATATGAGGGAACTATTGTATTCAGAGTGTTATAATAAATATAAAGAAATTTAATAACACAGTATGTCGCAACAAACAAGAGAATGTATGTTTGTGCAGGTATATATGTATATATGTAATCTATTGCTTTCTAGCTTCGTCTGCATGTGGCACTAACTCAGATTAATTCAAATAAAATTAACATCACATTGTCTAATACATATAAGTCTTCATTACATCTTTATCATTAAGTCTTGACCGGTCACTCTGGCTCGGGGGTAGCGCACAGGACTCAAAGCCGGGAGTTCGAATATCAGCCGAGGCGGTGAGAATTTTCACGGTCGGCCCCATCTAGGTGGATCGCTCTGCGGGCTTTATCGGAAGGCCGTGCCCAACGGCCGTGTTTCACTCACAAACGAGTGCGCCATACGGTGGTTCCTCGGTGGTATGACCCAGCAATGGGGACGATTACGCACCTGCGGGCCCGTAGGTGCAGCAGTCATCGGGCCTGGTTGATGCCAGGATATAAAATGAGAGGAATCGTGTGATACTGCTCCGTAGCGTAGTCCGAAACGGGAATGGATTTCTGTAGATGTACATATAAGTAGTAAAGTTAGCATAAAAATGGAGGCGGTTACCTCCACCAAAAATATTTAAAAAAAAAAGTTTCCATTACGTTATAACAATTTTTTTATTTTGGACGTTACATTCTCTTAACTAGGGGTTTAATTACTCAGGATTTGCATATTCATAACCTCAATATAATTATATTACGAATTCAAAAGTCACTTCATAGAATGATTTAAATAATTAAACTTGCACCTGACATATTTAACCTGAATTCACAAAGCTTTAAATGAAATTAATAGGCAGCTAAAAGGGACAGGAATGATAATCTTATTTTTTTAAAATCTAAATCAGACTTTATTTTGAAAATGTAAATTGCCATTCTATTTTAGGGAAATATTATGATTAATTTTTCCCTTAAAGAAAAACTCATGGAGTTCTCATATGCAAGGAAAGGATATTGTATACCGGTAATTAATATTTCTTCATATATATTAAAAAAAAGTTGCATACAGACGTATATTTATCACATTAACACATATATATCAAGTCTACGAAAGGTAAAGGATGTCATATGGTTATGGTCTTTTTGTAATGTGATAAAATACGTTTTAGTATGCATATGGTGATACCACAGAAGAATTTTTCTAGGAGGTTTATCAAAGGCGATGTGAATTTTTCGTATCTTTACGACAACTCAATAACTTTTTCTATCTTCCTCGGGCGTGAGAGCGCTGTTACCGTCAAATTGGTTGCCACCTCGAAGCCCCGAGCTTCCGGCTTCCATTATATTTTCTATTACAGCATCACGCGGATCTCCATTTGAGAGTCTGCTGTGGTGTCCCGCCTTGTCACTTTGTCGGCAGTCATCTGTCAATGCCATATATATGTATGTATGTATATATGTTATATATTTGCTATTGTGTCATGAAACATATCTCCATTCAATCTCTCTCTCTCTCTCTCTCTCTCTCTCTCTCTCTCTCATACATATAAACGTACATACGTGTCGGTACAAAATGTCAAAATAGCCAAACTATTTCTTTAGTAAATTTATAAAGGTACATGCCATAGTTATTTTTAAGAATATTTTTTTTTAAAGTCAAAACAGTAAAGGGATACCTAGTATTAAACTGAAACCCTCCAAGCTTGCCAGTCATGGACTTCTATACAATCCCTTATTTAGTTTATGTACGTAAAATAAATACTGTATTATAAAAAAATTCTATTGTTTAAATAAGTAGTTCTGCTAATATATATATATATATATATATATATATATATATATATATATATATATATATATATACTCTTAAAAATGAACCGTTGTATTCATAAATTCAACACATTTGGAAACGTACTCGCAAGAATACATCTCCTTTTCCAAGAAACATTGGATACATAACAAAATGCGGAAATTACATATATTTGTTTATTAATTAATAAGGATACTGTACAACAATGATTGGAGACGCACAAACAGACGTATACACAAGGATACATGAAGTATACAATAATACTATTGGTCATTTTATTTGGGTGCGCACGACACCCGCCCCTACACACTGCATGTACAAGGGGGTTGTACCCTGGCGTATTCGCATGTATTCTAACTCATACACATACACACCGTCCGTACATCATTTTACAGTACTATACTTTGTACAACTCATTGTATGAGATTCAATAAATACTATGCAGCATTGGTTGTGCGTGAGTTAGCAACAATACAAGTCATTGAACATTCCATTCTATAGGATTAACCGCACTATATAATCAATGTAGCAGATTTTTGGCATTGTATTGTTCACTTCATTTATTCATTCATTTCTAGAACCTCATAGCGGCCTTCGCGTATAAGCCTCTGCTCTGGCTTGCTGACTCAGCATATTTATGTGACACCGGAAGCGGAAATCATGGCATCGGCTGCGGGAGTGTGATCTGTCTTTATATACGTGTAACGCATAACATGTGCCTCATTGAGATTCAATGTCCTCCTTGGATCACGTGATTATAACAGTCTGGTAGGTCACGTGACAGCACATGACGTTTTATTTTTAATGTAATTACCATTACGAGTCCTGCTCATTTAAATATGATTGACAGTTTTTACATTCAAATGCCCAATGTCTGCTTTGAAATCCACTACAAAACTAGGTCACCAGCCCTAGATGCTTAATGTATGAGACTAACTTACATTTAACAAAATCTGATCCAGTGAATTCCAGGCCCTTGCATGGAACTATCCATGTGAATGAATATCAAATAAAACAGATGTGTTTCCCTGAAAAAACTATGTATAATTATAATTACCCCTAACTCAAATGTGTTGTTGTTATGCATGTATTTGAAATATATATGTATGATACACAGAGTGTGGCGAATTCGTCCGCAGGCGAGAGATCACGTGCCAATCACGTGATCAGATGACTAGTTGTCCGGAGACTTAGTTGTGCTGGCTTGGGTTGCTTTATGTCCGAGCCGAGTCCAGCCCCGTCGCAACTTTCTTGTTGCTCATATTTCATTGCTGGGTTTCAGCGCACAAAGTCGGCCTCAGTCAGCATTTGTCCATTCCGTTTGATGTTAGCACTTTGATGCTGTAGTTTTTACTTGGCTGACAGCAGCCACATGCAAATATTCAGAAACGTCAGTTGCTGTCAGAAAACAGCAGCCCTGTTACTGTATGGCTTCCCATCCAACTGTTCTGGCGACCCTTTGTTCTCAGCATTCAAATGTTCCAGTTTGGACAAGATCCAAAGTTTTTCGGTTGGACATTAGCAACTGCGTATTTCCTAAACGCCGTTCTCGCGTAGACAATGCGAGTCTATCGAGAATATCGCTCTACTGACGTAAACTTTCTGGTCAGATGACCTTAATTGGGTTGTGGACTCCATCAAGGTCGGGCTAACCGTCACCAAGTCTCGGCTGTCATCTCGCGTTGCTGGTGACCGAGAGCTTGGCCGAAACCAGAGGGCAAAGAGGTGGGCGGCGGTCCCTGTGGAAAGAGTCCATCTTGCGGGGGCTGTAGGGGTGGGATATGGGGCTCAGAGGTAGCAAAGTCATTTGGAGGCAGGAACTGGCCATTTGCGCCCAGGGGACCTGTAAAAAGATTATTCAAATGAATAATAAACAATTAGTAAATATACATTAACGACATTATTTCTCTAATATAAATACATTCAATAATGACATGAAATAAAACAAGTTAACTCTGTTGTTCACATGTTTTACCACACAATCCCAATGATAATAATATTAACAATACGGGATTGAATAATATCATGACTGTTATTTTCCAAAATGCAGTCAGCAGACTTTATTAATATCAGTGAAGGTGTTTTTAATTCCAAGTTGTGCCGACAATCTACTTAGATCCATTGCCTCTCGGACACATACATATCGAAATAAAGCAAAAATAACAACGAAAAAAGATGAGAAAATGTTTGGATTTTTTATAAAAAAAAAGGAAAGCGTCTTATGTATAATAAAAGAAATATACAATATATAAAAATATAAATAAATAAATATATAATAATGCATTATATAAAATTGTATTAGTAAAAAGCAACAGAAGATACGGTCTGATATAATTCATATATCCTTTTTTGACAAATTCTGCAAAACTATATAATGACAATATAAGTATGATAGGAACGGGGGATATTGTGCTGCAGGAGAAATAAATATAGACACTGACCTTGATGCTGGTCCAACAACCCTGGCGCCCCCTGTGGACCAGACGACGTAGGAACAAAGTTCATCCCGGGCTCGCCTGGCTGTCCTGGCGGGAAAAAGTCGCCGTAACCTTGGTAACCGGGGATAAGATCTCCAGGCGCCCCGTCTGCAAAAACGGAAAAAATACATACAGCTATAGAGAAACAACAAATGTATTTTGTAAATATTATTTAGTTAGTCTATGATGATGTCTGACGGTGCCAGACAACAAACTTCTCTGTGTTTATTGTTGTTTCCAAACCAGACAAGAAACGACAATTTGCTGTTAAAAAAAGAAAATATATTGCATGAAGAAAAGTAATAAAAATATGTTTAGTGGGGACTCTGTGGACAGACTTTGTAAGAACAACAGGATATAAAGTAGGAAAAATACAGAATCGCATTAATAGCATTGTACTATAGTTGTTCGACTAAAAGAGGGATATTGGTTAAATTGCTAAAACTTGGTAAAATTGTATTGGTAAAACATTTATGTATGTCGTAGTTTTACACATATTTGCAAAGGTTAAATTGTATGAGCAGATATAAATCTGTTATGAAATAAGTTATAGGTAACATATTTGATAAAATACATCAAAAGCTACAGGCGTTGAGTGTATATCATAATTTTAGGTCTCGATGGCACCTCCCTTCCCCGTGCATGTGTACTGTACTATGTTAGTTCATCCGTGAATTATATTTATTGATCCGCCCGTTTTAACATCAAATTATAACGCAAGCTGTCACAGGGATCAATTGTCGTAAACCAGCAGACGACACACAAGTTTTGGTTTTACAGTGTCAGTAACACCATCTCGATATGACGCATGTGCCACATATACACAAAAGCGGAGGGTTTTGAATAATTCATGGCTACTTGTGCAGATGTAAGACCATTATGCGTGTGTATTGCAAGCTGGATTTGGACTGTTTTTAGATGTTGGGACTGTATCGGATTACAGTGACTGCAGCTGCTGACCCGGGCTTTTCTTGAGCGTTAACGACATGACACGCATAGCTATAACAATCAGTAACCTGACAAACATTACAATAAATTTCAAGTATAAGTTTAGACTAAAGAGTAAATTTTAGATTTATCCAAACATTTCAACTTAATATATATCCCGCTTCTTCCCCTGGACTTCACAAGACAAATTGGATTTGCACAAGTAAACCATAATTAATTAATTGATGCATGTATTCATATTAACTGATAAATGCTTTATTTTTTTAATATACAATTTTTTAAAGTAAAATACACCAAAAACTTTTACAATTTTTCACCCTTCCATTTTTTAGAAATTAATAATTATCTTTTTAAAACCAAAAATATAGATTAAAGGAAATTTAAAATGTCTTTTGATTTCAATGTCTAATATTACTGATCTTTGCGTTTTATTATGCCGCGCGGGGTAAGATGGGAAGGGTATGTAGGAGTATCTCTTTGACGTGGTGTGCAAATAACTGGCAGTCTGTACACGGGGGACTTGATCTTAGGGACAAGAACAGCTCGGGCTAGCAGCCTGATCGTGCTTACTCATTGCTTCTTCTAGGCATCCGGCAGCACAGCCTGCTGCATGTAAATATATGAAAATCAGAGCGCTTTATCCGGTGATCCCTGGCGGCCCGCGTTTTGGTTGGGCGAGCTCACGTAGACCGAGGCAGGTCGACATACGCGTGCACGCCCCAAGCTTTGCTCTATCGCGGTTTATCGGGCGCGCGGGATTTCCTGCGAGACCAGCATGCGCCCAAGCGTTTGACAGCGTAGACATTGTGACGGCTTTTGTTTTGCGGGGGAGCGGCGCCATAATAGAAAGTAGAATACAAAGAGAGAGCTCAGCCTCTGTAGCTACGATCTACAAGCGCTAGCTGAATCCTGGGCGGGCTATCTGGCGCTGTGGGCCCAAGATTACACGCTCCCCGGCCATACCGCTCAGCACTTCACAGACTCCTCACAGAAGGGCTTTCATACGGCTTTGTATAAGGAAGTGCGCCTTTTTTGGTTAACTCTAGAAAAAGCCTCCCTGTATTTTATGACGAGCGTCGTACAAATGCTACAGCATAGCCCGGAGAACGGGCTTCACTCATGTATTTTTTACGTAAATCCTCTTGTGTTCAAACAGTCCAGCAAGGCCACCCTACAAAGCCTGGCTCAAACTCCAAAAACTTGACGAAGAAGAAAGAGCGGTAAAAAAGCAAATACCTCGGCATTTATTAAAGACAAATAAATCGAAAGATGATTATTTTGTCGGCATTTTTTATAAACAAAACATGAATAATATTACCTTTTTCAGGAAAAATAATTTGGACACTGGCCCCTAAGTTTGCCTATTTATGGAATTATGAGAATATAAAATCAATATTAATTAAATTAATTATAAATCAATTTGATTTAATGTTCAAATTAATCATAATTTTTACACAAACTATAAAAACTAGAAGAAAAAATATAAGCAATTCAGTTTCGATTCAGGGAACAGATGTGTTTACAGGTAATGAGGTATACCTTGCGGTATAATCAAAACTTTTTTTCCGGGCCAGTTGGGCGATAATAAGACTTGTTTTAGGGGCTGATTGCTTTAAGAAGAATTGCGTCACGGAGCATCATAAGAAGTATTGAGGCCCCTGGTAGGCGGCTCAGGGAGGAGCCAGCCGCCATAGAATCCAGCAAGCCGATTAGCTCATGTTGTTCTTGGGCTTTATAATCCCACACTCATGTTTTCTTTCCGCTTATCTCGGAGGTCCAAGCATGGGGCAGGCTGAATCCGGCGCCCCGCATTACCCCGCTCAGTTTAGCTTCTTAATATGGAAATGGGTGGCTTAGACGAACAACCGATTTAAATACCTCCCGATGATTAGTCCCAGATCCCACGCCGCTCATACTAACACCGATGCGATTTGTTCCGAAACCCGACTGAGCCGACCTTTTGTTATATAACGGTCTGAACGTGAAGAAAAACCCCATTGAGTGAGACCTGCCGCTCCGGCAGCGGGAGGCATGAGAGTTAACAAAGGCCACCTTACGCTTTTGTAGGGGTCCGCACCCCAAGTGCTGCGCGAAACCTTCAATTTACACCCCTCCACGTGTGAAAACGACAGTTTGGAGGTACGTCGGAAACTGTCTGTGCGACCTTATCTTGCGTAACGTTCCGATTTGTCACCGATACAGACCAACCCTGACTGAGACGACACCTGGTGAGAGAGGTGGAGGAGCTGAGGTTCATCACCGACAAGACAAAAGGTGTGACCTGCTAAACCCTACAGGGTTTCTTGTAACTGTTTGACAAACCCCAGAGGGGTACAGTCGTATCGCCACACTCACAAGTGAAGACTGGAGCGCAAATTATACGCAACTTGTCATATAAGTGTCATACCATGCAGTTATACTGTTTCTACAAATAACATATAATTTGATTGTTTTTTTAAACTAACCATGTATGTAACTTTTACACGAAAAAATAAACCTTGGTTTCATATTTCTGGAAATTTGTTAAATTATAAAATAATATGTGTAATCTGCATAAAGTAGCGGAAATACTAATATAATATAATATAATATAATATAATATAATATAATATAATATAATATAATATAATATAATATAATATAATATAATATAATATAATATAATAAAACGTAATATAATATAATATAATGTAATATAATATAATAAAATAAAATATAATATATTTTATTGGCTATATGGAGTGAGACTCAATGATTTTACTATTACCTATTTTTACATTTGTGCATTTCAAATACTGTGTTATCTTTGTTATACCAGTACAGGCCTGCTAAGTATTTTCGACTAACTATACTGATTTACGAAAATACTGCCATATATACAATTTATAATTAACCATTGTCTATATATACCCTTTTCCATTGTCAATATATATTTTGTACGTATACCTGGTTGAAATATTTTCATGTGCATATGACATTATCATATAGCAATATGAATTATATATAGACACAAATGTAAGGACCATTTGGGACAACACGTATGTATATTATTGTCTGTTTGGAAAACAAACAGAAGGATTCTCTGTCGTGAAAGATATAGCCATTGCATGTTGACAATATGGCAGACGACACCGAATGACCATATATGGCGGGCCCTTGGGCCCAGTGGCATCATGGGAAATAGCCTATTATCAGATTGTCTATGCAATGGGACTCGGAATATTGGCTAAACACGCGTATACGTCCCAGCGGAACATCTGCCAGAACCCGGAGGTCTTTTCCCCGGACCCCTTCTTGATCAGGAGTGTCTAGACTCAGTCCTATATACATATGAATTGTATGAATCTGACTGTATATACGCCAAGACCAAGCTACAAAGCAACCCGCGGATAATGCGTATATATTCTATATATGAACAAAAGAAGAAAAATGCATGGACAAATCATCAATGTTGCTTTTTTGGTTGAAAAGCATGAGTGAGTTATGATGTTAATTAATATTGAGCTAAAGGGAGGCAAATACATGCAGATATATTTAAACACATTTAAGCATCTTATGATATAAAGCCCGGGACTAGAACTACAGATAATAATAAGCTGTATAGGTGTTTACAGCCAGGTGTTATTTTTGTTATAATAATAATAATTATAAAAGATTATTAATTATATTTTATTTTATTAATTATATTATATTAATTATATTATATTATATCATATTATACTTGGGCCCATATATTCCCATGTATCAAACGATCCTATCACGTGTATGTACATATGTATTCATGCGGTGAAGACTGCACATGAAGAGCACTTGTGGACTTCCGCAAGTGCCATTTCCGGGTCAGACAAGTGGTGGCCGGGATTATATTTTACATGGGCCATGGACCAATCTTAAATAATTGTTGAATTCTACGAACCATGTTCAAGCGTTCTGTAAAAAAATATAGTTGATCGCCAGTGAAGCTAATTCATACATTGGGGGTTGTCGTATATCTGTTTGCTTCAAAATGTACTCTTTAAAAGTAAAGTGTATTCCAAAAAAAGAGCCCGAGGTTCCTTTTTTTTGTTGCTCAAAACCAACTTTACCAATAACAGTTGATGCTATACACCAAACGTATATATATATATATGAATGGGAACAGGAGTAAGGGCATTCAAAACTGTGCGTGCCCTATACCTTTTCATGTAACACTGAAGACGTCCTGCGAAACGATTTCACTACATGCACGCAGAACGTAGTGTTTGGTCTCTTTTTATTATTTTTTTTCTGGCAATGTGTTCAATAGAAAGATGCCGTGCGGTACATTGTGTGGCGGATGTGGGAACCGTCACACCAGGAGCATATAGTTATCACTGGAAGAGACACTTCTGTAAAATGGCGCAAATAATAATACGGTATGGTCCCTGACTGTCACTAGCACCTCTAATTACCCTCTCCTCGATGGTTAACCCCTCCTGCACCCGTTGATCTCTGACCTTTTACTAAAAGCTCGTACTACGAGATTTATGCGCGGAGAGACGTGAGCGAAGAATTTGTGAAATATCACCAGCGGTGTTCGACTTTGTCGCCCGATGTTGGTGTTTTCCTTATTCTTTTATAAAAATGGCGTTCTTGAGATCGACTGTCGCAGATGATAGCAAGTCTGTGTATAGATGACATTTATTCCCCAGTATGTGCCATGTCCATTGTTTTCTTCATATTAGATTAACATGATAACACCATGTTATACGAGTTATAGTTCTTAGTAACAATTCATTTCTTTATGACAGAAGTCTAAACCTTCCTATGGTAATAATTTAATACCTTGGTAACCACAAATGCACATTTGCAAGCGGTATTATATATTATTATGAATATGGTGGTTAAATAAACATGAGAATGTCATTGCATGTTACTTATAATTTTTTAAAATTGCGGATACAATCGTCTTACAATATGCGTTCCATCCCCGTTATTTCTGTGAGAATATTGGACAGGAAATCACTTCTCGTACAGAGGATGTCAGAAGATAAATCGGTGCTCGGCACCCTGACCCGCCCACAAACTCACATCACACTGCGGCCTGTAACGCCCATGCCCGTCCTATAACAACTTCCGCCTTCGTTTTCTGAACGACAGACTGACCAGCGGTCATCCTCGCCATCATCATAATACTCCCTGAACGTTATGAGGTTGTAATCTGTTTATCGGTGCAAACAAAGGCCCGAGGATCGGGCGAGAAATAATAGGGTCGACCGCCAACAGCGGGGATAGCGCGGCTTGCTCACAAGGCCCAGTGACTGAAGGCTATAATTTAAATTCCGTGTGTGTCAGCTTGGTTTTTCCGGCCCATTGAGCACGTAACGTTGCCGGCCGTTTCAAGATTCCGTCGCCTCAGGCTCCGGTCTTGCTGTCAGATGGAGGACTTGTCACTTTCCGTGCTCCCGTGTTTACGCTGGACTGTTATTTGCGTAGACGTCGCCTAACTTTTGTGTGAATGGCATTGTATATATATGGTATCTCGAGCATTGGATAAATATAAAGATCTAAACGTCACTATATAGTGGCTTGTCATGAATATATCATTTGTTATTATCACCTCAACCATATTATGGCATCGTCCAAAAGATGGCGCTGTCCGCTGAATGAGGGTGAGGACTAACGATATTATTTTTAAATATGATGAATAATCCAAAACAGTTTCAGGTTTTAGTAATCCAATATCTAGAAATCCTCAATTTTTGCGGATATAGTTTTTTTCTATTACAGATACACTGAGTATCAGGTGTCAAAATCTTAATACCAAAACGAAACGTAACGGAACATAGGACCAATCTAATTTCCTCACAGAAACATAATATGGTGATTAATGGGGAAATTGTAAAGACAGATGTGAAATTCTTGTGAAATATAATTTTACAAAAGAAACAAATCATTTCATTAATCTCGAAAATGTATAATAGTTTACAGTTTTTGTCTATTATGTGAGTATTCTTAAACTAAAGAGATTGCATGTTGTCTTATTTGTGCATATATAGCAAGATATGTATTCGCGAGTATGCGAGACATTAAAATTACCTGGAAATGGATAGGAGAAACCTTGCTGGCCAAGCATATCCGGATTGTCGTCCAGATCAGCAGGTGATAGGCCATCCATACGCATGCGCCGTGGGTTCCTGAAAAAATGTCGTCTTGCACCAAGCGCGCTTAGCTGTTTCATCCTCCGTTCTTTAGACCGTCGGTTTTGAAACCAAACCTGGTAGAAACACAACAATTCCCAGAATTATAACAGCGGCGCCATCAATTTTATGCAAGAATAGAGCCTTTGTAATATGAATCGATCGTGGAATCCTCAGTAGCTAAAAGACCCTGTGGAACAGAAAAGGAATAAAAAAGCTATCTCTCTCTGTATTCTGGAAACCGATCCCAAACACTTATTTATAGGTGCGCTAATTAGGGATCTCAGTCGCCGGATTCGTGAATGCATTCCCTGTTCATGCATTGGTCCACATGCATTAAACACAGGTATCGCAGACAATAGGTGCCAAACGTGTTAACTTGACGCATATAAAACTGATTGTCTTGTTTTAATTTGTTTTATATATATTTTTGTTGCTTTTGTTTGACATAATTAGGCTGAATGCTTTCACTATTCATGCAGGTTCTAATATGTGTATTGTTATATAATAAGCTGTATAGTTTTGCAGACATTTTGATAAATAAGGTGTTTCATTATCAAATATATTAGATGCGCATGCGCAAAAGACTTAAACAGATTTGCTACAAATATATATACAGGTGCTTTTCCGAATGCATGGAACATTCATTATATATATTTATATATTATGCAATATTTACATATATATTGGGATAATGTTTACAATGGTAATAATAGGAGAAATGCTGTCTTCTGTTTGCATATATATATCTAATGTATTTATTTCAATTGTGTCACTTTAAGCATGGTTTATGTCAGTCATACACATACTCAAAGACACAATCATAAAGGAAAAAAAAAGAAATAAATAAACTTTCATAAAAAAATAAAAGACATTTATTAATACAAAACGGTATCAGAAGTTTAAGAGAATGATTTGTGTAGGGGAAAGCGGATATCCTAATAAAACCGCTAAACCAATTACCTAAACGTGATTATATTTACAAGTCCGACGTGGCCCGCAGAATTGTTCTAAATCACCAAATTAACTTCAACATCGATCGCGCAAGAGCCCAAAAACTAAGCACTGCCGCGCCCTTGCGACAGCAGACAGACAGTACTTATTATAAATCTAAATAAATGAAATACACTGCTAAGGACTACGTGTTTTCCTAAGCTCCCTTCAGCCCAGCCTTCGGGAGACACGAGGAGTTAAAGGGCAATTTTCTCGGTGTGGAATGGCCGGGGGCAGTGGTTTTCCGTGACACCCCGAGCGTCCACCCCCGGGAAATACTATTTGTCCAAACCGTAAGATGAGCAGCTGGTGAGGAGACCAACCAATTTCTTTTGGAATCAGATTTCTAAACTGGGAGGCCACGCAAAACCTGACAGGCCTACAAATGTCGGCTCACCACCATTCTTAAGACATGTGCATGAAAAGTCTGCAAACCGCGCTCACAGCTTATAGAGAGAGCGTGCGCAGATGGTTTTATAACCTTTTTTATATATGACTGGCACATTAAATATATAGTCATTATTCATGATGTAAACTTTATTTTAATCATAATATATATTTACTATTTTAGTGGAATGAATATGGTAGTTCAGGCATTGTTGGTTATTTTAATAGTTAAACTTTAAGCAGATTGTACATTTTAGAAGGCTGCTTTTTAGGTTGATTTTAATTATATTGACAAATATATACATATTTGTTTATATATATATATATATATATATATATATATATATATATATATATATATATACCGTGGATACAATTTATGAGTGAATTTGTTTATTTTAAATGTTAAATATTGAACACGGAAGCATTATAAAACTATATAAATCTTCAAATTGATATTTGTGGGACAAATTTTGGCGGGAGTCGGCTGAACACTATATAAGAGGTTTTGTGAGGGGCTTCCCTTGGAAGCTAATGTGTTTATGTTATTTAGGTCATTTTACCACAAAGAAGGGGGCTGCCAAAGAAAACGTGTATCCTAAACGCAGTCAGGCCGCGAAGAAAAAACACTGTCAACGCCAGAGGAGATCCTCAAGGAACCTGTTACGGGGACTTGACGCACAATGCCACGGAAATTCTCTACCACAGAAGAGGCTTTTTAAATCCCGGTATTATACGTACAATTCTTGAGGCATGCTCCGTCGCCCCCATGAGCGGCTCGAATCCTAAATACCAGCGTGTCACGAGAGAAAAAGCAGGAGAGGAAATGTGGAAAATAAAAGAGAAGTTTGGGATAAAGACACACAACAGTAGCGATGCGATGTTTGCTCGGGGGTAAGTAGATAGTGAGGTCAGTGTACATCGACCCCACGAGGTCATCAGGCTAACCACGACACAAACCCGGCCCAAACCACCGTGAGTGTGCACCACGCTCGATTTGTCCATTAAGCTCGGGTTTTGTGTTTTATTTCTTTATATATTTTACTTACTAAAGGCAAAGTACCTCTCAAAGGGCTACCTAACTGTGCAAAGAAAGTCACACAAAGTCTGATGTGGCGTGGTTGTGGCGCCAAAGTGTTCACGCTTGATCAGCGCTGAAGGGATGTCGCAGACAAATCGCGCAGACGCGCGCGCATGTGCGTATTATCTTAAGAGATTATCGTGGCAGTGTTAGTGTGTTATTGTTGCGGGTAAACTGATCTGATTCACAAGGTGTCTTTTGCAGTGCTGACCTTACGCCAAACTCAACATCCCCATGGGTTGTGTATTTTTGTAACTGAATATCACAGCTTTATCCCGGTCTCATCTCTATAGAGCATTGTCCGTCCGTTAAAATGTACAAATGTACCGAGGACCATGTGAAAACAGACCGCAAAATGTGCTATATACAGCATCCACCAGCAAAGATGAAGTACCTTGTATGAAATCTTTATATGTAATTAGAATTTACATATGAATGTGGGTGTCTTCATGTGTTTGTATTAATATATTCTTCCCCTAAAACATATATGAAATATTAAGATATATTTAACATGCACATATTATAAATGACTATAAACGAATGAAAATTATAAATGAAATGGATGTTATGAATGAATTGATTAACCATAACAAGTATATATATATATATATATATATATATATATATATATATATATATATATTTAAAAGAATAGACATTTGCAAACAGCATCAGAGTGGATGATTTACAGGAAGAGTAAGAGCGATATATATGTATATAAATCTTTATTGGCTGCACAAATATATTGTGCGACTGAAAAATAAAATAAAAGTGATATAATATAAATGTTCTAATGAAATAATTTATTTTATTTCCCGCTCGGAAATTATGAAAATAACTTAATGCTATACTGAATGTTAATACAAATGTTTACTTAAAATACGAATTATATAGCTTTATGGGGAAGAGAAATATTATATAACTCAGTTCCAAGCGACAGCATTTTAATTAACTAAAAGTTAGAGTTTAAGTTATATTTATTCTGCTTGTAATTGCAAGGCGGCGTATTTTAATTCTGGTTAAGACGACGGGCAAGTTAGTGGCAAAAGAATGATAATTACGCAGTTTTCATGGCAGTAGGGCCGTGATAAGATATTGGCTGCCGGAGTCCGAATTGACCGGGCGGTCTCGGGTTTGGTGCGCCACTAGTAGCCAGCGAGTTTAATCTTTCCACCTCCTTAACATCGTAGGGATAGTTTGTTACACCGCGCGGAAACAAATCAGATCGGCCGAAATGAAATCGACCAGGGCGTCAGGAATGCAGGGAGCGTGTAAATTTCCCAGCCAAATCTGGGACCCGCGCGAGGCGGGTCATAATATAAAAATCAAATATTCGCATTAAGCCCCCATCAATTCATAACTCTCTCGAGATTTGCGTCACGCCACTGCGAGATGGGAGCGAGAGTTTCCTTTAAATCACGCGCTCGGACAGATTTCACTGGCGATAAAATGTAATAAATACAACCCCCAGCTTTCATAGTCGTTATACGGCCTTCTTTTGCACCAAACAACCAAAAAGCCCCTATGTTCTTTAAAGCACAGCATCATTTTGACTCACTCCTGTATTAAACATGCATGTGATGTTGCCGACGACTGTGGTCTTATACTTATCACGTTGCTTATAGATACCTGCAAGTGATATATCTAAATATCTATCTATCTATCTATCTATCTATCTATCTATCTATCTATCTATCTATCTATCTATCTATCTATATATATATATATATATATATATATATATATATATATATATATATATATATATTCTAAGAGTAAGGTGACTGCGCAATGAGAAAATGCGTATATATATGTATATATATTTATATATATATATATATATATATATATATATATATATATATATATATATATATATATATATATATATATATATATGCATAATACGTACACTCCTGTACTCTATGCATGGGTGCGTGAATGAGGAGAATATACGCTCAACTGGTAGGCCTAGACAGGTAAAGATAGAGAGAAAGAGGGAGAGAATACATGGGGAGATATATAGAATAAACCTTGTGCACTTGACTGTCTGCATGGGAGCAATCAGCAATCTCTGTGTACGTGCTGTATGGACAGTTTTCTCTTCATATTTTTGGGTTATTAGTTATACCCGAGGCAGCTTGGGTCGACAGCCCCCATGATATTAATATTGAACTATTTTCTAATAGCAGCGGTACTGTCAGCATATTCCCTAATTAGTACCGGTTAAAAACGATGTAATGCTCCTAAACAACTTTGCATGCGGCAAGCCAGCTTCATACCGATTCAGGTTGGAGCCAGGTCGTCTATGACATTATAGAGGTATATTGTGAGTTCTATAATACGGGCTTCCATTAAAAAGAGAGACTCAAATTGTCCCTTGTTTTCAGTACTATAAGCTTTAATGTCACTTTATCGAAACGTGTGCACAACAAACCAACTGATGAAGCTCATTAATTAGAAAACTGGTAATAAATGTGGGTGCATTCGACGTGTGCAATTTGCTATTTTTTCTCTCGCTTGCGCATTCAATCCCATTGAAATTTATTACATGAAATTTGCATAAATGGGAAAGCGTATAGGAAAGCAACCAGATGAATAGACATTCCAATGTGCCTTATATATAGTTAAACTGAAACACACACACACACACACACACAAGCACACTCCCCCCCCCCCTCTCTCTCTCTCTCTCTCTCTCTCTCTATATATATATATATATATATATATATATATATCGTTTGAATTTTGCAGGGAATAATGTATGAACTACATTTATACATGGATTCACGCGGGTTGTACTTCAAATATCATTGGCGTCATATTCATTAAAGGTGGTATTATGTACTAGAGCCATTCATATATATTATACATTTACGGGTGTTTTCTTATTCATGTATGAATGTGGCCATACGCAAGAAACAAGTATATTTTGGACATTTGTGGTAAATAGGCTTTATTCGCTTAGTTTTATACCATACAAACACCACAGTTTGATTTAATTTCAATAAATGACGGAAAGAGAGAGAGAGAGAAGCACGGACATATTTATGATACTTTGACATATGGATAGATGCACTTTCTATTGGGTGATTGACGAGATATTTTTTTTATCGTGTAATATCATCAGTACTCGCAGCTGCACGAGGGAAACCCGCAGCTTTTCCAGCAGTCAGTCAGTCAGTGAGGCAGGCAGCGAGTCCCTGCGCAGGTTGAGTAGAGTGGTCCCCCCGCTTGCTGCGGCTGGCCCGTTATCTGTGCACGCACAGCCTGATCTGGGTACCGCCAGCCGGGCACGAAGGACTGTCACACAGAGCCTGATCGGCCATTTGCATGTTAACGAGAAATACTGCGTGCAGCGATCAATATGGGATTTGGAGGTCTCTAAAGCGAGTCAAACGTGAGATCGCGGACAAGAGAAAGCCTGAAGCAAGATTTGTCCGCTAGGCTTTAGTACAGCCATCCCCAAGCCCCCGCAGGCCGACTTCAGCAGCCCAGAGCCGAGCTGGCAGGGATAAGCGTGCTGCGATGTTTCCCGGCCAGCGCTGTATGGCTAAAAGGACCCGGTCATTTTACAATACAATTTGAAAATACTGAATCATGCGCGTTCCTGATATCTGGCGCGGGATCGGATCATGCAGTGTTCCTGCAGCCCCGGTGATGGATCGGGTCTATGGTTCTGGCTAACCAAGACTGATCTATCAGTAGCCTGAATTTATACCTCAACTAAATGTCCAGCTGATATTTCCCCAGACACAAGCTTTCTGGTGGAATCTGTGACTCCCAATTCTGAAAATTCCTCTAAAAACCGAGAAAACTTGACGAAATTTCTACCGGAACGTCGTTTCTATAATCCTGAACAAGCTTTCAAATATTTAGGGTTGAATATATATATATATATATATATATATATATATATATATATATATATATATATATATATATATATACATATATATTATATATCAAGATGATGACTATATATATATGTGTGTGTATGTATAGTTTCAGAGGTTAATATGAATATTAACCATTAGCTATATATGTTTGTTAGAGCATGCAAGGACACGTGTGTATTAAAATTAATAATGTATACTACTTTCCAATATAATATTAACTGAGTTGATTCAGGCATGTTAACATTTGATAAATATATGATGTATTTGAACTTTACCTGAGGGTAAAATTAATATATTTGCTGATTTTTTTAATCATTTTACGTAGGAAGCAATATTGTAGGAAACAATATGATAAATCTTTAAATGAATATTATATATCGTTTTTGGTAATTGCTAAATGGCGCTGAAATAAGATACTGCATTCGTTCTATGTTACATTTATGTAAGCCTGTATATGATAGACGATATAACTGGCGGATGATGAAAATTTACCAGAAAATGAAGATTTTAAATATATTAAACCATATGTGTTACTTTAGATGAAGACTGTAGGGAAAATTCTACTCGTTGTAGTTGATAAATATCCCAGTTATAACAATTTGTTTGTTTTTATTCGCAAATTTGCTTGTTTCTAATTGCACCTACAAACCATACTTTAAACCAAAGGACTTCAGTATATTTACATTATTAACTTATATTGCAAACTTAACAAAGATATCTATTTTTATGTAGCGACTAAGGCATTAATAAACAACAACAAAATATTATCTCATAGATTTAAGACATAACATGGGTATTAATAAATATGTAATATAATAATTACAAGTTATTGTACATATATCTTAAAACATATAACAGATGTTATATATATGAGCTGTTATATGAATATATATATATATATATATATATATATATATATATATATATATATATATATATATATATGAAAGGCGAAAAATAAATGTGTGTCAAAATGTTTCTTGGGATGCTTTGGATCTAATGGTATTTTTTTTAATAGTCATAAAGAAAGCCTTTGTCAAGAACACGTTCCTGGTACATTAGACAAAACTTATTTAATTCCAGGTTTCAGAAAATAGAGATTTCACGGATAGAAATTTTCCAATACGCAGACCGCTAATAACTGACAGTTAACACCGGTGGCGCTCGCAAGATAATATCCGAATTATTTAAAACTGAGGAGGGTCGCGTTATCTAACCCGGCTGTGACGTTTGATAATACAGTGCCACATAGCCCGGAGCAAACCTGACTTGATACCTGCCAGATTACGCTCAGTTCATCTTACAACCATTAAAGGAACAGAAAGTCTCGTAATCCCTCATCTAAATAAGGCATGCAGGGCTGTGAGCCGTGAGGCGGCATCCCTGGCCGAGTTTCAGGGACTTGTAGGGCGGCAGGCTTAGTGGAAGTCTGTTTGTTCCGCGATGAAAACAATCCGTGACACCAGTCACCAGTGCCAGAATTTCGACTTGAAACTGACTCTTGTCTATTCATTTCAAGAATGTGTCAGTTTCAATACGACTTGGGTTTTCGGGATGCCGGCTTTTCACCAGCCCGCTCTGAATACTGAATTGTATCAAACCCCGAAAGAATAGGCTTTTAAGTGACGATTCAGCTCCTACATCTCTGTTTTACCACGTATTTCTCAGGTTCTGTCGCTCGCAGGTGACCGCTGTAAGTGTACAAACAGGTATTATTGTAAGCTGCCCCGCGCCCCAGCCCGCCCCCGCCCCCGGCCATTGTACAAGGGTCGCTTATTCAAAATTAGATTGCACATATGTATCCAAGGCGATCATCCGAACCCGCAAATATGTCGTTGGATGAATAGAATTTATTGACTATTGACCCGGATGGCAAATCATGAAGTTAGTGAAGTAGGCGGGGACAGGGTGCCGTATATACAGACGTGACACCTTTACACAAAATGACCACCCTTCCCCGACCACTTGACGGATTAAGTCAACCTGTATTGGCCGTTGCACCAGCATAAATCCGGTCCCTCCATTCACAAGTTGCCCTCCCCGGACCCATTAAAGGCCTGATCGAGTAAACTTTATTCATTATATCCGCGTGTCTCAGTGTTTGTTGAGAGCGAATTATTTCTCACTCTCCTTATTGTAAATATAACTATGTCTCCTGAGCATATATACAGCGCTAATTCACACCTCACTCCGGCAAACTCCAGTGTATCTTTACAGTTCCGCCCTTTCTCTTCTCCCTCATGTGCTTGACACACTTAATTGCATTGGATGTTATTGTATAAACTCTCAGATTGTTACATCAGTCAACAATGTTCTTCTTCACGAAGAAACAGGTGCGCGTGCAAGAGGTAAATAAGAAATCGCAAAATGACCAATTGGGATTAAGAAATAAAGTTGTTACCTATAATATATATATCGCACAGTATATTTGCTTATCTTATATTTGCATGTTTAAAACAAAAAAAGTAATAAACAGTGATAAACATAGTTGATATTATTTTTGTTTTTATTCCCAGTTCTTGTATTTTGTTTATCATGTTGGGACATATTGTTTTCATTTAAAATTTTTCAGAAACGTTACTGAAACATGCATGTTCCCTGGTTCTTTTCTTTTCTAAAAAGCGCAGCCAGTGCTGTATTTATATCTCTTATTTTGTTTAATTTCTTGTAATCCTATTGTTTTGTGACTTTCATAAACTTATATTTCACTAGCCAAAAAAATGTAATTGAAATTAAATTTAAATAATTAAATTAACCGAGATTTAATAATAATAATAATAATAATAATAATAATAATAATAATAATAATAATAATAATAATAATAATAATTATTATTATTATTATTATAATAATAATAATAATAATAATAATAATAAGAAGAAGAAGAAGAAGAAGAAGAAGAAGAAGAAGAATGATAAGAATAATAATTATAGAAAACACTGATAAGAATCTTGATAATATATATATTTATCTCTAACTATATAATATTAAATCATACATAAATAATTAAAACAGGGTTTTGATAACCCTCTCGACAGTTATAGATGTTTCTCTGTATATCAATACCTAAATATATCATGAATTTATCATAAAAGTTCATAAACTGTTAAATATGAGGATGTGAAATTCGTAAATACTACATGTATAAGTAAAATGGGTAATGTATGTAATTTCATAAATACTATACTGTTGAGTTTTAGAATATATAATTTTGTGATATATACCTATTTCCCTAGAAATGTATAACAATTCATAAAATATTTGATCACCGCAAGGAGCGTGGTAGTTTTTTTTGTTATAAAACATCAGAGCAGTAATATTTTTTAATCAATGCATATTATATATATAAGGCATATACATTTGCAAAATATATATATCTATTTAGAAATGTGTGTATGTAACATTTATTTGAAAATGACTGTGATGTTTGCCACGTGGACGTGTGCACGTTGTACAGGGTTAAATTTACTACCGCTTATACATTGTTATCAGTTGTGCAAAGGTATTATAAATTCTGTCAAGTGTGTCTGCGTGCGCTAGTTTTACCAGATCTGTCAGTTGGAAAAGTTAAATGTGTTTGTATCAAAACTAAAAAAAGTCATTAAGGTGACAGTCCGTGTTTGACATTGCTGTTTTGGATGTATACACGAGGGCTGGATCAGCTATACAGTCAGCTGGTGAGAGAGCAGGCAGAAACACAATGAGGAAACACGAAATGAAGGTCTCGTAATAACCCGAGGTCTAGATCAAAGTTCGATCATCAGAGAAATCAATAAAACTGTGCCGGTATGAGTACAGCTTGCAAACATCAGCTGGTAGCCTGTGACAAGAACTGAATAAATAAACAATTAACAAGATGACAGACTGGAAAAAATACCGTTGTCAAGCCAAGCAGCAGATGTTTCAGTGCTCGTGGCTGACAGGGAACTGGGGCGGCTGCACTGCTAAATATAGCCCTGAGATAATAAGACAAACCACCAAAAACCGACAAGCCACGCGGGGGGTCGCCGTTCTATGATTCCTAGAAATATTCCCGGGAAGTCGTCTACATTCATAATTAACGGGATATTAATTTCAGCCTTTTTATTTGTTTGTTTCACGTGTGGTTTCCGTGCCTTTCATCTGTTTCAGAGGTTAAAGGGCTTTCTCTCAACCGTCCCCTTATGGCGCCTATAATATATATATTGTTATATTCCTGCATTAAGAACCCCGTGTATATACGAGTCATTTGGTTTGTAATATGATTAATTTTAGCCTTTGCCTGATATTAGGCAAATATACCAGAAAATGCTCAAATTAAGTATCTGTGTTGTTTTTATTTATCCAGGTAAACCCCATGGATTAACTAACATTTCATGTAGAACTCACACAGACATCCTCATAACATAACAGCATGCTTTAACACGCGCACTTTTCAAATGTCCATATAATTAACCGCTTGGTTGATATTTACTTGACAGTCTAATCTAATGACATGAGCAATTGTGACAGAATTTGCGATATTCTAATGTATTCCGCTCTGCATCATCCATTTCATGCATATTCATTATATGTAAATCATTCTCATGAGTGTACTTATATAATTGATTAGTCAGGTGAACAGCGGTTCGTTAAAATGACACTTATATGTGTTAAATATGAATATGTATATTAGCAGAGTTAACATATAAACATAAAAAGTAAATCTATATAAGTATCAAGAGACATTTATAATGATAATATAAAAATTCTGACCGCCCAGCACAAAGTCTACATTAGATTAAATTGACCATAAAAGAAAGATCGACGAACAAACGGACAAACAAAAAACATTTTTTATATATACATATATATGGAAAGCCGTATAATATCTTTTTTTTTCAGTCTGTTTGTCGATCTTTCTCCTTCCCCCCTCCTTCTCTCCCTCTCTCTATCTCTGCCTCTTCAGTGAAAATGTTTTCCTTCCATTTTCTTTACCTTACTAAAACCCTACCATTAACATCTCGTTAAAGCTCATCTTGCTGGATTGTAGGTTTTTTTGTTCCGTTGTATAATTGGTCTTTTGCTCAAGTGCTGTTTTCTGGTTTTATAAAAAGAAAAGAATTACTGTAAATGGACAGAATAAACGAAGGAGAAACATTGAGGGCCTTTGCTGTTGATTGTGCCTTCATTGTGTGAGTCGTCTGAACTCCGCGCGTGTCTGCCCCCCGGCAAGATTACGAAGGCAATCCCCAAGTGATCACCCATCCCAAATAGATCTATTTACCCATTAATACAGGGCCAATAGACCCCCGAACCACGGCCCATCTGTCCAGGAGAAATCGCATTGCCAGGAAACATGTCTTCCTGTCTGCGCCATCACGGTCCTACTGCGGGTCTCACCGCTCAATCCGCTGCTCTCCATAATCTTCCGTAAACCCATTGCGCGTGCATAACTTTTTTTCTCCTCTCTTAATTTTTCGTATACTATAGGATCTTATAAATGGTTTGGATCTTATAAATGTAATCAATCGAATTTCATATTAACTTATGTGTTTCGGTTTATATCTCATACAGAAACACGAGGTTAGGTTGAGATGCTTTCTGTCTGGTGCATGTATATTACAACTATAAAGAATGTGGTGACTGATCTGATAAACAAACGGTTTTTTTTTCTTTTACTGACTTAGAATATCATTATATATAAATACAATGTACTTGGTTTATATATAGAAACTCCCTTTCAGGCATGCGTTTTAATTCTTTTGATTTAAGCCTTATATTAAATCCCTGTTAAAAATACCTGTATAGCATATTATTCGTCCATGAGCTTCAAAATAGTTCAACATGTGCGGTTACTTTAAAAAAAAAACACACATGGAATGTGAGACTGGATATGCTGGGGTACACTGACCATAAACAAACATTTTACGTATAGAACTGTTCACAGCCTCCCCTGTTTTCGTGGTGATAAGTTTATTTTATTATCAACTGCATGAATGTTATGTGCAAATAAGAACCGGCCATATATACACTCAGTGCGGGACTGGCGGCCATAATTCCCCCCGCGGAGTGCGGCCGGAAGGAGGCGGCTCTTTCGTCTAGAGGCGGTAAACAGAAAATAAAAATTTTGGGGAGTTTGGGAAACGACCGGGTATAGGTAACAATAGCTCGGCGTGTAGCGAGGTGGGCATTATATGACATCTCGGGTTGGCGTGACCGGTCACAATATACTCAACCCCGCGTGTTTCACTCCTTAAGCCGATCGAAAGCCTAACTATTATGCTGTGCGCAACCCCAGCAATTTCACACAGAGATAAGTTTTGATTTCTTTCAGGAAAACGTTAGAATAGGGAGCAATGCACTGGGGACACCTGCGTCAACAAACCATTGAATAGCGAACATCGACGTTCATATGAGGGCCGGCCCCGAAGTCCAAACGGCAACTCCCCCGCCTCGCTTGGGAGCACTGCTCTAATGTATAATGTAATCAAAGTTTCGATTTCAGATCTGGATTATGGGATTACTGACAACGGAATCGGTATTGCGCCCGCACATCAATAGCCCTGTGACCACAGCCTCTGGTGATATGAATATATTGATGTTCCATGGTTTGGTTTGTGCATCGGTAATCACACAAAACCTGTTAGGGTCCGACAGCCCTCGGCCGCTCATAGCTCTGTAAACACTATAGCGTCATGAGCGGCCATGTGGGGAAATGACATCATTTCATTATGACATCAAGCTATGCTCTCCTGGAAAAAAGTCACGTGGTCTATATAAAGCCAAGGTTACATAGAACGCTGATTTTTTTATTGTCCGTGAAAGTTTTGTGTTGTTCTGTTACAGGATCAACCCTGTCGCAGATGAAACGATTGGGCCATATTTATGCATTCTGATAACGGTTTAATTATCTGTATCAGCATTGTATATATATTGCCTTGTACTGATATATGCATATATTCATTCATTTGATTAAGTGTTGTTAATATCTCCGTTGTTTTGAATAAACAAACATCAGGGTCATTAATATCGGATATCGAATGATCCCCCTGGTCCCGTCGTTTAATTGCAATACATCTGGTCGGATAACAGCGGTACCCGTACATTCCCTGCAGTACCGACCCCGGCTTCCAGACGCACAGACAGATCAAGGGAGTGATAAACACCGAGAGAACCATGATAGACAGAGATAGACCGATAACCACCGAATATGGCATCTATCGTCAAAGAGTAAAAAATATGCACTCTCGAATAATTTTGCGCACTGCTTCTTTCAGCTCAACAAAATGGAGAGTGGTGGCATGCACTCGACATGCCATGCATATTCATTAGACGAGAAAGTCGCCTGACAGAAGCGAGTTGATCTGGGGGAGGTATCTGTTAGTGGAAACAAACGGCCGCCAGGGCCACTTGGGGCTTTTTCCAGCAACACGCTCAAACAAGGCTGCCTCAGCTCCGATCCTTCCATCTATACATCAGAGCAGTCCAACTGACAGTTTGACCAGGCGTGGTGCGAGTTACTTCTTTTGGTGGCCGAAACCTCTCGCGTGACTCTCGCCAATTATCGTCACTTGGTCTGGCCAAACTGTGCTCCCCTAGGAGTACGGCCTGTTAAACCGTCAAGGTACAAGCATCTTGAAGGCTTCAACAATAAACACCAGTGCCTTTAACAGGTGAGAGCAAGTGAGAGAGGTGCGAAGCGCGCTCTCTCGGGTAATTTGAGTCCGTCTGCTCGAAATTGGATTAGAGCGCCTGCCATAACATCGGTACCGTAAATACTCCAGCTAAGCCATCGCAAACAAGGCGGACATATTGGCATGTTGGCGGGACTTTTGGACATGTTACACCTGCTAACTGCACTTTTCCTAGACCAGTCATATTTTACCACAGCTGTTATGTGATTCATTCAGACTTTATATAAGAATCTATACTGATCTAGAAGGATTCCGACTGAGTGGGACACCAGCTCATAGGCGGAGCTTAGACTGGTGACCCGCCTTCATTTTATAAATACTGCAAACATTTACTCCCATACCATATGCAGCGCATGGTCAAATACATTAAAACCAAAATGTAAATCATGTTATATATGTTTATATATGTAAGCGATTTGCTTTCTCATCCCACCCTTTTGAACTAACTCATTTGACAGTTTCCATCCCCCCCCCCCCCCAAAAAAAAAGAAATTTAAAAACAAACTATAAATTTAAATGTTATGAATAATTAATCTGGGTAATAAAACAAAAATCTTTTCCCTGCAAACGAGAAATATAAGACCAAGAGAACTCCAGCGAACGTAAAAAAGTTTGGAACGATAAAAGCGTTCGCTAAAATTATTTAAAAGCATGTTTGAACAAATTAACCGATGTAACATTAAAATGATAATCGTATGAATTAACGATGATGGTATAAAAATACGCATATAAAATATTAAATAAATAGATGATTGTTATCATGCACTACATTTACAAGCATTTCTGAAAGTATTTATTACATACAAGAGATGTTTGACACGTTAAATTATCGCTGATCACCCTGGAAAAATATGTTAATACGATCGTGTTTTAAGGGGAACATCACAGCAACAAAAGACATGTTCACAAATATTTGAAATGTAAAACTGTTTAAACTTACCTGTATAACACGCATATTAAGTCCCGTTTCTTTGGCAAGCTGTTCACGTATATGTCTCGTGGGTTTTGGCGTGGCCGCAAAGGCGGCTTTTAGAGTCTCGAGTTGTTTCGCTTTTATAGTAGTCCGTGGCCCACGTTTTTTGGTGCCCGCGGGCGCATCTTGATTTTCTCTGTTGGCACCATCACCATTGTTATTGTTATTGATGGCTTTAGAGTCAATACCGTCTTTTTCTAACGAATCGGAGACTAAGTCATCGTCCGCTAGGGGGCTAGGAGCTTCCTCTGAGGCGTTCGCACTTCCGGTAGAATTTGCACCCGGCACGCTTGGGCAATTTTGAGCATGGTCTTGAGCGGCGAGAGGAGGGGGGTTGCTGAGGGGGGAGTCGAGACTCCGGTTTAAATCGTCTTTAGAGTCTGTCAGCGGGAGGGGCGTGGGCACGGTCCCCTCTCCCGAATCCATCGTGTCTTCTTTATCAGACAAACAAGGGTCAAGTTTTTCCAGCTCCGTGTGCTCCGTGTCGTTGTCCATGTTTTCTTCTCCATCGGACGTACCTTAAATGAATGGAAAATTTATATTAGATATATCATTCACATTAATGCTTACACGTTATTTATTCATTTTATCGATCGAGAGTCAGACACTTGAAATATACACCTACCCGATGTTCCGAACTCTAACGGTGGATTATGTAATCTAATGTATTAGACATACACACGCATTTATACACATGCACACATGCGCATGTACACACACCTATATAGTATATTTTATAGATCCACTTTAATTAGTAAAGTTGCAATAATTTATTACTCTGTTCATTCTCCTTAAGACGTGAGCGTTACAGAATTCTATTTTTAAAGGATGATATTAGCCATGTATATTTGTAGTTTATATTATTTATCTATATATTATTTTTGTATTATTATTATTATTATTATTATTAACTTTAATAATTAAAAATGAAATACTGAAATATCAATGTAACTGAAATATACAATTAAACTTCCAGATACATAACATAATCTCAACAGCATACATGAGCTAAAGGCATTCTGTAGTTCCACGACTGCGGGGTAAGGAAATAAATGGGTATCGTAATCCCATCTAGTGTGGTATTACATTAACGCTCTGGGGGAATAGAGATAAGCCCCGCCAAGCATCGGTAATGTCCGTGAAATGAACATCGGGGTGGGGTAAAGAGTATTAATCAAAATGTCGCCCGACTTTCTGATAACAACAACAGGCTGTTCCATGTTATCGCGGACACCCTCTGGTTCCTGCATATTTAAGTAGCGTCACGGAAGTCACGTGGGCAGGGTTCGTTACACATCAAGATGTTAGGGGTCCCCCAAGAGTTGATGTAATGAACTTCCTAGTTACACGTGTGTGTCTGATGTCAAGGTATGCAGATGTTTACATGATACAAATGATGTTTACGTTGTGTAATTAGCAGTGTTTTTTTACATCTATTTGTATGTATAAACGGATTTTTTGTTCTTTTCTTGCACTCCTATAACGGTCGCTTTCATTCTCTCTTTCTCTGCCTCTCTCTGTCTCTCTGTCTCTCTGTCTCTCTCTCTCTCTCTCTCTCTCTCTCTCTCTATATATATATATATATATATATATATATATATATATATATATACCTTTTACGTTTCCATTTACCAACATTGAAAAAGAAGCCCAAAATAATATTTTTGTTGGCGCCCCGTAGGACATTCCGTATACATGATGCAGTCTTGAAGAAAAAAAATCCTGAAACGGAGAGAATGTCTTATTGACTTGTTGTCGTGGTGGAGGATGAGAGTTCTTCCTGGGACACTGTCTCCCGGCCAACCAAAGACCCAGACACAAACACACCTGGCGGAGAAACACGCTCTGTCAACGTTCATAATCCTCATATATAGCTCCACACACTCACAATGCTTACGCTACCTCATGCTACACTAGATATATACTTATTATAACATATCTAGTGCGATCCGATATTAAAAGATCCATATATAAACACTGATCTGTTTGGCGGTATTTTTATATCAATATTTGTATATACAAATACAACAAAAACATACACTAAAAATTCTTTCCAAGGGCGGGAATAAATAATTTAAAGTTTATATAATTACATATATTTAACAATGTTATATATATATATATATATAATCACACAAATATAATATGTTATAGAGCAAGATCAATATAAATACGTGATATCAAAAACAAAAGTAAAATCTGTATTTGTGCATGGGCATTATATATATATATATATATATATATATATATATAAATACAGGTAAGTGCATTTGAGTATATATATTATTATATATATATATAGACTGTATATTATATCGTAAATTATTGGATGTGTGTTGCGTTATGTTATTTTATACATCCAGACTAACGTGGAAGATTCCCATTTAGTCGGGGAAAGTCAGTGATAAAAAGCGAGTGTTCAGGTCGGGGCTGGACCGCTGATCTTTAGAAATAGATCCGTCCCATGGGACGTGACATATTTGCGGCGTTGGGATAAACTTTCTCACGGAAGTAGAAGGGACCGATAGCGTCTTGCTTCATGTATAATTCATGTCAGCGAGCCCGCACAAAAGAAAGTGCAAATGAATTTCTCTGTTTCTGGTCTCGGCGGGACGGGGCGGTGGACAATGGCGGATGCCCGGCGTCGTCACCCGTGGGGGCCACGACAAACAGCAAGTAACAATATCTAACGCCAGCCTCTGGCGCAGTCCTCCAGTCCTTTTGACCAGTTCTTGAAATTCAGCTGCGCCGTCCGTTGGTATTGTATCGCTGGCAAGCAGGGCTGTCAGGAATTTTAATTTTTTGACGAAGGAAAAAAGACAGCCCTGTGCCGGCTGCGGGACTCTCATGTTCGCGGGAGATCGTTTTTCAACGCGACACGTGCCCTCACCAGCGTCCCTCCGCTGGGAGCATGCGCTGACGCACGCGCGATCGAAAGGTCGCGTGCGAGCGGAAGTGCCAAGGCTTAGCGTGCGGAGAACATTGGGCGCCCATGGCAAGCCCACGAGACGCCGAGCTCGGAGCACGTTAATTATACTTGTTGTTGATTTTACCCTGGATTACTGTATGTTTCTATTTTTTCCTTGTATCTCGGGGACTGCAGGGGACACCATTGTTGTGTGCCGACTCGGCAATGACGGGATGTCACGAACATCCCAGCCTTGTTCTTTCAGTTCGGCGTGCTGAATTAACACGCAGAGAGAATTTGGAAGGATTTTGAGGGCCAACGGCTGACGCACAAACTCTGTATAGCCACACATGCAGACACCTCCACTTAAATACTATGTCCGAAATTACATACAACACAAATAACACAACTTCGTGTCTGAAGTAGCATGCGCTCTAGGCTTTGATGATAATAATAATGATAATAATAATAATAATGATAATAATAATGATAATAATAATAATAAAATATTATTGAACTGTATACATATATTCATTTGTTATATACGAAATAGTGTATAGCAATAGGTTTTAAATGTTTGCATCTATATACATTATACGTGTGTTAACGTGAATATGCATGTATTATATTATATGATATGAAATGCTGTATTATATTATATTATATTATATTATATGTTATTATATTATACTATTTTATATTTTATTATAAATAAAACAAAATAAGACGTAACAAAAAGAGTACAAAAATAGGCTTATATAAATGCTGGGTCGTTCAGCTTTAAGTCACTTTTAAGGTTGTAAAGCTCTATGGGGTTTAAAAAACGCAGGTTTTATATATGACTGAGATATAACACGTGGTGCAAATATAGTATGCTGTATAACACAGTGCTGGCCCGTAGATTTGAAATCTGCTGAATTACGACCACCTCCGCTTATTACGTATTAATGCGGTCCAACATCCGGGGCCCCTGGTTGCACAGATATACGACTTGCCGACCGGTTGTACATCAACCACGAGGCCTGTTGTACCCGAGGCGTGCATGGCCCGTGGGACGGGGATCCGCGGGAGGGAGGGAGGGGTCTTCCAGTCCCGTGTAGCCGATACACCTGTCCCGTCTGTTTCAGGGGCCGAGGTCCAGACGCTTACGGAAGAAACAGGCACCCACTATATGAAATATTAAATAGGTAGACTCCGGCCCATTGATTTAACAATTAACACGGAATAGTTAATGAAGCTGAGCAGCTGCGAGCCACTGTTTATGGAGAGCAGGGCTGCATAGATAGGGAGGTAGGCTGCCTGCTGAACAAATCAACCAGATCCACACCAGTCATACAAGAACACCACTGCAGCAGCAGTGACCCGATCCAGAGTAGAACTACCTTAGCCAAAGACTGTTTCTGCCTGAAGCAGTGCCACCAACCCCTAGGGCGAACCAAGGGGGGTCATCACAGCCGAGATCGATGTCCGCGGGGCGGTGGCGGGACAGATCGCCAGCACGATACAACGGGAAAAATGACGAGTCTTACTACAAAGCAATCGATGTGACTGTATAGGGAACCATCGGCCGCTGTATGTTGACACTTAGAGTCCAGTAAAACACACCGAAAACCGTCCAAAGTCGTAAATTTCTCTCTTCAGAAGAAGTGTGTTTAAAACAATACGAGGACAACCCGGTTCTATTTACTCTGTATCTCTGACTCACAGCAAATATTTACAAGTTTGTAAACACACGTAAAACGGGGGTTTATTTCCACTCTATATTTCAATATTGAATTAATAAAGAAGCATATACGCATGCCATATAGCCATAATATCATGATATTCACAGACTATACAAAGGGATGTAAATATAAGTGTATCGTGTCCTCACTTTGTAATAATCGCACTTACTGTATAAATAAAACTTGTATTTCTTTGACGCTAAATATAAGATAAAATGATACTAAGTATATATATATATAAAGTTCTATCATTTTTAGCTAATGGTTCGTATTTGATCGTCTGTATACAATTTCAAAGAATTAAGGAACACATTAAAGGGAAGAAGCCTGCACTCTGCTGGTACGAGAGAGAATGGTTTTTCACAATGGTCAAACATTGATAACAAATAAAGAAGCAGAAACGGAAACTCTTTCAGAAGACAATTCCGCCAATCAGGATTTATAGCACTTGAATAGATTCGACATGGAGGTAGATATAATGCCAATTGTCACAGGACTGGTTTTCTATCTATCGGGAAAGGGTCAGGTATGCATATGACAAGAGTCAAATAAGACATGTTATACACCATGACCTCTGACCTGTGGGTCAATAGGTTAAATTTCTATCCTTGCTGGATAGGAAGTTTTATACACAGACTCAAGAGCCTGCCTCCCTTTACATCAATCTTTCTCACAATGTGCGGCAGCTGCCCTGCTCAAATATGATAATCAAATATCCTTTTACAAATTTGTCCCTAAAGTGAAGCGTAATAAAATTACAGGCCCCTCTAGTGTTGGCGACGTGGCCTCGGCAGACGACGCCTGCCGGTTTAATTAGAGCGGGAGGGATACTTGTCACCATTTTAGCGAGATTCATGCTCGGTTAAATGCTACCCTCTTCCATCTGTGCTATCCTGTCATTCAGCAGGCTTGTAATCGCTTTACTATGACCGCCCTTCCATTGTGGTGCTCAAACCTCCACACAGATTTTAACCTGGGCTCTGCCGCAGGCGATGCAAATACTGTATGTGTGGAGAGGTGTTTAATCAATGGCAAAAGCTGACTGTTTTACATGTGAAGGCAGATCGTTTATTCTGATAGTAAAATATATTCCCTAGCTCGGAGATAAACTGGAGCAATAACAATGTCGCTCCAGGCGGGCAATTAGGCACATTTAGCCCGGCTCACACGCTATGTATAATTGACGAATTGTAAGCTATATGAAACAACTCGTATAATAACTATATTTCGATTTTCTACCCCGGGTCTAAACGATATGTGAATGCTCTATACATTTAATTATTGAGAAGAAAGCTCTTTCTGAACCCAGACCCAGAGGTATTTATTTTTGTCCCTCTCAGGATTTGAGATAATAGACGATTTTATTAAAGGATGCTATAAAGTCTAAATATATTGCAGCTGAACCGCTTATGTTATCATAAAATATCTTTCATATAAATATCAACTGGATAAACCTGTTTAAGTGGGTTTGTATTTGAGTGTGGAAGATATCTACATGCGTATGCATGAGTGCTCAAGTGTGTCTACGTGTGTGAGATGGAGAGAAAGTGAGAGCCGGACAGACAGACAGACAGAGCTGGTGTAGAGAAGGGTGGAAGGATATACAGATGTATGGCTGGGTGAAGTGCGATATGTAGATAGATATATAAATGGAAATCAATATATTCAGGAAATATAAACAGGGCCATCAAGGTCGAGATGAAATTAAATTTATGTACATGGAGAGTTTGTGGATATAGCCTCTTGTTGATGGTGTGAAAGCGAGGTCCCGTTGTGAACGAGACTTGATCTGAGAACCGTACACGTGAGACAAGTGAATTATTTACGAGAACAGGAAAATTAAACAGGACTAAAAGCCTTTTGTTCCCCTCGCTACTCGACTGGTTTGTCAATGTGTTTGCCGATGTAATTCTATCCAATGCAGTTGAGTGCATATCGTTTTACCGAGCCACCAGAACGCTATGGACCTGGCGATTGAATAATTTGGAGAAAATTGACCTGGCCCATCATGGACTTCTGCAAGGATGTCTTCCGAGTCTTTCACATAAGGGGATGGCATGGTGCAGAGTGGAGTAGCTTTTGTGTCAGTCCGGTAGATACCTGAGCGATCTCTCCACGCTGACAATCGTACTCCATGTCACAATCGTGGAAAATGTTTGATTGTTTAAGTGTGATTAATTCGTAGACGCGCGCTTGTGTACGTTGCGTGCACGCGCCAAAGCGTGCCATGGATCGATGACCAGTCTAAATCTACCGATCGATCTCTATAGTTTAGTTTTCTGCCGAATCTGTTGTCTTTAGGTCTAGAGGGAAAGTCTCTAAAATCGATTTGCTCTCTTGCTAAACATCGCAGACTTCCGCGGCTGTGTTTTTCCTGTGCCTATTGAACAGACGCCCCATTCCGATAGCAGACGATAAGGGCCAAATGTACCTCATTGATTGGAGAGTGTACCGTATTGATTCCAAATACAGAAGTCATGTTGATTCAACTGGAGGACCGGTGACTGTGAAGCACTTTGTAGGCTGGCGGGTTGCACACCAGTCTAAATGCATCTCAAGTAGCATCCCGTTGGCAGGTACACCTTGCCGTGGTCAATACAGATCAATGATGGACTAAATTATTCACACTCACTTCTATTCTCTGTAGCGTTAAAATGATTTTGCACTCCGCTGTGAATTAAGTTAATCATTGTAAATTATATCAATAGGCGGCCGTTTGGAGACTGGCATTGTGGCCCCGTTAAGTGAATATTCTTGTTTCTGGCTTCTCCAGTCAACTCACCTTTATTTGTCCAGTGTCGCCACTTACTTGCCTCCTTGGGCTCCGTCAATTGAGATGGTGCAACTCGATTTTTTTTAGAATTCCTGCGTAAGGCTGGATATGGGTCTGACTGTTTGAGGAACAAAGTGGATACTGAGATCCCGTGGCAGCGTATTGCTCGGGGGCATGGTGTTTTGTACGCTCCTGCTTCCTGGCATGAGGTTCCACACACTACACCAGCCAGAGGCATTGTCACCCGACCTGTCCAAACAGCCCTCACGACACCCTCACTTCAGATATGGATGCTGTGACCTTTGTTCTTCTTCGTTCTTCTTCTTCTTCTTGTCTTCTACTCTTTCTCTGTCCCCGAAGCTCTACATGACGAAAACATGACCTTTGACATGGATTCTGTTACCTTCTTCTCTCTTTCCTGAGCTTCCTGTCTGCATAGCCCTTAAGAAAACCGTGACTCCCCAGATGCTGTGACTTTCTTTCCTTAAAATCTCCCCTGTTTCAGTTCCGGAAGCATGCAATGACATGATATATGGAAACTGTGGTGTTCTTCTCATCTTCTTTTCCCTCTCTTCCTGGTTTGCACGCCTGTGTCCTTTGTCATAAGGACTTTTCCTTGTCTTTCTTCTTCTCTTTCCTCTCATTCTTCTGTGTTAGCTCTGTAGGGTATATTATAAGGAATGGCTTTCTCTTGCTGATGAGGATCTCAACTAGGGTATATTATAAGGAATGGCTTTCTCTTGCTGATGAGGATCTCAACCTTTGTCCGCACTACGGGTCCTGCAGGTACTATAGTATTCAAGGACTCTCGCGAAGTCCAAAACATAAATTTCTTTCGGGCCAGATGTCTCTATCAATAAGGTACTATATGAATGCAACCGATCTTAAAATAAAAATCATATCGATAATTATAATAAAAGTTTATATGGTTTTATAAAAAAATAGGAAATTTTAATGATTTTGACTAAAGAGAGAGATATATATATACAGCCTTCGAGTAGTCTATAGGGGTGCTACAATGTTCCAGGTTACGGAGAGTGAGATAGAAAGCCTGGATTGTATATAGAGGAATAAACCAAACATACAGGACTCAGTGATACATAAGGAAACTATTCATCAAAAGCAGGCTTGATGTAGTCATGAATTATTTATATGCTTATGACTGCTGATCTTCTTTATAAAGATCTGCTGTGGAGTGTAGGGCTTTCAGATTTAATGTTCGATTGCAAATCCCAGCGGCTGACAGAGTAACTGTACAGAGAGAACTATAAGTCTGTGTTGATACTTCTCTGATCCGGAGCGTCCCTAACGACGTCTGGTCGAGTCAGTGTCCGTTGTATGGTCCCTTACCAGAGACAGCCAGCGTCCCCGACGGGCGGGCCCCGCAGACCTCCGCCCCAGGGGTGGGCCCTAGGGTCACGTATCATCCACAGGCAGGCCCCGTGGGGAGGGGGAGCCGGGTCTCTGGTCTGTCAGGCTGCTAGACGATATGAGATACGACGTCTCCGGGGTGGGGTCCCAAGCCACGCAGTCAGTGCTAAGGCACCGGGCGGCAAGTCGCATCGGATGATGTACTAGTACATCGGCGGCAGCGTCCTGAGGCATATGGCTCCTCTCTATATGTTATATGAGATGTCCTGTCACGTGGAACGTTATTAAAGGTCCTTATTTATATTTCTTGGTTACAGTTCAATCATATTTTAATATATAAGTAAATGGGTGTACATGATGAACTGTCGGTTTTTTTTTTAATATCGGTAGCAATAGTAATTGGTGCATGCAGGGGAAACCAGTGCAGTTCGTATCTATATTGTTGCTGTCTTCTTTACCCCCCATCTGGCAGTATAATGCACCTGACCGCATGGTGAGTCTCTGCTATAGCCCGTTACCACAGCCATAATCTCTATTGTACCCGCTGCTCCTCCCATCACATACCTGGGCCATTGTGCCTGGCGGGGCGAGCACACACGACTTGAGCAGGAATGTCGGGGCTGGGGACAGATATGTCGCCGGCTTGTCCTGTTATCCGACGACACACACGGGGAGATACCCGGCTAATTCTACCCAGAATGGGCATCGTTTTCCAGGTGTGTACACAACACACCTGTGGACTACCTGTCAGGGACCCGTGGTGTACCTTGAAGACACGCTCGTCTCACGGGGATTTTGCGGGATTTGCAGGAAATCCCCGAGGAATGTGACATCACACTGTCTGCCGACCCAAAGACCACAGTCAGCACGAACTGACCCGTCTCTCTTTGTTACAACAACAACTGGTGATGTCTTCACTTCCGGGGCAGGGCACACACCTGTCCCCCGTGGTATACCTGTTATATACAGGTGCACCATTCACTTCTCAGCTACCTTACATGGTTTACCTGTATCATTATTTCTCATGATGATAAGGAAGTCCCCTTTCTTGAACAGGGAAGAATTATTTGTCATTATGTACAGCATGTTTCTGTCCGTAACACCAAATTGGTAACATTATAGTCAAATCAAGCTAATGGCGTTTATACTGCTGGAAGCCATTTAATCATAAAATCTAAATTTTTTTAAAACTTAAAATAATGTGAATCTGACATTTTCATGTAATTAATTAAAATGTGTTGCATTGTATCCTCAGTATTGTTATATATATTATATCAATAATGAAGCACTAGCTACTGTATGTTTATATTTATTTTTTAACTCTATTACAGCTCGTACATGACTATGAAAAAAACTTGCTGCTAACCTCTCCATTTCTGGGTTTTCTGCTCGACAATAATTCAGCACGTTACCCGACGAACCACGAACGGGCATCAAAAGAGTTAAAGCCCACGGGGGCAGTCCGTGACGTCATCGGGCGGACTATACCCCCTGCCGGTACAGCTCACAAGACTGGAGCTCACTCGTACCGATCAATAGCCTACAAATGAATAGCTCCCGCCAGCGATGCTGAAAAGACCTGAATCACCGCTTTGTGCCTCCGGAGTTTTTGTGGCGCCCGAAAGAATGGAATTTATTGGAAAATAAGCAAAGGTTGCGAGACCCGACACAGCAGGGAGTTCGACCCCGGAATGGGCCAGTTTGGCCGGAGCCCAAGCTTGTATGTTCTTCTGCGTTAATTGTACGGGCACACCCAAGGGTTTGGACGTCGCACCTCAAATGGTGGCCAGCTCCGTGTGACCCGTGTTTTAGGACATGAGAATTGCACCGGTTTCTCTTTGATCAGGCCGCCATGCCCCACACCGGATTACGCTGACGACCCGTACATGTATAAAATCCCTGTCACAGAGCGTACACGGCCCGCTGAAATCCGACCTCGCGTGACACACCGGAGGGATTAGCCATGTTCCTTGTCAAAACAGCATTATTTT